>CM037929.1:17379551-17664551 GCA_021346845.1 Apeltes quadracus | reverse complement strand
ACATAACACAAGCTGTCTATTTCTCCATCACAGGTGGAGCTACGCGAGCAATATCGACTTCCTCATCTCGGTTCTTTTTGCCTCCACCTGCATAACGTCTCTCTGTTATTGCTCTTCTTCTAGAATATTGTGCTTTTCCCACCACTGGTACTGTATAAAATGATTGCGAAAAGCAATGCCTCTCCGTTGCCATGGGAACACGGTGTGATTAACACTCAAACTAAGCACAACGAAAATAATTTTGGTTAACTGAAAGAAAATCCATTTTATTGGAAATTGCCGGGTACAATAATGATTGAGAGTTTATGCAAAGCTTCACTTTTCTCTTCACTTATCTTTCAGTCTTTCTCCACATCTCATAAGTTTATCCCAACCCATTAACGTCGGACAAAAAGTGGACGAAATACCCTTTTTGTTTTGATTATGTAGACGTGATCTCACGTTAAGCGTCAATTATTTAAAGATGCTAAAGTTTCAAATTCGTGGAATCATTATTGCCGCCAAAGTTTTAATTGCAATTTAAAGATACAGCGCAGTCACAGGTCTGCTTTACCCGCGCGGTGCCCAAGTGGCTAGCTGACGTAGCTAACGGTTGCACGGCTACGGCTCGACGTGCTCATGGAACCACGCCGTTGCCGTGGAAACGTTGTGCCAAAAAACAGAACTCAACAGGATAAGAGATGATGTAACAGTGACTACGTTTTTTGTGACTATCGTCTTTTGACGATAAAAGTACAGCCTCTCGTGCCTTATTGCTTAAATAGATGGGCACCCTGGACTGCTGCCGGGGGTGTAACCTGCGCGGTAGCGCGTGTGCGTTTGTGTGTGAATGCAGGTCCATCCGGTTGTTGAGGCATATCGTCACCATCACATAACACTGCAGACTTGCAGCCATATTACCAGACAAGGGAGGATCTGTGACCTGATTAGTAACGACACATTGGAACGCAGCGTGCCGATTTCCAGAATGACTCCTGATTGAAACAACTTACTACCGTGGCGTTCTTCTAAAAACTCCCACGCGCCTCATCAAGGAGAAACGGGGCAGGAAATCACTAAAGAGGAGGAAAACAACACAAACTGCCTTGCTGCAATGGTTTGTTCACCCAATGTCAGGTGAGGCTTTCACAGATGTTTGGTAAAGAAGGGCCAAAAACAATTTGCTTCTTGGTTTGTTTTAGAAGGTGTTGAGTGAAACCCGAAGGCGAGGCAGTGGGGCATCACACCTGGATCCGGCTCAAACCCCTCAGGTGTGTTTCTGCCTGATTCCTCACAGCTTTTAGCCATTATTGCTTTATTTCCCAACAGATGGATCCAAAGTGCAACTGGGGAGCCATTGGAGAGATTGGGGGGGGGGGGGGGTGGGGTGAATCGAGGGGAGTGTGAGGCGATGAGGGACGAGGAAATGAAGAGGCAGACAGGCGGCAGTACGCAGGATTAAAGCGAGAGAAGGCCAGTCAATTTGTGAACGCGCGCCTGCAGGAAGAAAAGAGGCAGGGAGGCGAGAAAAGGGCTCAGCATTGTTTATAACACCCTGCAACTATTGTTAGCGAAGGCCTCCGCGGCCTCGGGTAGGACTCTGCATGCACCGGTGAGTCAGAGTGCTGCCCGAAGGCCTCTGTGTGTGTGTGTGTGTGTGTGTGTGTGTGTGTGTGTGTGTGTGTTATGTACAGGCCAATAATACGCCTGCAAGAGGTTCTTTCAGAAAAGTGTCATCTAAGTGTCCTGATTATGGGGGAATTTTTTTATTTTATCATTTAATTTATTTCAAACTTCTAAGCGTGTGCCGTTAAACGAGGACCCGAACAAACGTCACACAAATGACATAAAACTGTCCAAACGGTGAGCTCAGACATTTGTTTTTTTTTTCTTCTCTATCATTCATTGTGTTATTCTCTTGCTCTTCTCTTTGTAACGTGGTGGATCATGGGGCGGTACGGCGCACACCACAAATAGTAACCATCTTCATAAAGCAGCCTATTAACGGCGCCAGTGGCAACAGATCCTCAGAAGATAATAACTGTGAAATGTGAGTGTGGCTTCGTGTCACGTGTGTGGGCCGCGAGGCTCACAGTTCACGGCGCTCGTCGTGTTATTGCTTCCCAACAGCAGTCGGGGCCAAATCATTAGGCTTTATCCTTTCTCCTGCGTTCCACGTGTCAAAGTAAAACTAATAAATGCCACCAGTGAATAACACAATTTGGTCCCCTTTTTGTTTTATTCCATCAGTACTGATGAATTGATCACCGGCCCGCATGCGTTCGTGCATTGGCTTCTCTTTTAACTGCCTGTCGCTTCGTTACTTTGCAGACATCAAAGCAGCCGGCTCTGACGGCGACGAAATCCAGTCTCATATTCTCGTGTTCAAAGGTGGTGTTCAAAGGTCAGAGGTCACCGCTGTTCAAACCTTGTTGCCCTGGCGAATTAGTCCAAAATGTTACATGTTTTGTTACATTTCAAGTTTTGATTTGACAAGGAGGTTTCACTCATTTCCAGGGCGTTTAAAACATTATTAGTTATACCATTTTTTTCCCAAAGCACTGCAATCAAAACATTTCCACATGAATTAATCACAGGCAGCCTGTAACAAACAAGAGAAAGCCACAGAACCACAAATGGTAATCAGCATTACTCTGAGAGTACACAGAATTAAAGGGGATAAGAGGTTTCTATTATTCTCACGCAGATGCTCTCGTTTTCCAACCATGGTCAGCACGTCCCCCAAAGCACTCGTCCCCCCCCCCCAATCATTCACGAGCCCTTATCTCTGCATCACAAACACGAGTGGCGGGACCATTAAAGGCCGGCGCATGCTTCTGCGCCTGCGTTTGCGTGTTGCGTGTTTCAATTCATGGTTCAAAAAGGCTTGGGTGTGTTGCAAAGCAATTCACCGCCAGACCACCAGGCGGCGTAACGTTAATTGTCGAAGGCGACCTGGAGGGTGCCGTCTTTGCGGGTGGAAGTCGTTGGTTTGTTTATGAATTTATCAGAGACTTTTTGGCCCCGTGCATCAACACCGCTGCTTTTCTTCGTCTCTTTTCGCCGACATATTTGTCCCGTATTTCCGCCACAACTTTAACGCAGAAGCAGCCTTCTGTTCGGTCTTCTACACGAAAATACACACATTAAAAAAAGGTGAAGCATAGTGTTAAAAAAAAAAAGATGGTACTCATATTCAAAGTTTGTAAAGCTCACACGTATATATTTACTTTGTTTTCTGACTGACAGTGCGATTGGCACCATGAGGATTGATGACTAATCAGTAAGACACTGGCTAATCAAACACACACACACACACAGACACACACAGACACACACCCGTATGCAGACTGTAATTGTCGGTGATTGCATTTGAATAACTGCCCGTGCTTCCAGTGATTAGCATTGTGGCACAAGTAGCTGTCGGGTCCCTGGTTCCTCAAACCACCAGACCAAATGTCTGTAAAATCTGTCTCGACTTAACCTCAACATGCCTGCAGAAGATTTAATAAAAAAGTTGTGATTCTTTGAAAGAGAAAGCTTATCTCCTCTATCAGCTTTGCGGTTTTTATCCTTACTGTTTCCATAAGAACAGAGAGGCTTTTGTTTTCCACTAAGTGACTGCGGGTATAGTTTCTCAGTATATCATGTGTTTCATGAAACGCCATGAAACGTCTCATGATTCACAGCAAAAGGACCTTTATATTCAAAGGACCTTTTATTTACCGCGGTGAAATGTCTTCTTGGAAGCTTGCGCAGGGCACCAGCTACCAACTGCGAGATACGTTTTGGCCTTTAGCGTTCAAAGAAATCATCCTGCTGATTGCACAGTAACGCAATAAAGCTGTTATCATCCCTGAGAGACGCACCGACAAACACACAGGAGCACAGAGCAGGAGGAGGAAAGGAGGGGAATTAAAATGCAACAATGCTCCTCCGGCCCCCGGGAGTCCAAACAAGGGGGAGACGCCATGAGGGGGGGAGGGGGAGGAGGGGGAGGAGGAGTAGGAAATGAGAGGACAAGAGATGATGGGCTGCTGCCGTTGATCAAAGTGTGAATATTCACAGAACTCTCCTCCACACGATTAAATACTAATTACAGCTGCTCAGCGAGCTCACGCAGACTCATTATCACGATGTACTACATGTGTACCACTTAAACGCAGAGCTTCATCGCTAAACAAAGCATTCCCTTAAGAGCAGATGAAAGATTCCTCATTCCTGTAGGAAAGGTAAGAGCCTTATTGCGGACCGTTTGTCTAGACCTTCATTAGACAGACGCAGCTGTTTGGTTCATTACGTCATTTGTGTTTTTCCTCTCACTTTCTTATGGGATATTTGAGCAGTTATTGAGTTTGATACCGATTGGGATCCGATTTTTCCTTCAGTAATATGATATGCAACATTTATCTCGATGGCTTTCGAATGAAAGCTCATCTAAAAACGTTGGGCTCCCAAATACAGTGTTTATCTTGATGTGATTGGCTATTATTGTATTTCCCATCACAGCTAAATTAGTATTTTAATTAAAAATGATATCTTTACTTTTTTATGTAACTCACATTCCCGGAAGTAAACGGTCCGGCAAACAATTCTCAGTCATTTCTCTTTCCAGTCCATCCAAACAATGTAAAACTGAATGACAGTTTTTCCTTTCTACAAACAAACGAAAGCAGTTGTTACGGTCGAGGGAAATATTGTGTTTTGTGAAGCTCCACGTTGACGTACGGAGGCAGGATGCGATCACCCAAATCTCCTGCATGAAAGTCCAGAAAAGAAAAGAAGAAAACAACCTGTTGTTCATGTTTTCACGGGGTGCAAAGCGCCGCCGCCTGGGTGACGTCCCCCTCAACCTCACACCCACGTGGAGTTCTGAAGAGTGTGTCTTGTGTCTGTGTCGGTAGGTGTGTGTGTGTGTGTGTGTGTGTCTGTCTATATGTTTTGGCAAGTGGAGTTTTTGGTCCAAAACACAGAGCATCCAGAAATCTCAGTGAGCTTTGCTGCAGATCAGAAACAGGATTTCATATGGTCACTCCGTGCTGCGATGCATGCCCGCATCTCATTTGTTGCCATTTTGGGAAACACAAACTATCCCACCAACTACAGCAGCTAATTCACCATGACCTTGCACGGTATCCCAATGTAGCAACATATACAACAACAATAACAGCCTTGGCAGATGGCAGGCCAGCATGTCAAACAACTGGGGCAGAATGGATGCGGCTACACACTGGAGTGGGAATGGATGGCTGGAGTGGAACCTGCATAATACAAGTACTGTGTTCATTAAACCATGTGCGCCGCTCCTTCGCTTATTTTATTCAACTCAATTAGGCGCAGTTCATCCTGCTGTTGTGACCAGAACTGTGACAAGTACCCAGAGTGCATAATGGATGGCAGGCAAAGTGTGTGTGTGTGTGTGTGTGTGTGTTTCCTTCCCTTAGCGGTCTGTGTGACTGGCTGTCGAGCAGCCTGAGAGTTGACGGCTAATCAGTGCGTCACGACTTAATGGTGGGAAATGTACACAAACACACACACGCACACACACACACACACGCACATGAGCGCAGCCAGGAGTATAATTGACTGTGATTGCGTTTGGATACCCATCCTCACTTGTGCTGATTAGAAATGTGGCGGAAAAAAGAACTGCAGAGCAACAACGGCAGGAAGAAACCGAGAGTGAGCAAGGGAGACTTATTATTATATAACGTTGCTATTAATAAGACATTTTAACCATTTGAAGTGAGTCTGAATTCACTAAATGGAGTGTTCAGTACATCATAAAGCTTTGCTTTTAAAAAGACAGATGGATTATACTCTTCGTCCATGGCTTCCTTCTCTGTGAATATCTTTTCTTTCGCTGCTGCAGCGAGTCGGTAACAACCGAATATGACTCTGTTGTAGGAAGACATCAGATCGGACTGGAACAGCAGGGTGGAATATATGTGACAATGGGCCGATCTGGTGTCATTGGTCGTTATCGTAATGAATAGCCATCCAGTACGTTTATATCTATGTGTTAGGAAGTTGGAAATGCTTTATTAAAGTCAAGCCTGATGTTGCGTTATACCCATAAACGAATGATCCCAGTTTCGGCCACACGGTGAAATATACATCTCATTAATGGTCCGACACAGACGAGCCCTTTTGTCCACACTGAAATAGACAGATGCCTGCTTCCAAGCTATCAGGCTAACGCAGGCTGTGTTGAACCGTCCCTCTCTCTCTGAGAATAAATGGCTCTATAAACGTAAAAAGATTTGAGAGAGGGGAGTTAATGTTACAAATGTTTCCCCCCTCCTTTCTACAATGCTTCTCTATTTGATAGGGCCCCGAGGGTGGAAAGTATGCTTTAATTTATTAAAGGGGTGTTGGTCAATCCTGTTGAAGTTGCTGAGCAGTTAATGTCATTACAAAGACAATAGGAAGAAACCCTCGCTGAACCTTCTGTGTGACCGCCTGATCAAATCACTAACCTAACAGATGGGAAACAGGATACGGATCAATCAAGGTATCTGTGGACTCCTCTGTTTTAGGTAGAATGTCCTCGTGGACTCAGACAACGGCGATTCCCTGAGTGACTCACAGTAAATGATTGCATTGCATTGTAGGATATATGACCTCGTCACCTGGCAGGAGGGTATGTGAAGCCCCGCCCTCGTATGCAAATCTGTTATCTTCTGTGAACTTTTTGAATAAAACTCGGAGGTCCGAGGAGCTTCGGCGGATGTCGGCACGGCAAACGCTGTGTGGCTAGAATCCCCTTTGCAAAGTAATACGACTTGTCTGTGGTTTTGTTCTCGCCTCTCTAATGATAACTGAAAATACCTGACATTATTTAACAACATTGCCAGATGGGAGTAAACCGCCTGGCGCAGAAGTTCGGGCAGCTACTGTGACTGACTTTTAAAGCTGTTAAAGTGATTCCTTATTTACGGTCCGCGTGGTGTGGATGAACTCGACTGACCTGCACGGACCGCCGATCAGTTACCAGACAACACTTTAGCGACGCAATGATAAATGGATGTTTGGACCGTATCTTAGAATGAATATCACCTTGCTGCTAATAACTCACGCGAGTATTCACTTTGATGCACCAATGGCAGCAGAAATGTGATTTGTCTTAAGGCCGCATTTAAATATTTCCACCTTCAATGGGCTGTTGGTGGATACATCAGCAATGCATTTACCAGGAAATCAAGCGTAAAAAGTTTCCATATTCACCCAAGTTATCACACCGAGCACGTTCTCTGGGTTTTCTCTTGAATGTGATAGGCATATTTGTTTTTAGAATGCATCGACGTGTCTGAATTAAAGCAAATTATCATTAATAAGCAGATCCTGCACGCAGCATCCCCCATGAAAAAGATAAACGGTTTTTCGACGCGGCCCCTCTCCGCCGGTTACATGAAAGGACCGAAGACGTCTCCCTCTTTCTATGTGCGCAGATGGGGACAGAGGGGGAGATTGGGGCGCGTGAGAGGGAGGCAGGGCGGAGAGGAAGTAGGAGAAACTGTAAGCGGCAGACAGAAAGACGAGAGCGGGGTGGGAGATGAGGAAGGAGGGGTGGCGAAGACGAGGGAGGGAGAGCAGAACGCGCGCCGTGGGGAAGAGGAGAGCAGGGAGGAAAATGACAGCCTTAATGTGGCTGCGTGAGTGACAGCCATATCTGAATATTGCATGTGTGATTAGGGAGCAGAGAAGACGGGGCTTCAATGGCTTGTTAACTGGGCCCCTAAATACTGGCGGTGCGGCGCAAAGGAAGCCGAGCAGGGTGAGGTGGGAGGGAGGGGGGAGGCACCGAAATGCGGATAGAACGAGAGCTGAGGGAGGAAGTTGGAGGGTTGAAAGGAGATAAGTGAAAGTGAAGGGAAAGAGAAATGACGTGATCTTTTGTCAGCGCATACGGCGATACACAGAGAGAGACTACGGCGTGTGAAACAGCAGTCCTTCAAGGGCCTTTCCGACTGTTTGCCATGTTTTCACCGTTGTTTTTTTTATTATTATTCTCACCCCGCGCAAGGCCCTTTCTGCCACGGCGCCTCCTTTTCGAGTCTCGAGGGGCCGACGTCAAGGCACCACCTGGAACTGGGACAACTGTGAGCTTGTGAGGGGGCACCGGATTCATCAGCACTGACAACGCTGTGACGTACATGCAGGAGAACTTTATACTCTCACATTTCGAAATTGCTCCCTGTTTAAAACTGTACAATTCATTGTTAAATTTTCTTCTAAATGTAAAAAGTTTTTTTTTTTAGTTTTTTTTTACCACATTATACAAAAAGCTTGGATTTCAATTCTCTCTAATTGCCACTCATTGTTTGCCAACAGTCAAAAAACAACGGCACAATTCTGAAGTGCGATATTCTTATTATTGTTTTCACTGTCTGCAGGCTTTTGGAGCAGTTTTTTGGCGGCTATGGGTCTTTGGGTTTTTGCAGCATCTCAAACTTGTTTTTGGCAGTTTCTCTCAGCACTCTGCGCCGGTTTCTGGCAGTCCGCCGCCGTGCGCCGGCAGTGTTGGACCGTGCTAATCCAAAGCAGCTGTGCGCCCGTTTTGGCACCACGTCAGATATTGATGGAGCAGCGGACAATTTCTCAACTCCGAGTTCCTGCTTCGGGGACATTTTTTTGGCAGAAGGAATTATCCAGACACACACAAATAAAAATAGAAGACGGACCCACACTCTCACACGCACACACACACACAGTGGAGCAGCCACTCCACTCACAAGTGCAAAGACGTGCGAGCGGATTGGACAAATGGGAGACGGACTTAGTGCCGGTGGGTGGTTGAGGTGTGAACATGTGAATGACAGGCGTGTGGACAAGAATAACCAGCCAAAGTCTCCCTCCCTTTCCATTTCCTCATTTCTATGAATTATAAATGAAAGGACCACTTCGTACACATGACGGGCGATTCGTTAAGGCAACGCGCTGCTTCTCAAGACCTTTCAGTTACTAAGTGGTGAACTTCGACCATCACGTCTGTTTCATTCATGCTGCACTCGACTCTTTTCTCATCAGTTTAATGTGCATTGATGTGACTTGATGGACCTCCTTCTCACTCCTTCGCTTGGTACAATATATCCTCCGTGCTTCTGTATTCTCTGTTGTAAATGTCCAAGCAATGCTCTAACTGACACTGAAATAATCTCCAGCGGACATTAAATCATAATTTAGCTACGCAGAGCTGACATTAACATACAGTACGTTCACTAGTAGAACCACTATAAGAAAGTGACGAGATTTCTCTTACTCTGGCACGGTGCATTAAAGGGTCACATGATCATCATTGTGATTAATGTGAGGCGTCCATGGGGGGCCCTTGAAAACATGGTTTCAGTTAACATATAAATGCAAGTGAACACATGAAAACCTCTGCATTTAATCCCTTATGAGGAGGGGTTTGCTTTAAAGTGCGCACAAAGCACGACATTCTAAAAGCATACAACAGCTCGTTTTTGGCACTAAGGAGTTAATTGCATTGCATTATATTATTTCTTAGGAGAGGAAACCTATTGTGCTAAATGAAAAACCCTAAAAATATCTAATGATCTTCCTGTTGGGGACTTATTTTCCCTTATACTGTAAAAAAAAAGTCTCACCAAGAATAATAAAAGTGTGTGTATACAAAGTGTGTGTAGCCCTCCACTGTGACATGATACTAAACTTTTTATTCTTGTTGGAGCCAAATTTTTTTTGCCCTGACATGGGAATTGAGTCCACAAAACGTGACTGTGGAAAGAACCTTTGGTCCCCATGATGTGATGAATACAAACACACGCAAGATCACACTGCCAGAAATCCCATCTTCCTCACCGGCTGCGCTGCTGTGTGCTGGCGCTCCCTGACCGTTTTAGCATTTTCGCTTCATTGAAAGCTAATGAACTGGGGTTAACGTGATTTTTCATGCTACGGTTCCTCTTTTTAGATGCAAAAGCCAGAAAAAAGAAAAAAACATCAAGATTATTCCGGATGACAAATGCCTTTTACCGTCATCGCTTTGCTGTTGAGGAAGACGCGTATGTCCTTGATGTTGTGAGACTATAATCTGGATAATTGTTCTTTAATGCACATTGCATTCGTCTCTTTTCAGCCAGCACCTGAATGTGTGCAGGTCCACAACGTGTCACATTTAAAAACCTGTAATACAGACGTATGTGTTACGAGTTCACAGCAGTTTTCAGTGTCGCCGAAAAAAACTGATCCATGTCAGAACAACAAATGCTGCTTGAATACAATTTACATTTTTTTAAGCAATCCACATTATTACAGTATGTGGAATTGTTTTGCCATGAACTTTCTTTTGTGACTCAATCATTCTGTGAGATTTATTCATTGGAAGTTGCCATGCTCCTGCACAAACATCCAATAAGCAGTATGCATTTATTTTGTTCAAGGACAACCAATCAAAGATACATTAACAAAAACTTCGGTTGCATCTGCAATAAACGCGACAGATGGCAGACGTCACTGCTCTGGGAACTTTGGGTCATAAAATATTTATTGTCTGTCGTTTTATTGCATTTTGTGTCATAAATTAGCCGTCTGGTCAAACAGCATTTCGGTGTTGAAACTGCCATTGTGAGTGTTGACAAGAGGCTTTAAGCATTACAAAAATGCTTCTTGCCAACTGTGGACGAAACGAAATAAACACAATTATGATTCACTCACGAGGCTTTGTGGATGTTTAACGTGTTTACAAAACGCGCTCACACTCGTCAAGCGTTGCACTGCTAAGTGAGACGGCGTGAAACGTTTGGAAGGGCGTAAACCACAGCGCGTGCTTCTTAATTGCCGTGCGAGGGACATGACACTGGATTTCTAGGAATGCTGAAATGCTTTTGACAGAGAAACATTCAAAGGTACAGCGATACAACCAGTCTGTTGTGTCTAATGAAAATAAATGATGGGGGAATGTCATGCAACTCAATGCTTCCATTTACATGATGGACATCAAATGAAGTTGCAGATAAAGGCATCAGTACGCTGTTGGATAAGGATCAAATGAGGCTACCGCATGATTCGGCAATGATCTGTACCACATTTTGTCGCGAGTCGACTCAGAGTTTCAGCCGCCCGCGCAAGATGGATCACCTCCACTTCGATATGACATTTGCAAGTTAAATCTGAGATGCAGTAAAGGTTTGGGAGCCCTTTTCCCCCAAAGAGCAGGTGAGATGGATAAACATGATTTTATATATATATATATATATTCTACAGAGGGAGCCTTGGAGCACACAGAGAAAGATATCGGCAAAAGGAAAAGACAAATGGGGAAAAAGGAGAAAGTGCTCATAGAGAAATTTAAGTGCTTTAAGGAGCTTATCACATATATGATGGGCATCATTTAATTTGATTGGTTGGCAGATAAAAGGTCAGGAAGGCCCGGCTGACCCGCTTCATGTATCGTGCACGTGCAAGGACCTGTTAGGATGGTAAACGATGTGAGAGTAGCAGCAGCCTTGGAGAGGGAGGACATGTTGGAGTGTTAAGAGTTAAACTGGGTTAAAGTTGGGCACGGCGAGGTCTACCCGAGCATAAGAGTACAAACATGCGCGTGTGCAAATGCAGAGAGACGCGTAAAGACAGGATGGGATAAAGTCCACACTAAGCTGTAATTGACATTATCTATAAATTAAGATAGAATGGATTAAATAAATAATTATTTTTCTCTGTCAATCTGGATTTTCTGTCGATGACATAAAATCGCCACACAGCTCCTGAGCGCATTTTCCTCGGGTTCCCTGTGGTTCCGTCACAGGGAACACAGGGAACACCTTATCTTAGGAATGTTTGTTTTAAAAAAATATATATATTCATCCTTGAAGAACAATTGTTCTGCTTTCTCTCATGTGACGAAGTGAATGATGAACGGCAGGTGGAGATATTCCACTGTGTGTGTGTGTGTGTGTGTGTGTGTGTGTGTGCGCGAGTGTGTGTGTGTTATTGGCTGGGAGACACAGACACAGATGCTGAGTTTCAGGCTTGGAAGGTCTAAAGAGACTCTGTTCAAGCCACCAGGGACCAAAAAAAAAACAAAAACATGCTGCTACTGTTCTTTTTATTTATCCATGTCGTCACCACTCTCCCTTCTTCCCCCACGTTAGTATTCACTCCATGTTCCCTGCTTTCCTTATGGATTCCTGCCTTCCTTCTAGGTTTTCCTCAGTTGGCAAGTCGTGTGCAGGTAGCGCCATCTAGTGGTCCATCTGTTGTAGGCTGATCACGATAAAGGATCACAGAACGTTGCTTTTGTCACATTAAGAGTAATTAACATTAAGTTTAGTTTTATTTGGCGACAATCAGCAACCTCATACGGTGCCACATCCTACACACCAGTCCTTTAAAGGTTAGAGGATGTCTTGCAAGTTACGATGTTAGATGTTACCATGGCAAACACCTTTTCAACTAAAGCTTATCACACAAAAAATATTATGATGCAATGAAAGAATTATAGTAGTTTGCTGAAGGACCCTTTTAATGTGTCCTTCAGCAATGAATTTGCGACCCATAACTTTCGCCTTTGACTCAAAAATACACATTTTGGAAAATAAACTTGAATGGTTTTAAGATTCTCATTTCCCTCTAAGTGAATAAACAATTTCCTAGATGTCAAATGATGCCTTAAATATGCTGGTGAAATAAACCCAGCTACTTTTTGTATAAAAGATAAGTCGCATTTTTCTTTCGTGAGTTGAAGAATTTAAGCCACGTTGACAGCCTTTCCTTACACACCTTTTGGTCCAAAAAAATGCAATAGCTTATAAGATAAGGATGCAAAGCACATCAACAACCAATTGCAAGTATTCTCCATTTCCTGCCTGCCTAACTTCCCCTTCTTCCAAAGCCACACCCTTGGTTCCTCTGCTTGTTCTTCCATTTCCCCTCCTTGCTTTCGTTTCCTCGCTCTCGCTCCGGTGGTCTCATTTCTCAGCCTCATCTCCCCTCTTTGCCGCGGGGCATCCCGGCTCGGCTGCTTCTTTAGATCCACTGGGGGGGACGAAGTGTTGGAGCAGAACAGACTCTCCTGTTCCTATAAAAGTGTGTGTGTGTGTGTGTGTGTGTGTGTGTGTGTGTGTGTGTGTGTGTGTGTGTGTGTGTTAGCATGCATGAGTGCTGTCATCCCCACACCTGAGGACATCCACAAGACATTTTCTCAGTTTGTGTGCGTACGAGCGATAAGTTCCAGCTGGATGCCTCAGGACTCTCCCGAGGCCTTTGTTCATGAAGGTGTGTGTGGGTGTATCAGGTGCTTGCCCGTGGGTTCATCATGGGATACAAATGTTTGCCTCTCTGCAGCTTTTAATCTATCTAGCGATCTAACTCTTAAAATAAAACCGGAGGATAAAAGCAGCATACGTAGATAAAAAATTTTGACCGGATACTTTTTTATACCGAATAACTCTCATCTAGCTCAAGGGATGCGTGGTACACATTAGTCCCTACTTAAATATCTCAAAAATTGGCTTTGTGACCAATAATTTCTCTGCAGATATTCATTGTCCCCATAGGATAAAGGGCTACACTATGATCTCAACATCCACTATGTAGAGTAAGATTTTTAGCGGTTCCAGGTAATGAATCCTTGCACCACTGTAAGTGTCCCCCCTCAGGGATGAATCATAATGTTAACTAAACGCTAAACTGCAGATGTTGAAATTAAGATATATTTCATACATCAAGTGGTTATGTAGTATAGGTGGTGATGTTAGTATTAATATAGTAATATTTTGACTTTTTTCTTATTCAATTTACACTTTCGTCTTGTAATATTCAAAATGTCTTTCTCTAAATTATATGAATTTATTCCCATAAAATGGAGATCTATTTTCTTGTAAAATTTCTAAAACATTCTGACTTTCTCAATATCTAGAGAATATAAATGTGAGGGAAATCCCTTGAATGTTAAAAACTGATCTTAACATTTCCCCCCTCGCCATTTGAGCTGTTAATTTATTCACATATATACATATATATATTTTTACTTTTTTACTTTAGAATAAAAAAATTACATTAACCGACACTCACGCCCTCGGGTGGAATACTATTCAGTGGTTCATATTTGGAAACGGGTACAACGGGCGTTTTGTATTCACGACATTTTCTGACGGCCCCTGAAGGCAGCATCGACGTAGTGGGAGAGGCGGGTTTGTTGACTTCGGCTGCGCAGTAGCTGCCTCGGGAGAGCTTTAGGCCACTCCGGGTTGAGGAGACGTCAACAATGTAACTCTTGTCTTACCTCCACGGGATTCTGGCACGAAGGAACACGGTCGCCCTCAGATGAACCGTCGTCGGAGCGTTTTCTTTTTTTGCGACCGAACCCGGACGCGGCTCCGGCGTGCCGTTAGCCGAAGTCATAAGTTCCTCTCCGGAGGTGAATGGGGAACGCTGGGCTCGCCGCGGGTTACTTTGTCTAACGTTAGCGGGCTGGCCAGCCGAGGAGGAAATTAAGAATGTTTCCCGAATGGATTCCCTACTGTGAAATAATGAGAATCGTTTGGTGGGCTTTGGTCTGAGAAGGTGTTTTTTTTTTCCAAGCGAACTGTCGGCTCGTCCTGCCCGCAGCGCTGGCCTAGGAAGCTAGCTGCGAGCTAGCTGGGTAAGCTGCCCGCCCCGGCTCATCTTCCGAAAGTAAGTGATCGCTCTCATTGACATTTCATCGACAGCTCTGTGTTATTTACGTGCACGGACGCGAACGTTAAACGGCAGTCGGGTGACGTTGCAGAGATGTACACTGTCAATCTGTAACGTTAGCCAACTCCTAATATATGGCAGTGGGGTCTGTGACGTTCGGTCAATCTATCGAAGCCTACAGCTTAACGGCAGCGCGCGAGATCACGCGGCCTCGAGGAGTTTTTGATAACATATTTGACTGCTTTTCGGGGGGTTTTCAACTTTTACATAGCAACCCGTTAGGTGACCACTCCGCTTGCATTGACAGCCATCGGGGTCCAGAAACTGTTGCGTGTTTCCCTTTTTTAAAAAGTGATGTAGACGTAACGTGCCGTAACGGGTGCTTCTGAAAGTCCTAATGCAGATGCTGAATAATTACGTGGATGTTCCTTCGATGCGTTTTGCGGAGCTATTGATAGTCAGTCACGTGCGCACTCACTGTGTGGAGTTCCTCAAATGTAAGGACTGGCCGCTTTCCCCCGTTTTCTTTCTTTCGTTTAGCTTCAAGCCTCCTCTTAGTAACTTTGTAACTTGACTCCTCGGGACCTGAGGCGCTGACACACGCGCTTCCAGCCGATCCTCGACTACATATTGACTGAGGTGTTATGGTTTGGTAGATCATGACTTTCTTTGAATTGTTAAGGGGCTCTGCCTTATTTTACTTCAGACCTCATCTCAGTTTCTTGAATTTAGCCGCATTACACACATTCCACGGTGGGCTGATTATAGACACAAGCACCGGACCCCAGTCATATCGTAGCCTCTGTGTTGTAGATTATGGTCGTGGAAGAAATCCAACACCCACAATTCAGCCCCTCGGTCTGATATGTGACTGTATTTGAGGGAAGGGGAGTAGGGATGGACTCAGCTGGCAGCCAGTACGTGTACCAGTTGGAATGTTTTTTTTATTTGTATTTAAGTAGCCCAACTAATGAGGGTGATGGATTGAGCAGTCTGACGAATGCAATGCCGCACGTCGAAATACTCCGTTTTCAGTGAGACGCTTGAGACTGGGTTCCGTAACTCTCGCTCAGAGACGCCTCATTCAGAATTTGATTCACAAATTTGTATGAAGCTCTTTCAGACAGCGGCTCCTCTGCCCCGCAGCTTTGTGCAATGTTGACGTTCCATAACAGTTTATGCAACTGAGACCATGTTGACCCAGCTGATTCACACTGAGCACATTGTACTCTCTGCTCAGATTCTGTCTGACTGAAGTTCTTCCTCTGCTGTCTTCCCTGCCAGTCATGGACGCTGTGACTGACGCGTGCCCTGCGCCGCACCGAAACGGGACGGCCCATCGGCAACCGCCGGCCGTCACCACCGCACTGAAGCTCCACTTCTACCACAGCGGCCAAGGGGCGGCGGAGTGCGGCTTCCTCGGCTACCCGCCGGGCGACTACGTGGCCGAGGAGCTGTGCATAGATGCGGCGGCGGCGTGCAGTGAGTAATCAAACCACGCAGGCCGCACAATGCGGCCCACACTCGCGTTTGACGCTGCAGCGCGGAGCGTAGGTCCCGAGATAAGGTTATCAAGAGGCCACAGTGACGGCTAAAACTCATTGGCTGGTTCAATATCCTCAATGCCTTGTTTACCGTTGGTCTTGCTTTACTTGCTGGTTCCAGAGACAAAATCATGTAGTCTGGCTTTTTTTTTTTTTTTTTCCTTCTTGTGGCCGTTGACTTTTTAAGAATCGCTATGATGCGAATAATACGCTGATGAGGGCTTTGCAGGGTGATGCCAGACTAACCTGCATGTTTATGGAATATCATGTTATGTGTGTGATGATGAACCAAACCCAGCTGACATTGGAGACTACCTCTGCTGACCTTTTTCGCCTGCTGGGTTGGAAATCCTCCCATGTTTCCGTAAAGGATCACAGGCTGTTAATTTGCTTTTCCACTTCATTTCTCTACATGAAGAGGAACATTGATCTAACCTGAGCACTTACAGAGAACAGGTTGCATACAGGAGTGGAATGGTTTCCAATTCTTTGTCTGCTTCAGGTATATCGCCGCTGTACTGCAACCTTTTCGGCCTCTACCGAGAACGAGACAGCTTGTGGTTTTCACCCAACCACATCTTCCAGCTCGACGAAGTGGCCTCTGAAGATGTGTTTTTCCGAATAAGGTAGCATACGTCAAAGTACATTTTCAACATTGAAATTGTCCTTGTCTTGTTACTTACTGCATTTTCCTATTCATGGTTTACCACAGGTACTACTTCCCTGGCTGGTACAGTGGTGGGTCATCCAGAGCGTATCGATATGGGGTTTGCAAAGGGTCAGAAAGCCCCGTCCTCGATGACTTTGTAATGTCGTACCTCTTCTCGCAGGTGAGCAGTATTGCTGACACAAACACTTTTTATTACTTAAATTGAAGAAGAATTGATCCTTTTGTGGCGAATAAAAGGTGTATGTTTTGGGGGGATCTATTCCTCTATTTTTGCCTGTGTGAATCTGCCATGGTGGCTTGGCGTCACACCCGAAAGAGAAGGGAAGCACCGCCGCGGGGTTCGCTTGTTGGGTGTACTGTGTTTGCAGCCGTGGAGCCATCCGCCTGCTCACATTCACCCCGGGCAGATGTTTTGTTGTTGGCTTTGTGAAGGATACGCCAAATTCCTTGCGGCCTAATCTCGAGCTCAGCCTCTGTGTTTGTGAAAAAAAGTAAAGCTATTATGACTTAAATGGGAATTGTGTCTCTGCTGTTTGGGGTCACCACTCCAAGTGGCTGATTTAATGGCTGGTTCTCTCGCCCACCCCCCACCTCTCACTGCTCACTGGATGAGTGCAGTGTGTCCTAATCAAACCCCAACACTGTTCTCCCAGCTGCAGGTTAAATAATAAACCCATTAATCCAACGCCTTTGTTTTTCAAAGGACAATGATAGTTGATTTGTGGTACATGAATTATATTCCTGACCATTGGCGAGATTTTGTTTACTCTTCGCGTGTGAGCACGAAGCCGCCCATACACACAAACACAAATACCAATGTGTCTGCTGGGTTCAACCGAGACCGCGTTTCGTTCCTCGCAGTGGAGGAACGACTTCGTCAACGGCCGAGTGAAGATCCCCAACTCCCATGAGACTCAGGAAGAGTGCCTCGGCATGGCTGTCCTCGATATGACACGGACAGCCAAGGAGAGACAGATGTCCCCGCTGGACATCTACCACACTATAAGGTGCTGCTGGATTCTTCTTGGCTTGTATTGAGCACTGGTGATTTCATAGTATAAATGCTAACACAACTGTTCCTGTGTATTGTTGCTAAGGAAAGGATTTTTCCTTTTTATATAAGGACTTTTAGCTTCTACATCAGTGTGTAAATCCCTTTAGTTAACACAATCAAGCTTAATGAGCCACTAATATCAGTAAAGTTAGTCATGGTTTTCGTACTATATACGTAATACAAACCGAAGGATTCATGCTCACGCGCACTAGTGATGTTTCCTTTTTGCTTATTCCCAGCTACAAGTCCTTCCTGCCGAAGGACATGAGCGCTCAGATCAAGGACTGCAACTTCGTGACGCGCAAGCGAATCCGATTCCGCTTCAAGCGCTTTATCCAGCAGTTCAGTCAGTGTCGGACCACCGTGCGCGACCTCAAGCTCAAGTACCTGATCAGCATGGAGTCCCTGGAGAAGTCCTTCTACACGGAGACCTTCCAGGTCAGGGAACCGTCCAGTGGGCAGCTCATCATCCTGGTGGCGGCGGACTGTGGCATCCGCTGGTGTCGAGAGAAGCTTAAGGATTCCGACCAGGTGGGTGCTGGGGGAGATGTTTCAAGAATTTTAAATACTTTAGACACCGCAGTAGCAGGGGAAAAAAAAACCCGCATGGACCACAAACCCAATTGTGTCCATGAGAGCATTGGCGGTATTTCAGGATAAACTATTCAGTACGTTTTCTCACGCTGTTTGTCCAGGAGCTGCAGACCCTGTGCGACTTCCCTGACGTCACTGACATCAGCATCAAGCAGGCCGGCAAGGAGGGGGTGCTCGAGAGTCGGGTGGTCACCATCAACAAACAAGACGGCAAGAATCTGGTAATTTGACTTTAAAGTGAATCCGGCCCGCTATCTTAAGAGACGGCTGTGAAAGTAGGAGCGTGTGGCTTTTGGTTCCGATTGGAACGATGATGGATGTTTACACGAGATGTCTCAAAGAGCTTCTTGCGTACTTCAGGAGCTGGAGTTCCTCAGCCTAGCTGAAGCCCTGTCCTTTGTGTCCCTCATCGATGGCTACTACCGGCTCACCACGGATGCACATCACTACCTTTGTAAAGAAGTGGCTCCTCCCAGACTTGTGGAGGCCATCGCGTCCCACTGCCATGGCCCCATCTCGTAAGCTTAATTCATTCATTCATTCATTTCCCCTTTGAGCATTGGAAATGTTAGAACATCTCAAAAGAAATCTAGTTTGAAGAAAGAAAACAAAAAAACCTTTTCAGTTTATTTCATGAATTTCCATCCTAACCTTGAATGATGTTGTAGGAATGACTCGTTAAGGTAATATGTAGTGTAGGACAGCGACGGTTTGTGTTTTCGTGCCAATTTTCTGTATGCCGACCGACGCACACAACGCGTATTCAAAGTATTCTGCATTGTGTTGCAGAATGGAAATTGCCGTCAACCGGCTTCAGCGGTGTGGAAACAAACAAGGGTCGTTCATTTTGAGATGCAGCCCTAAAGACTTCAACAAGTATTTTCTGACGTTCCCCGTTGAGGTAGGCAAAGCTCTCATCGGTGTGCATCGTGTGCTCTTTAACATCATGGGAAAAAAAGAACCAACAATATCAATAAATTCCAGAAATATGTTATTTCTGACAAACTGCACGATGTAAGGCTGCGTGTGCAGCAAAGCGTTCTGGATGAGCTCTCCACGCAGAGAGTTGAGCCGGTGTAACTGACCGTCCCAACGACATGCTCTTCCCCTCCCTGTCGGCCTCTGTAGGCGTTCGACGCTGTAGAGTACAAGCACTGCCAGATCACCCGCTCCGCCAATGGGGAGTTCAACCTCAGCGGAACCAAAAGAACCTTCAGCAGCCTGCAGGAGCTTCTCGGCTGCTACCAGAAGGAGACGGTGCGCTCTGACACCTGCATTTTCCAATTCAGCAAGTGCTGTCCGCCTAAACCCAAAGGTAAGTCCAACCAACTGAGGATTTCCTGGAGAGAGTTGTAAACCTTAGTAAAGTCTGTGTGTGTGTGTGTGTGTGTGTGTGTGTGTGTGTGTGTGTACCGTCTGATGTGCGAATACGAATAACTATTATGTGGTGCGGTTCTATCCATCTGTTCTTCCGCTTATCTGACGCTCGGTCGCAGAGGCAGCAGTGGAAGGTCACAAACGCGGGGTCAGAGGAGAGTATTCAGCACGCCGCTCTCCCCAAAATTAGAACCACCGCCGCCTCGGTTTGCCCAGCATAAAGTCCTGAGGTTTCAGCATCTGCTGCAAGTTGTAGGATAGTATAATGTATGTGTAACCGAGGAATCCTCAAGCTGTATTATGTTCCTATGCTGTTTAAAATATAGATTGGACTCTTTGTCCCTGAAGGTCGTGCCATCAACTGGTTTTATAGTGCGTACTAGTCATCAAATTGTCTCTGTCCTCCTGCGTAATGAAGCTATGACCAGTGGAACCGGTGGTGGAGTCCTTTCCATCTCTGACTCGCGTTACTTCTCAAGCTTTTACGTCGGTGATTGAAGTTATTAAATGACACACATTATTCTTGAGGGTAAACTTTTCTCTCTCTCCGTCCACAGAAAAGTCCTGCCTCCTTGTGTGTAGGACCAACAAGGGCTCCGATGTGTCTCTCTCTCCGTCTCTGCATCGACACAATATCAACCAGATGGTGTTCCACAAGATCAGGAAGGAAGACTTGGAATTTGTAAGCTTGGTTTAATAGACCCTCCTAAGTCAATACATGAAAATGTATTTGCATTGTAGCATCAAATTACTACTGCAGTGTCCTTTACTGTGTTTTTCAGTGACGCATCAGCGGTTACGGGCTGAAATGATGGTCTTTCTTTCAGATGGAGAGTCTAGGCCAGGGGACGTTTACCAAGATCTTCAAAGGGTTGCGCAAGGAGCTGGGAGATTATGGACTCGTGCACCAAACGGAGGTCATCATGAAAGTCCTGGACCAAGACCACAGGAACTACTCTGAGGTGCGTGGCTTTTTACGCAGCAGAGGGGAACGCGAGTGTGTTTCTATGTGGATCGGGAACGGTTCCTCTTGATTTCACACACCAATGTAAGACGATGGCAGTTGACCGAGCCTTACGGAACGACGCGACTCGATCACACACGGAACGGTTGTTAAATGTGACCCAAATACTCAGCGGACATAAAGCGATATATAATTTTTTTGTTTTATTGGGCGTCAACCTCCCATTATTATTATTATTATGATTATTAATAATCATTTTTGATTTTGCCTGCTGTTTACATTTTTCCTGTTGTGGCCATTAAAACCCTTTAACATGTTTCAAATGAAATGAGTCAAAAGTGCAGAAAATCTAAAGCCTGTGTTTCCTATATTTAATCTGAGGTTGAGGCTTCCGCATTCTGAGTCAAAGCAGACGTCTTCCAATTACGGTCTTTTTAATACAAATTCCCTTTTTTTAAAGATGGGTAACAGTTAAACCTTCTCTTTTAATTTCAAATAGAGATGTTGCTGTTGGGGCATAATGAATAGATTTTTTTTTATTTTTCTATCCTAACTGTCGTCTCTTGTCCTCCAGTCTTTCTTTGAAGCCGCCAGCATGATGAGCCAGTTGTCCCATAAGCACCTGGTACTCAACTATGGTGTGTGTGTTTGCGGAGAAGAAAGTAAGTCAGCCTTGGAAACGTACTCTAGATGACATGACATAAATAAGTTAATAACAATGCCTTTTCATTTGTTTAATAAAAGAACAGGGCACAGACCTGTTCTCGAGCAAAGGTCGCTTTAAATGACCTCAATCTGTGTTCGATAATGTTTACATGAACCACAATCCTGAAGCATTATCAAAAGTCCTTCTGTAGCAACATGTGCAAAGAGACTCGTAAGAATGATGCCTAATTGATTTGTGTTTTCACAGTTTGCTTTATAATAGCAAAAATGTCCGGTTTCAGATATTATGGTGCAGGAGTATGTGAAGTTTGGTTCCCTGGACACCTACCTGAAGAAGAGCAGGAACCTGATTAACATCCTGTGGAAGCTGGAGGTGGCCAAGCAGCTGGCCTGGGCCATGAACTTCCTGGTAGGGATATTCGTGTGGTGCCAGGTTTTAAGTTGAATAATGCGGGGTGTTGGCATGGCATCTTGGGTTAGAGATTATTCCGCCTCGCAGACTGACGTGTCTCTGCCTCCCTGAAACCTGCAGGAAGAAAAGCAGCTCGTCCACGGCAACGTTTGCGCTAAAAACATTCTTCTGATAAGAGAAGAAGACCGACGGGCTGGGAACCCCCCCTTCATCAAACTGAGTGACCCCGGCATCGGCATCACGGTCCTTCCCAAAGAAAGTGAGTTTAGGCCTCTGCTCATCTTAACTGTAGCACATACCTTCGTCCAGCAGGGGGCGGCTATTCAACAAGGCTCTGTTTGCATTGAAAAGCCTTTTGTGTGGTCCGTGCCTTTTTAAAACACAGAAAAACGGTTGAATTGTTTTCCTCACGCGTGGTCTGCAATCCTGTATAAAGTTAGACTGTCCCACAATGGAAGGTAAAATGTTTTGTTTTTGTTGCTTGGGATCAGTCCTGATTGAGAGGGTGCCTTGGATTTCTCCCGAGTGCGTCGAGGACCCGGCCAACCTGAGCCTGGCTGCGGACAAGTGGAGCTTTGGCACCACGCTGTGGGAGATCTGCAGCGGTGGGGAGAAGCCTTTAGCAGCACTGGACAACTCCAAGGTAGGACTTGGTGGCGTGATATAACGTGTGTCTTTGTGTGTGAATAACTAAACCCTTTTTTGTCCCCTCAGAAAACCCTGTTCTATGAGGACCACCACCAGCTGCCGGCACCAAAGTGGACCGAACTGGCGAATCTGATCACCAGCTGCATGGACTACGAGCCGTCTTTCAGACCCACGTTTCGTGCCGTTATCCGTGACCTCCACAGCCTCTTCACCCCAGGTTGGTTTGAGTGCTCCCAGTGTCGTTGCTGCGGGGAATCCAAGTCGCACATCCCCTAAAGACGCACACCATTCTTCTGAAGTCACGGCTCTGCACCAGCTCATCTTTAGCTTTAACGAGGGAAAGAGGCGGTTAAAGCTCTACGGAAAAGTTGATAAAACAAATTAATATAATTGAATCTCTTTGTCCGTAATTGAATGACTGGTTGAAGATGTTACTGGCGTTTAGTTTTCTTTTTAGTTGATTGTTGTCTCTGTGTCCCCAGACTACGAGTTGATCGTGGACAGTGACATCCTGCCCAACAGGACGGTGGTCTCAGGCTGGTCCACCGGGGGCTTTGAGAGCCAGGAGCCCGCTCAGTTTGAGGAGCGACACCTTATATTTTTACAGCAGCTGGGCAAGGTAAGAAGTGTTTGAAACTTATTTATGATTATTCTACCCGCTTCAGTAAGCAGGGAGACTCCTTCTCTGACAAGAAGTTTATGTTGTCGGGATGATTTTAGACTTTCCTCATGAAATAACGGCTGTGTGCGTGCAACATCGAAGTATAACCGGGTGCAAAATGAGCACAAATCTGGAACTTAAGATGGTCTTCTCTTAAAGGGGAACTTTGGCAGCGTGGAGATGTGTCGATACGACCCGCTTCAGGACAACACCGGAGAGGTCGTAGCCGTGAAGAAGCTGCAGCACAGCACCGCAGAGCACATACGGGACTTTGAGCGAGAGATCGAGATCCTGAAATCTCTGCAGCACGAGAACATCGTCAAGTACAAAGGCGTTTGCTACAGTGCAGGTAAAAAGGATCAAATACTTTTACGTACGTTTACGATAAATCTGTGAAATCTTTGCTCGGTCAAGACTTTACCTTTGGATGACCGTTTATTTTTTTCGGGGGGGCTTCTCTCAGGACGCCGAAATCTCCGTCTGGTCATGGAATACCTGCCCTTTGGAAGTCTGCGTGATCATCTGATGAAAAACAAGGAGAGGATCGACCACAAGATGCTCGTGCACTTCACCTCGCAGATCTGCAAGGTGCTTCCTCTCGTCGAGGTTCCCGTGGAGCTGCTGAGCGTCGGAGACGCCGCACGCATTTATTTCTTCCTCGTTGTTTCTGCGTCCGCAGGGTATGGAGTACCTGTCGAGCAAGCGGTACATCCACAGAGACCTGGCTACGCGGAACGTCCTGGTGGAGAGCGAGCAGAGGGTGAAGATCGGAGATTTCGGCCTCACCAAAGTTCTGCCTCAGGACAAAGAGTACTACATGGTCAAGGAGCCAGGAGAGAGCCCCATATTCTGGTGGGTGCCCTTTGAGAATCGTTTGTTTTCCCAGTGTTGAAGAACCGTGACGGAGAGTCACGAGGCGATGTGCTGTTTTGTAGGTACGCCCCCGAGTCGCTGACTGAGAGCAAGTTCTCTGTGGCGTCGGACGTCTGGAGCTTTGGAGTGGTGCTGTACGAGCTCTTCACCCACAGCGACAAGAACTCCAGCCCTCCGGCAGTAAGTGCAGCACGCACGCATGCATGCATGCATGCACAGACTTTTTTCACCGCCTGGTCAACTTTATTTATGGTCACTGCTTTTCTCCCTCCGGATATTTCCGGTCTCAGGCCGCTGATCCAGATGTCCAGCGTGGTTGACAAATAGTGACAAAAATATGTGACCTTTATTTAACATGATTTTAAATCTAAAACGTGATTGCGTCATGTGCTTAATCTCGGTTTGAATCCATGCGTCCTGATGTCTGCTGTTTGTCCTCAGGTTTTCATGTCCATGATGGGGAACGACAAGCAGGGACAGCTGATCGTCTATCACCTCATCGAGCTCCTCAAGTCGGGCAGCAGGCTGCCTCAACCTCTGGGGAGTCCCGCGGAGGTAGGAACGGCCGCTGCTATAGAGCTATAGAGAGTAGAGCTCCATGCGTTGGTGTAAGTCGCTTTGGATAAAAGCGTCAGCTTAATGTAACAGTAGAGGTAACCAAACGCAACAACAGCGTTTCATACTAGGAGCACAAACTCATTCACAAACGGCTCTCGTCCTCCCTGTTTTTTGCCCTTTTTAGATACACGAGATCATGGAGGAGTGCTGGGACAACGACCCCGGCTTACGTCCTTCTTTCAAGGAGCTCGCCCTGCGCATCGACCTGTTCAGAGACGGCAAAGATTTTTAGAGGAAAGGAATCGCCCTCAACCGAGTCGCTCCTGAAGTCGTTGCTCCCAAACGAGATGCTTCTGCTGAGCGTCAGCGTGTCGAAAAGCATGTGGATCCAAACTCAAAAACTACTTCCGAGTTTCCTTTAAGCAAGGCACCAATCAGCCCTCCCCCCCCAGTGGAGCGGCCTGGATCAGATGGATAAAGTTTGAAAGGTAGAGTCCAAGACTTTGTGGAGACTCAGAAGATGATTGCCAGGCTTCAAGCCAGAGATGCTTGTGTGACACAAAGTGTGTGTGTTTGTTTGTTATGCTCTTTACAAACAGCTAGCTGTGCTAGCTCTTGCAAGCATATTTTCCCCTCCCTTGAAGATAAGTTGTCTAATAGAGCTGTGATTTGTGCGTGTGTGTGTGTGTGTGTGTGTGTGTGAGAGAGAAAGAGAGAGAGAGATTGTGTAATGGTGTAAATATGTCCAGAATTTTTTTATAATTTTATAAAATGGAAGTACTATATTTTAACTACAAGCAACATGTCAGTCTAAATGAAGTATATACAACGTTGAGTTAAAAATGTTTTTATTGCGAGATGTGGTGTAAAAATTAAATCATGTATTCCATTGCTTTGAAAGTCCTATGAATGACATGTGCTTTACAAACTCCTGTATTCTGAGTCGCTCAAAGTATTGTTTTAACATAGAAACATGGGCAATGACACAAACAAACACAATGTCATGAATTGGCCTTAATTTCGAAGGCTGGTACCTCAACACGCGATAAAATCTGAAGCATGTCGTACTCATACGTCTTGCGAATTTCAGCATTAAGAATTGTGTTCAGAAAGTACACATTGGATTAATTGCGTGTGTGTAACTTAAGTTGTCCCCATAGCCCTGTAGTGCAAGAGGAAACATTGAAGCTCTGACACAGCAATCCCACCAAGCGCTGTGTATTACGCAACAGCAGTAATGGAGCGCCACCTAAAGGCTTGATGCCGCTTCTCGCGATCTATTTAAAGGTACTCCTTTCTGTTCTCCACACGGAGCAAAAACGACAATTCAAGTGTTTATTTTCTAAGTCAAAATCATGACTTAGGAAGAGGAATTCAAAAACACGAATTCGCTCACTCTCCCTTGTGCGTCGGTTTATTGTTTTTAATCACATGGACGTCGCGCACCCTGCTGCGCATGCGCGGGCGCCTCATCCGAAAGGGCGCTTCGAGGTGCGCGCGGCTGTCTGACCGGGTCGCACCGGGCGCGTGAGTCGGTGGTTTTTGGGGACAAGAGAACTAAAAGGTGAAATGAACACCTCGCACATTGAAGACAACGGTCCCCTGTTTCTGCCGGAGTTGTTTTCGTGTGAGTGTGTGTGTGTGTTTTTTTTTTTAAATGTCACCTTAAAGTGCCGCGTAGAAGCGCAACTTCGCCGAAGTGCTGAAGCAAACGGCGGCATCACGTGCCGGAGGCAGCAGGTGAGGCACCGAGGGAGGAAAAGCTCCTAATTGTTGGTTGCGTTTCGCTGTGCTGTTGTATTGGACTCCTGCTTACTATTTTATTTAGACGGGCTCATTAATATAACGTTGACTGTCGACAGTAAACCACTGTTAATAACTAATTAAACACTGTTATCACCACTCGTCATTCCAATACCACCAAATGCTAAATAGACCTTCCCTTTTTTTTAAATTGTAATTTTTAAGAGCCCCGCTTAGTCGGTTTATTGCACGACGACCCTTCGACAGCGGCCTGCGCAGGTGGCACGGGGGGAGGGTGGGGTTGTTTGAAGATGGCGTCCAAGGGACCTCCTGACGGGGGCTACGGCTGGGTGGTGGTCACGTCGGCCTTCTTCGTCATGGGCCTCACCGCTGCCGTCCTCAAGAACTTCGGCATCTTCTTCCTGGACATCCAGAGTCACTTCGGGGTCCTGACCAGCACCACCTCCTGGGTCACCTCCACGACCATCGTCATGTTTCACCTCGGGGGTAAAGGCTTCCTGCGAATGGTTTCAGAACTGGAGTTTGTGTTTTAATTTGTGTTTCCATTTTATTTTTTTTTGCCCCCCCTCAGCCCCACTGGCCGGTTTGCTGACGATGCAGTTCTCTCACCGGCTTGTCATCGCGGTCGGAGGGCTGCTGTCGGCCTCCGGCCTGCTGCTGGCGTCTCTGGACCTCGGTCTGCCGTGGCTCTACCTCACCATGGGCGTCCTGCAAGGTAGCGTTAAGCGACCTTCAAGATAAATCTGGGCGTATTGTTCTGTTCATCAAAATGACGTCTGATGAATCAAGTGACGTGTTATTTTTGGGCATTTGAGTATCAATGTTGCTTTTAGTTTATTCGGTTGGACGGTCAGACTTTCATCATTTTGCATCTGTACACTAAAGTGTTGGATGCACACAGTAAGAACATATTTTATTTTTCTTGCAGTATATAAACAAGGGATTCATTGAGAAAAATAATTCATTGCCGATTTAAAACAAAGGTGAGTTGCAGCCCTGGTTAATCTTGCTTGTTTTGTTTTTCTTCCCGCCCGTTTTTTTTCTTTAACGTGAATCAGACTTCTCTTACTCTTTGATACCCCGTCGGCAACAAAAGAAGGTGGGTTGTTTGAAGGCGACCACTTTGTTTGTTTGGAGGTCATGTGATGACAGCCGCAGGTTTTCCCCCGTCCTTCCGTCTCCCAGGAACGGGCGTTGCCTTCGCGTGGGTCCCCGCCAACAGCCTGGTGAGCCACTACTTCTCGCGGTGGCGTCCCATCGCCTACGCCGTCGCCAGCTCCGGGGAGTGCGTCTTCGCCGCCGCGTTCGGCCCCTTCTTCCGGTGGCTGGGCGAGGCGTACGGCTGGCAGGGGGCCCTGCTCGTCATCGGGGGCCTCCAGCTCAACCTGTGCGTCTGCGGCGCTCTCATGAGGCCGCTGGAGGACGACGACAAAGGGGCGCCGGCGAAGAGGAAAGCCGTCTTCCAGTTCTCCCTGATGGGCAAACCCGAGCTGCTCCTCTACATCCTGTACGGCGTCTTGGCGGCGGCGGGGTTCTTCATCCCGCCTCTCTTCCTGGTGCCTTTCGTCAGCAGCTTGGGGACGGGCAGCTACTGGCCCGCCTTCCTCCTCTCCGCGCTGGCGCTGGCGGACCTGGCGGGGCGGCTGCTCTGCGGCTGGGTCGCCAACGCGAGGTTGGCGAGGAACCTGCAGCTGCTGGCCGCGGTGGTCGGCCTGCTCGGGGCGGTGCTCCTGCTGCTGCCCGTCAGCCGCGACTACTGGAACGTCCTGGTGCTCTCGGCGCTCTACGGCTTCCTGTTCGGCTGCGCGGTGGCCATTCACATCACCGCCATCGTGGACATCGTGACGCTGGAGGGCTTCGACAGCGGCCTGGGACTCTTCATGCTCTTCAGGAGCATCGGCGGGTTTTTCGGCCCGCCAGCCGCAGGTGAGCCGATTTTAGATTGTGTGGATGGAAAATCCTGTTTATTATATTGTATTAAGTAAATGTTTGTACATAATAATAATGTCATAGTCTTGGCCTTAGCATGGCATTCCACAGAGAGGATGGCACATGCCTCGAGGACGTTCTGTTTTATTTATTTATAGCACGAGGTGTGATCTAATGTTTCAGGCTGGCTGGTGGACCAGACCGGCGACTACGGCGCCGCCTTCTACCTCTCGGGTGTCTGCCTCCTTGCGTCGGCGGGCTTCGTCGGCCTGGTGGACCGTCTGGTTCAGAGGAGGAAGTCATCGGAGGGCAAAGTTCACCAGGAGGCCACGTCGGGCAAGTGAACCTGAGGTGCGATCAGTCGTGGTGATCAAGTTTCTGGGGAAATGTTTTGAATGCCTTCGGCTTGACTTATCGATGAAGCCAAAACAAATCCTGCTTTCTCCACTTTGTTTATGATCACTGGACCAACCACTTCAAGCTCAAACCTAAATAGAACCTGCACAGTTTACATTACTAAAACTAAAAAAGTCTGAAGGATCAAAAATAATTGTGTTGACAAGAATGAGCTTCAACTGTCGCCATTTTCCTTTAGTGCTTCACAACCATTTCTCAGACAAGTTGTACATTAAAGGCAAATGTTTTAATACAATTTTCTCAACACTTTAGAAAATGATTAATGTAAAGTTGGTCAACGCTGAAATATATTTTTACAACAAATGAATATCAACAAAAGCCTACAATTAAAAACCTATTTTACACAACAGGATCGAGGCATCAAGGGCATTTGCATACATGTCGGGAAAGAAATTCACTCAACTTAAAACACAGTATTTCAGAGTAATTTTACGTAGCGGCAAATGTGTAGAAAGGGTGCACTTATTTCGCCAACCAGAAAATCAAAATCTGCACCTTTGGTCCATTTGAACAGTTCAAGTCCCGTCATCCACCTCTCTGACCTTGCAGACTTTACGCATTAACTTCCAACTGCCTGAGAGAAACTAATTCCAATTCTAGGGTTAACACAGGGGGATGAAAGGTAAGTCTAAAATCAGAGCGGGAAGGAAACAGGCAATAAAGAATCGTTTTTCACCCCCGTTGAGTTGACTATCGATTATTAACAGGCCAATTAGTCAGTGTTCATTTTCACGGAGGAAACGAGTAGAGTCCGTGGCTGTTGGGGCGCGAGTCGTCTACGAGGAGGCCCTCTTCTCCTCGTACGGCGACTCGTAGGCCTCCATCGGCGGGCAGGTGCACACCAGGTTCTGGTCGCCGTAGATGTCGTCGATCCTGGAGATGCTCGGCCAGAATTTGTTCTCGGGCCGAATGAAGGGCTGTAAAAGACAGAATGAAAGGGACAATGGAATTAATTGTTGTGATTACCTCTGTCCACTAGATGGCGACACACACCAAGACTTTTTCATCTCAGAGGGGGTCGAGGACGCTCACCAAGGGGAAGGCCGCGAGCTCCCTGGAGTACGGCCGGTCCCAGTTGGACGACGCGATGCAGGCCAGAGAGTGCGGCGCCATCTGCAACACACCAAGGCTGAGCGTTAAGCCGGCCTGCGAGAGACGCGTGCAAAGAGGGCCGACGGCACCGACGTAGGCGTACCTTGAGCGGGTTGACGCGGGAGTCCATCCTTCCCTCCTCGATGTCCGCGATCTCCTGCCGGATGCCGAGCAAGGCGTCGCAGTACCGGTCCATCTCGGCCTTGTCCTCTGACTCGGTGGGTTCGATCATGAGGGTGCCGGCCACCGGCCACGACATGGTGGGTGCATGGAAGCCTGCACGGAAGTATTACTTTTTTTTTTTCTTTTGGAAACAGCTTGTGGTCATAATGAAGACAAAGAAAAATAAATCATGTCCTCATAGTGCTGCATTATCTTCCATTACAAAGAAATGTACGTTTAACGTACCATAATCTTGAAGCCTCTTGGCCACGTCGACAGCCTCAATATTAGCAGTCTTTTTGAAGGGCCTCACATCCAGAATGAACTCGTGGGCTACAAATCCTGTTCACACCAAAAACATTTTTTTAAAGTCTTTGTGCAAACAGACATCTTTGGAAATGTAGTCGGTACGAGGGGGACGTACCTTTCCTGCCTCTGTAGAGGACCTTATAGTGAGCTTCCAGCCGCTTGGCCATGTAGTTGGCGTTGAGGATGGCCACCTCTGTGGCGTGAGCGAGTCCTTTGGATCCCATCATCTAGACACGGAACACAGGGCGGATATTGGCAGCGGACCTGAATAATTAGGTCAGCTCACAGACACCATATAAACAATTGGTCGCACATTTCAATCCATGTGAATCGATCTCTAAGCTTGACGTGGCCGCCTGAGGTCATGTGTCAAAAGCACATTTTTACAAACGTCTCCTTGCACCACATGTCGCTGCACATCAAACTATTTTGTGGGCGTCTTTTCAAAATATCACCGTGTCTGCACGGACCTTGATGTAGGCCCAGGAGATGGGCAGGATGGCACTAGAGCCCCAGGGGGCGGCGCTGATGGTGCCCAGCGAGCTGCTGGTGTTGACAGAGTACATGGGAACCACCGGGTGGCTCGGCAGGAAGGGGGCGAGGTGGGCCTTCCTGTTGAAGGCAAGTGATGAGAGCGGATGGGGAAACATTAAAAACAGGCAGCTCTTAACCGGCGGTTACGGTGCGTTCAGCACGCGATCTGGTTTTTGACTCACACTCCGATGGGCCCCATGCCAGGTCCTCCTCCCCCGTGAGGGATGCAGAAGGTTTTGTGCAGGTTGAGATGAGACACGTCAGAGCCGTAATCTCCAGGACGACACAGACCAACCTGGGAAAAAGAAGGAAAAAAAAACACTTCAGCCAACAATCATTTCACACCATAAACATGGCTCACTTGGAGTAAAGAATGCCAGATCCCAACTTTCACAGGAAGATAAGGGCACTACCTACATGACATCAGAGCCTCTTTTCTCTGATCTGCCCATTTGGGGGTTCAGGTGACTGAGGACAAAGAGTCAAAGGTCACGAGGACGGGGTCTACAAGTCTGTCACTGATTTGTGGATGGGATCTCCGTATATCATAGAGACCAAAGGTGAACCATTTACAGCTTGATAAACACCTATAAACCTTTATCCTAGCCTCCCACGAGGAGCCGTTCACTTTTTTTACATCGAGTTTCCTCCCGCTCACCTGGGCGTTCATGTTGGCGCCGTCCAGGTACACCTGGCCTCCGTTCTTGTGAATGAGATCACATATGTCGCGGATCTTCTCCTCAAACACACCGAAGGTGGACGGGTAGGTGACCATCATGGCTGCCAGATTGGCTTTGTGTTTATCCACCTGGCAGAGAGCACGAGTCACAAGACTATTATTATTTACAATTATTACTAAAATTGGGTCGTTTGGTGATTTGCATTTCTTTTGGGACTGCATAACCATTGATATATTATATCCTAGTAATGGGGTATAATTCTAAGCATAAAAAAAACTTCTCCAGACCTGAAATAAAGACCAGCTTTGTGGATCACTCCTCCAAAAAACAATATAGCAAAACTAGTTTGTATCCGTGTCTTTGCAACCAAAGCTACTTTCTCACTGTTGAAGTTCATTGAAGGCGTCTCAAACTGAGCCCAGGGGACTCAAAGCGGCCGGCCCTCACCAGCGCCGTGAGGTGTGCCAGGTCGATGTTGCCGTCCTTGTCCACCTCCACCACCTGGACCTTCATGCCGGCCATCTGGGCGCTCGCCGGGTTGGTGCCGTGGGCCGACTTGGGGATCAGGCAAACCTGGGAGGCGAAGGGGGGGGGGGAAGCGCGTCAAAAGCAGCGGGACACTTTGCCTGGTGACATTAACATCTACATGGGATACGACCGCAGGATGAGCTCTCGTTAGCCAAGTTCAGAACCTTCATATTAATAAAATAATAAATAAATATAAATAATAAAATCGTTGCAATTCAAGACCTAACAGGAGTCCAACAGGAAGACAAAATAAGAGATTATGATTTAAGAGGGGGTTTGACCTTGAGCCATACAAACTATTATACAGTAGAATAAATGAAATTATTTACAGAGGGCAGGACTATTAAGAGTTTAGCCTGTGTTGGTTCAGGCCACCCACCAATACGCAACCTGCCTGCAGGCCACTAATGATTTTATACCTTATTAGGGCGACACTTTTGCAACTCCGACTAAGAAACTGGGTCACTTAGACCTGCGTTGGGCAACGCGGACCAGCGACTGACCGCAGAGCGCGTCACGCACCAGTGACCTGCCGTTTCCAAAGTCTTAAAATCTCCAAATATGGAACCTGTGCAGCGGGACCACAGCGGCCCCTTTGTTTGCACACGGTTGTCAGTTTGGACCTTGACTGTTTTCCAAGGATCGGCCCGCTATCTAAGATCTACTCCTGAGGGAGTCTTTAAAAAAAAAAAAAAAAAAAAAGCTCACGTCAGCCATTCTTTAATCTGTAGGAATGTAACCTCACTTGCAACCGACACTAATCAGCATACTTTATCAGAATACATGAAATGTGCTGATGACCCGAGACCGTAACGGCTCACGCACTTTATTGATCAATGTCGGCATCATCTCGTCCCTCAAATTTAAAAAAAGGGACGAGTAATAATCCAATCTTGAAAATGGTTAGAAACGTTAGAAACACTAATTATGTAGATGATGGAAATCATCTTGGCAACCGTTGCCAAGAAAGCAAATAAACACTTTTTTTTTTTAAGTTGGTGTGGGACCGATAATTCCCAATTCAATAATCAACCAGACATGTGTTAAGCAGCGGAATCAGAACAAAGCCTCATCGTGACTCGGATGGGGGGGGATGTTTCGATACGGCTGCGGTCGGATTGGGCAGCGCACTTACACTTCTTGCGCTCTCTCCCTTGGAGTTGAGGTAGGCCTTTATGGCAGCCAGGCCAGCGTATTCTCCCTGAGCACCACTGGAAGACACGGCAAACACACCATGGTCATGAAACACACACACACAACAGAGCTCGCCGCCGCACAGGGAGCGAAAGATCAAATTAAAAGCTTCCGTGCATGATGCTGAACAGCATCAGCTTCTGGATATCAACTAAAGTTTGAAAACGACTGCAAAGACCCAAACGCAAGAGGGAAACAACGGCTTCTACTTCTCTACTCTTTGTTCTGGTGACGTAAAATCCTCATTTCAAGAACAACAGGATGGAAATAATTAAAATCAAAGCTGTGACGCATCTGTAAGAGAACGTTTGATAGAATTACTAAATATTTGTCTTATTATTGGGTTATTCTTAATGGACTTCAACAGCTAAAAAGGAGCGCGTTTCCACAGGAAATGTTTCACATGTATTAAATGATGCACCAGAGAGGAGGCCCGAGACCTTATTTCAGTATACGATGCAACGTGAAAAAGGGGGAGGCTTCACCTGTTGGGCTGGAAGGAGATCCGGTCGTAGCCCGTCACCTCACAGAGGTCCTTCTCCAGCTGTTTGAAGAGGATCTGGTAGCCGTCGGCCTGATCCAGAGGCACGAAGGGGTGGACGTTGGCGAACTCGCTCCAGGTGATTGGCTAAAAGAAGAGCAAGGACAGCGGTGTGAAGGTTTGCAACTCATCCAATAATAGCATCAGGTTGAGCCTGGACGTGAATCTAAAAGGGAAACACGGACATCCTCAGTGGAAGGAGTCGCGTGGATGCTTTGCTGGTTTACATTCTTTGGTCACAGATTAACACCAAGCAAGTGGACAACGTCATGAGGGTTTTACAGATTAACTCGCTTCATTGGAGGTTTTTAAAAAAAAAAAAGGCACCTTAGTTGTTCATCAATCACTCACCATGAGCTCTGAAGAGCTGTTCAGCTTCATTGTGCAGGAACCCTAAAAGAAGAAAAATGTTTTACACATCACAAACAAATTGTTTGTTGAATCCAAATGTCTTTGTAAACGAGGAGGCACCAACCAGTGGTATCATGCTGTGCACCAGGGAAATGTCCTTGTTCTCCAGGCGCTTCATGTATCGCACAATGTTGGTCTCGGAGTGATGACTAATGATTAACCAGGAAGGAAGACAGAATTAGAATTCATGTAGGGAAAAAAAGGAGGGAAAAGTCTTAAGCAGACAAACAAGTAGTTCTGCAGAGATTTCACAAGGATCATGTCAAAGATCAAATGGAGGACTTCTGATACATTGGCACCAGACTGTCTTTATGACGCTTATAAAAGATATTAGCTCCAGATTTCACCACCAAAAGAGGCCCTTGTGGCCACTGAGGCAAATTTCTACTGCAGGAGATACCTGAATTTGCAGCGCATCTTTTATAGACCAGCTGCATGTTTATTCAGGCCAGGAGTTAATGACTTTTGGTTGACTATTAGTCACTGTGCCAGAGCTTCAGATAATTGGTACGAGCATCACATGTGTCATTTTCTGATGCGATCATTTTAAGTGGCAAGTGCCACTGGGTTTGATAGACGACATGGAAAATGAGTTTGGGATACTTACGGCCCCTAATGTCATAAAGACATAAAAGTGCTGTCGTGTTTGTGCAGTTGGCACGACGCCACATTGTGTGCTTTAGGGAACCAACCTGTTAAAGACCTGATGCGTCAGGTACTTGCTCGTCCTCTTGAAAGGACTTCCCATGATCCCCTTCACTCGCTCGCCCATCTTCTCAGCAATCAGCTCCTGCAAAATGAGCATTTTTAAAATTAAACCAGGTTCCCGGCCGGTAGAGAAGAAACCGATAACTTATTTTTGAACGACAGCAGGTTAAGTAAGGAGTGAAGAAGCAAATTGACTTACTGCTGAAGATTCACAACCAAACACCCAGAGCAAGTCATCCAGGTCCCTCTCAGTCACCATCTCATCCAGAGAGACGCCCAACTGCACACAGTTAAAGACAAGTTACATCTTCAACAGCATGCGTGTGATGTTAAAGCCTCCATCTTGTATTGGCTGGTCATCCGGCATTGAGGGACGGAAGTAACTAACTTACTTACTCCAGAAAAGGTTCCACCCCAAAGACTCATGTTGCTGCTGGTTAAGCAGTTGGTGATCAACAGCTCGCCAAGAAGAAGATCCCCTTACCACTCCCTCGGTGTAAACCCTCAGGTTGATCTGCCTCTGCTGCGCTCTTTCCACGATGTCCTTGGCGGCGACGCTGCAGTTGATCTTCAGAGTATCGAAGAACATGTCACTGTGCAGACGGTGTCCTGCCCTCTTCAGACCTGGGAGAGAAAAAAAAGTGAATCAATGTTTGTTTCTTAATAATCCAATTAAAAACTGGATAATGAAAAGGAACAATTAACCCCACCCACACACACACACACACACACACGACAGATTGATCTCTGGCGAGTCCTTCATTGGATCATTAGCCCATTACGAGTTAGTCATTGCTGAAATATTATCACATAGGGCATCAGCACAAAGTAATGGACATGTCAAGGGAAATGATTCTGGTGCCACAGTAATAAAAGCTCAAGTTGACGATAAAACAATTACAAATGTACCTTCAGCAAGGATCAGGGCAGCATTGTGTGTCCTCTCAGCAATGTGTTTGAGTCCCTGGGGACCGTGATACAGTGCAAACATAGCAGCCATGTTGGCCAGCAGTGCCTAGGAGTTGAAAAAAAAAGACAATTACACTACCCAAATCCATCGAGATTTGCCAGAAAAGACAATGTCCAGTATGTGAGCGTCCTTGTACCTGTGCGGTGCAGATGTTGCTGGTAGCTTTGTCTCTACGAATGTGCTGCTCTCTGGTCTGCAAAGCGAGCCGATAGACCTCCTTACCGGCAGCATCCCTGAAAGAGTAAATGTACCTGGTTTTTTTAAAACAGACTTTCCTCCATTCGTTTGAAATGTTTCTACAATTATTTAAGCAGAAAAAAAAAAAAAAAAACATCCTGACCTCGTCACTCCAACCATTCTGCCGGGCATCATGCGGATCAGGTTTTCTTTCACGCCGAAGAAGGCGGCGTGGGGGCCCCCGTAGCAGAGGGGGACCCCAAACCTCTGGGAGCTGCCCAGTGCAATGTCAACGCCAAACTCCCCGGGGGGCCGCAGCACGCAGAGGGCCAACAGATCTGTAGCGCAGCAAGCCAGCGCCTGGACAGGTGGAGAACCAGAGCACAACCAGGGAAAGGGACAGAATTACTCTGTGGTCAACATGATGAGTCATAGAAGGTGTTTTCATGGACATTTAAAAAAAAAAAAAAAAAAAAGAATGTCCATGGCCAGTTCTTTAATATAAATATAGTACGGTGTCATCAGCATAGAACTTTAATCGGAGCTGCTGTGAAAAGGGGAAACCTACTGCACTGTAACTCTGCCTTCAAAAGGCTGATCGTAAAACACATGTGGACATGCAGAGCTATGTAGTAACTCTGCCGAGGCGGGTTTGTACTTGTCCAGGTGGTCGGTGCTTCCTTACCCCTCCCTTGTGCGCCTGGTCCACCAGGGCCGTGAAATCTTCCACCCTGCCGTCAGTGTCTGGGTACTGGAAGAGCACGCCGCTCACGTCTTTCCCGTCGAAGTCCATCTCAGTGAGGAAGCTTCAGCTCCGTCTTTACACCAATATAGCTGCAGCAAGAAATTGAGAATATCGTCAATGCAATGAATTAGTTTTTCTTTAATTTACACAGAGCCCCTCCATTGCTTGTGTGCGATACGTACTTGGCTCTGGTCTGCACCACGGCGATCGTCTGGGGGTGGCAGCGCGGGTCGATGTAGAAGGCTCTTTTTTTGTTCTGCCTGTAGAAACAGATAAGCGCCCACATGTTCATATATGTGCAAAATGCAGATCATTTCCCACGGCGCGACCAGCTGGTACGTACCTGTGGCAGAGCTGCATGGCCTCTGCGGCAGCCGTTCCCTCGTCCAGCAGGGAGGCGTTGGCCATGGGCATGCCAGTGAGGTCGCAGATCATGGTCTGGTAATTAAGGAGCGACTCCAGGCGACCTTGAGAGACCTCGGGCTGGTAGGGGGTGTATTGAGTCACCCTGAGGACAAAAAGGGGACGCGCTCAAACAAAAGCGAAAAGAGTTTGTGGTGTTCAAGGAACCCGAGACGGAACACTGGGGCACATTGTCCGTCTGTCTGTCTGTCTTTTCTTCTTCTCTGATTCGCATGAGAGAATTTTGTTCAGCAAAGGAGCATTTTCATCAGATCTCACGCGCCTCCCATTAGGAGACAACACACTCTGCGGAGAAGTTTTAAATGAGCGACCAGACAAACCTCATTAGGCTTCTGGGCGCTTGCAAATCCCCAGACGGGTCCCGTGAAGTGACTCACCAGCCTGAATTCTCCAGGAGGTTGCGCTGGATGGGCGGCGGGACCAAGCAGTTGTAGTAGCCCATGCCGATGTAGGACCTCCATACTTTGTTTTTTGATGCAATCTTCTTTAGAGTTTCCAGAATCTCGTTCTCACCTGGAAAAATAAGTAATTTGTGAGTGTAATCATACATTTTTTGTCCCTGGTTTATTTGATGATAATAGAAAGAAAAAAAGCTTTCTCTACTGTTTATATTAACTACTTCTGCTTTTCTCATACAAAGCAATGTTGCAATAGGAAATACAATACAATTTCACACAATTTTAAAAACTCAAATACAAATTTAACAACACGTAAAGCCATTTATTTAACCGCAAGCAGTCCCAGATCGCCGTTATTGTACCTGCTAAAAATAAAAAACATCAAGTTGTGTTCATCTCGTCAGCACACGGCGAGAGACTGACTACGCTCATGGTTTCTCTCCCGATGGACAGCGTTTGTTTTGCCTCATTTAGCCTCACAACCGTCCTTCCTGGGTGCCTAGCAACACTAAGGAATGGACAATACCGTCCGCCTGAAACAGAGAACCAAAACTACTTCTGCTTTTGGAGAAGAAAGTATTTAGTGGCGTGAGCAGAGTGGATTTACAGGCCGCTTAAAACGTTGCACACTTCGTCTTGAATCAGTTAAATTTAAGGGATTGAGGATCGTCAGCAGGTTCCTGTGTACGCCGTTAAGCGTGTATGTGTGTGTGAGTTTGTGTCAGTAGGGAGGACAGCTTTCCCATGGTCCTGGACTTCTACAGGGCAGCAAAAAAGCCTGATTCAGAACCATCCAGCAGGTCCATTGTTTGGAGAGAGAATCCCTCGCCGGCTTTGCAAACCAAAGCCCTCAAGAGCTGAACAAGCAGAAAACCAGCAGCGCCTCCAGTTGGTTCCTTCCGTTTCCCCAGTGGATCGCTGGTGTTAAGGCAGACGGCCTACAGCTACCATTATCTTAGTATACGCTCGCAGAGTTATGCAATGGAGTCACGTCAGCGTTTATTGGGCACAATCATACAAACATCGCGTCTTGCAGCATTAGTCAGGCAAAATGCATGGAGAAAAATTCAGCAGATTAACAAATAGTTAAACGGTAGCTGCAGCACTTAAAAGTTGGCCAATTGCATGCAAACTGTGATGAAAAGGGGAAGAGAAAATATCTATCCATCTATATATAGAATATGTTACGCTTTTGTTCTCCATATTTAAAAGAGTTTTGTCGCAGGTGACCCATAACAATAGAACATAACAATAGAACATTTCATAACATATTTCATAACACTGAACATCTATTGGATTAAATAAACTCATTAGATATAAAAGTATTATTTATGATGATGATAATAATAATAATAATAATAATAATAATTATTATTATTATTATTATTATTATTATTAATAATAATAATAATAATTTCTTCATTTAAAAGAATTCATCCCAAACCAACTGGATTAACGTGAAGACTCAACGCGGTGATAAAATGTAGAAACAGAGAAATAAATAAATAAATAAATAAACCACCCACACAAACCCTCGCGCAAAACAGCGCAAGTCCCCTTATTAGGAAGCCCCTCGGCTGTGATGTAACGCGGACGCTGTAACCAGATTGAACTGGACTCGGGGACCGGAGCTCACGGCTTAAACTTTACACTCCAGTTGCCATCCTATGAGCGTCGGCTTCTCAGCAGGAAATTGGTGCCGCTCGCCGAGTTTCGCAAAAACAACTCCAAATATGTTCAAAGGAAGACTTAACGCGGAGAGAGCGCGCGCGCGCGCCGCGGCCACACAATGGAGCGTTAAACCAGACGATGACAAACGTTTTAAAAAGATCGGGTTTTGCACAATTTTCGGCGAGGGGGGGTGTTTGTAGCCTTTCGGCCATTAGAATGCCACATTGAATTAAAACAAAAAAAAACCAAAAAAAACAGGGGTGACGATACTGATGATAAAATGTGTAAAAACGAAGGTAAACTTACAGATCGGGTCATCCATTTTCATACCCCGCTTCATCCGGATGGAGGACGGAACTGTGTCTTCGATCAACTGCTCCAGCGACTGCCGGGTGGAACCACAAGACACGTGAAAGCGTGCAAACGGGGCTTTTTATGCAGAATAATAAACCCAAACACCGCTGCAGCCACACGACTCCGCGCTGGAGTTTGGCTTAACGTGAATGGGGGTGGTGGTGGATCTTACCTCGACTCCCAGCGCATCCAGCATTTCTCTCTTCTCCCGCTCACCTGGACCGATGTGCCTCTCCGCGAAATCGTCGTGTCTGGGCAAGATCCTCTCGATCTGCCGGGAGGAGACCGCCGCGGAGGTCCTCAGCCCCCGGGCGGCCGCGGGCGAGGATGCGCCGCCGCGTCGGATCCGCCACTGAAGTTTCGGAAGCACGCGGCTCGTGTCACTCAGACGCCTGCACGGCGCGCCGGGACTCACCGACCTCGCCAGGAAAATCCCCCAGGATTTGGCGCAGCTTTGCATCTTTAGATCACTTTGCGAGACAAAGCGTGCTGCAGAAAACTAGAGGATTTTTTTCTTCTTTTATTTTTAAATGTTTTTTTGGATCCGTTTCCTCCCCTCGCACCGCAAAGGCTTCCCTTCCGCTGAGACTGATGCGACGCTCCGCAGCAGATTCTGCCAACTCCTTCAAACTGCAGAGTTTATACAACTGCACCGTTGCACAAGAGCGGGCCAATCAGAGCGGAGGGGCTGCGTGACGTAGTGACGAGCCCCAGTCAAACAGCTGCTGAACTTTCTCACTGGACAAGGAAGCGAAACAGATATATATTATTTAGTTGTTGTACCAGTTGTTTTCATTGTTTAACCAACTCTGATGAAAACGCGTAATTACTCAGTCAAGCTTTTGTGTTACTTATTTTCTTTTTAAAAGCCAAAACCAACCTGAAATAACGCGAGGATGATACTGGTCTGTGTGAATACAGGATCTTTGAACGGAGGTTTTATTCATGTTAACCCTCATCATTATTTTTGGTTGACATAAATTGACTTCTCCCCACACGACAATCTCCAGAAATCGATGGAAGACCTACGGAGCTGAACAAACAAAACGACCTTGCCGAGCCTCTTCACCTAATCACCTGCGACCTCTGGTTGACGCCTGACCTTTTACAATAGTTTCATGCAAACCAAACGCCCTCTTCCCCAGCTGCACCGTGTCTTTCGTGCCCATCAGCCTGACAGCACTGCTTCAATATCAACTTGTGTTATTAATTCAGTCCTATTAGATGAGAAATGGTGCCGTGTGTGGCAATGGTGCCAGTGTTGATTAAAAACAAAAGTTGTTCTTTTGTCTAGTCAACCCGTCTCAGAATGACACCTGCCGTCTCTGGTGAAGTGTTTCAACTGTGGGCGTCTGTTTTGGCCGCGGGGACTCATGTCCTGACTTGCAGGTGGTAATTATAGCCAAAACAAGTTCACGCCTGAAAGAACATCCACATCAAACCCGGATATCACACCCTAACCCTAAAAAAACAAAAAGGAAGAACCGACGGCCTGCTTTGCGTCGAAGGAAAACCGGTTCTTAGAAAGAGCTTGTTTAGGCAATGCCATGTCTAAACATGAGGGATGGCCACTATAATACAACAACACTGTTACATAACATTCAAAAAATGTGTTGGCCCCACACCTTTCGAACTAATCCATGGGCGCCCCTACAGCCTCCCACTAAGGCATCCAGACCTAGAGAAAGTGGACTGACCGGGAGAGGGCTAAGAGAAGCAAATGTGTTGCCAGATTCACCCGTCTCTCCTACCATCTGTGTGCAGGTTGGCGACTGGGTGTTCATCCGTGTGTTTGGAAGAAAGACGTGGAGCGACGCACGCTGGGAAGGACCGTTCCAAGTCCTCCTGACGACTGCAACCGCTGTAAAGAGAGCTGAGTGTTTCATTATGTTCTGCCTCGAACTCGACTATACATAATGGACGATTAAAGCAGTCTTGCTTACTTTACTTTATTGGTGTGCAGTCATCCACTCTCGGCATTAGTAACGTAAACCCGAACTGCTCCGCGTGTGCGGCGTCACCTCTCAATCAGTTCCCCGTGCAACAGTACTTAGATAAAACAATCCTATTGTTACAGAAAGAACCACCTGGATACATCTCTCTCATTGTAAACTCCTTCCCCTAAACAACCCGGATCAGTGCCCCGAACCTGTGACGACCACGAGTAGAGGGGAAGTCTGACTACAAAGGGGAATGCCCGTATATGAGGCTGCCGTCTCAACGTCAGCGAAGAAATCAGCGATCCCTACTCATGAGGCGTCAGACGAGGGATGGAGCCTGAAGCCATGACGGTTGTGGGAGAGGAGAGAGACCAGCGAGGGGACACGTCCCTAAAGCCCAGAGGTACTTACCTGCAGAGCCCGAGGAGCCTTGTTCCTGGTGATGTTCGGAGCGTGGTTGTGTTTTCTGCTCTTAAGTGTGAAATGTAAAATATAGCAGACAGAAATGACACACGGAAAGACATTAACGCAGAGCAGTTGGTGAGGAATTCTAACCAATCGCACGACGCGATAAGAGAGTGGAAAACAGTTGCGATGCGTTCGATGTGGTTACTACAGTCACTATAAAATGGACAAATACGAAGACCGTGGATCAACAACAGGGCCGAGTATTAGTATCAGTGCTGTGTGACAAAGGTAAATAAAAAAGGGCCTTAATGCAACCCGCGGATGGAATGGTCGCGTCAGTCGGTCCAGATAAAAACAAGCCTCTGCTCTCCGCTCGGCGATTCAGAAATGGGTTTGACGAGCTGCTTCTGGGAACGACATCAGTTTCTGATGCACCAATTGTTTTCACTTCCGTTCGCATTTTTGTTTTTCTTCCTCTCTAAACGGGGATATCTGTCCTTGACATGCAGGTATGTGATCAAATAATTCAGTTCCACACTTCTAAACCTCATTTAAAAAGCTGTAGTTATTCTGGAGCCTGAAATCGCTTTATTATCTACAAATATTTGGATTAAATTGGTTTGTGTATTGAATTTGCAAATGAAATAAAATATAAAAAATGACAACATAAATCAAGCACAGGATAATAACAGGAAGCAGGGTTTTTTTTACATTTTATACTTCTTTTATACTAGCCCTTATCTCATAATTATTTAACATTTCCATCGAAGCAACTTGTTCAATGTTGCTTTTAACTTGATTCACAAACCGTTGCCATTTACTCACACAAATACATATCTTAGTAAATATAACCGCAACCTTTCTGACCGACAGCCAAAAGAAACAATCGTCTCCAAGTGACAGTCACATAAAACAAATTCTAACAGCAGCTCCAGCAGACGTCAACATTCCCGCTTAGAAAGTAGCCTCAATAATCAAACACGGCGCCCGTTTGTCCGCGTGCACGCGCAGGTACCTGTTTGTCTCCGCCGGAGGATGCGTCCTGGCCGTCGTCACCATGGGCGTCTACAGCTTGCTCCTCTTCTCCTCCGCCCTGGTCTTCGTCCTGCTGGTGGTCTCTGTGGACGCCGGCCGTGTCCACGCCTGGGTGTTTGGGGTCCAGATGTTGTGGCAAACCTTCTGGCATCTGCTCATACAGTACAGAGAGCACTACCTGCAGGAGCCCGTCAGCATCAGGTTCTGACCTTTAAAATCGGCTCTTCAGTACGTCCGGCCAGCAATTGCAAATTGAAAATGCATTAAGACAGATACGTTCTCAACCCAATTGTTACACCAGGTGATATAAAATGTTTAGAAAGTAGAAAGTGTTGTGTTCAAATAATGAAGAAGCAGCGGACGAGACAGGAGACATCTGTGAATGAAGTTCGAATCAAAGAGTATTTATTAAAGAACGAGCGTCGCGGTAAAAAGTCAATGGAGGTCCGGTAGAGGTGTGAAAGTCAGTGGCCACGCCCCCTGGGTGTGGTCTCCAGGTGAGGCTCACTGCAGCTCCATACCAGCTGTGGTGGTAGTAAAATGCATTTAACCCCAATCATAGCAGCACATGGTTATTATTCTATTAATAACAGTTTCAAAGTTACAGTGGTTATTACAAAATTCGTCTTTAGTAGGAACGATTGTCCCACAAACGAGCTCTGACACTGCTGAGGCCTCCTTTTAAGAGCTATGTGACAAAAAAAAAAGCTTTATTTATTCCTCTTTCCGCATGAAACCCTCCACCTGACCTCCTGCTGCTCTTCCAGGCTGTTCCTGGCCGTCTCCTCTCTGATGCTGCTCACCCAGAGAGTCACCTCGCTGTCCATGGACCTCCAGGAGAAGCGCGTTCGGCGCGCGGCGCTCCTGCCGCTCGTCGGCTACGTCCTCAACTTCACCACGCTGCTCGGGGGCCCCTTGTGCCCCTACGGCCGCTTCGCGTCCCTGATGACGGGGATCGGCGCCGACCCGCCGCCCGACCCCCTGCGCGCGGTCTTCTTCAAGCTGACGCCGGTGTTGCCGATGGAGCTGGCGAGGTGCCTGCTCGTCCGGCTCCTGGGCGCGTGCGACCCCGCCGACTCGTCGACCCCCCTGCGCGGCGCGGCCCAGGTGCTGGCTCTGGGGGCGGCGCTGAGGATCCAGTATTACTCCCACTGGAGGTGCAGCGAGTGCCTCAACAACGCGGCTGGGTTGGGCTTCTGGCCGCGCTCGCCGGGGGACCCCCCCGGCTGGGGCGGGCTGCGCGACGGCGACCTCTGGACGGTGGAGGCGTCGAGCCGCATGTCGCAGTTCGCCCGCCGGTGGAACGCCACCACGGCCGCCTGGCTGCGCCGGCTGGTGTACGCGCGGCGCGGCCGCTGCCCGCTGCTGGCGACCTTCGGCTTCTCGCTGTGGTGGCACGGGGGCCACGTGGGTCAGCTCGTGGGGATGTTGACGTGGGCGGCGACGGTGAAGGCGGATCGCCACACACACGGCCTCCTGCAGCCCAGACTCTCGCCGACGGGCAGGAGAGTGTACACTTGTTTGAGCTGGATCAACACTCAGATGAACGTTGCGTGCATCGTTACAGCGGTAGAACTGAGGAACATGTCCGGTTTGAGACTTTTGTCCGCGACGTACATCGGTCTGGTTCCACTTTTTAACGTACTGCTTCTTTTAACATACTTCTGCTTATTGAAACACACAGTTTAGTATTGTGATCCAGACATTGTGTTGATCTTTTGCCCTCCCCCTTCCCTGTATTGTGTTCACTATTATTTGTTGTGTTAGCATAAGATCTCATTAAACAAGAGCTCGCAGGATGTGGGAACTCCAAAGAAAAAAAAAGTCCTCACTTATGCACGTTTATTTTGATTTCTGTGTGTATTTGTGCAGCTGCTGGGGTCAACAACATCTTCCAAAAGTAAATCTTAAAATCAAATGATTTCATGGACAAAGAAATCCAATTAAAAAAGTCCTAATTACACAGTTTATGGTAAATCTTGTTGCCGTCTCATACGATTTTGTTCATATATATTATATATAGCTAGCATGTGATTCGCAATTGTGATTTTTCTGTCATTGTCCCAAATAGGAGATCTGTTGCCGCCGATCACACTTATCTGACCGCTTCCTCAGTTGGCAGCAAAGTCTCTCTTCTTTCCTTCCACAAGTTTCCGGCAACAATGCCTAAAAGCAACAACAGTCCGAGGTTTCTGTTCGAGGAAAACTTCTTCCAGCAGTCCTCTGGCTCGTTGATGTCCAACGAGTAAATCTTTTAAAAAAAAAAGAGAGGAGAGTGAATATCACGGTTTAGTGGAGAGTTATCTTCGGTTAGCACATCCGTTGAAAGCCCAGCCGGTGACTCAACACAGACAACCGGTGACGCAGGAGCCTCGGCACTGCCCCCTGCTGCTCACCTGATGCGTCAGGTGGGCGGCCGCGGCGGACAGCGCCGCGTAGTACGGGAGGGTCTGCTCGGCGTTCAGTCCGGCCACAACCAGCCCCGACATCATGGCCACCGTGAAGCCGCTCAGCCACGGCTTGGTTCGCTCGTTGAACCTCAGCGCGGTGGATTTCACTCCGACCTTGACGTCGTCCTCCTTGTCCTTATCGCCAGAGAGAGAGAGAGAGAGAGTACGATCCACGTCGTCCACATTTCAAAAACGCAGTTATTCACAGCTTCTGCCCGGTCGGTGCCTGAAAAGACCGCGTGAAGAAGCCCCGTCCTTCACCTGATGTGCGTAGATGGTGTCGTATACCAGCGTCCACATCACTCCTGAGAAATACAGCGGGAGGCACACGGACCAATCACAGAAGCCCCTGACAGCGGACCAGCCGAGCAGCGCTCCCCAGTTAAAGGTGAGGCCTGAGCGGGAGACACGGGAGACACGTGAGGCCCGCTGTGGTTTCGCTGATGGGAAAAGGAGACCTCGTACTGAGCTTACCCAACACAAGCTGCGGCCAGTAGGTGATCCTCTTCACCAGCGGGTAGGAGGCGACGAGACACAACGACGCAGCGCCCAAAGCTATGCTGCAGAGAGCATCGGGAAGGTTTGGCATTTGGCTCCGTATTCTGACGTGCAACTCACGTAAAGGACAGGGTTCGTTTGCAAGTACGAGAACTAACTAGATGTTTTGCTTTGAAGTATTGTTCGTCCTTTTTATACTAGACATTAAGTGTGCCTGCAATGACGGGAAGCATTTTTACAACAGATTCAGGAGCATTAAACCCCAAAACGCAGCGACATTACCGATAACTATAATACAGCAAAAATAATTCACTTCTTTGTCTGAGCGTCACACTTAATTGTTCCATCGAGCGTCTAATGACCACTGTGGAGGCCACTGAGGTACCTGTAATAGTTGAGGCACAAAAGAACCCCGAGTGCCAGTGAAAGCTGCCCTCCCAAGAAGACCAGCGCCTGCATCTGAGAAACCTGTCCCGACGCAATGGGGCGGGACGCCGTCCTGGTCACCTGACACAAAAGCACCGTCACTCAATTGGTGGCCGCAGACACCACCTTTATGAATGCACTCTTCCTCCCGTAATTCGGATATCAATATGTATAATTCGAAGTAAATATAAAACTATAAAGCATAACGTGCTGTATCTCAGCTCCGTGTACCTTTTTGTCAATGTCTTTGTCCCACATGTCGTTGATGGTGCAGCCCGCTCCTCTCATCAGCAGGGCGCCGGCACCAAACAGGCTGAGCAGGCCGAGGTGTGGGAGGCAGCCGGGGTCGGCAGCCAGAGCGATGCTCCATGTACACGGCAGGTAGAGCAGCCACGTGCCTACAAAACACACACACACACACAATCATCACAATCATGACTAAATCAAATCATTTTACTGTATATGGACACGACCTCCATCAACCGTCACGTTGTTGACTTATTGTCCAAAGCTTCTCGGTTAAGCAAAAAGAGGAAGTGCTCTCGTCTTACTTATTAAACGTATTGCTAACGTGTCACTGTGTAATCTTAAACAGCTCTCCTTTTATCAGTCCAAGTTCAATTCGACATGGTAAATAAAACGAAAAGAGGAATAGACGAAGGAAGATGAAAAACATTTTCTCCTGTTTTACAAAATATAATCTTTAAAGATTAACAGATACAGTAATTAAAGATAATAGCGCCTGTTAATAATTGTCTCTCTTTAGCTCTGGACTTAATATTTAATACTCATTAAAGTTACATTTTCGTTGACAAAACCAAAACAAAGTCATTTTTTGTCAGTGTTGTCGTTGTGTGGTTGTACTTTAAATCATCACTTGCCACAATGCATTAAAGCTTCACATGCACCGTGTAGCTTTAATAACAGTATTGTTACACCTTGCAGTGGACATTTTTAACTGATGTATTAAAAAGGACTTCTTTTTAAAAGGGTGCCCTTTGGTTCAGAGTAAAGAGACCTTCAATTCAGTTGAATTCAAAGCATCTGCACTAAAATAAATTACACTAGCAAAGCAATATTTCCATTGTATCCGTACAAAGCATCAGTCTTTGGTCTAAAACCACTGCATGTGTGAGGAGACGGGGGACGCGCTCACCGATGGGTTTGTCCAGCCTCATCAGCCGGAGGTACGGCTGGACGGCGGCGGGCGCCGAGTTCACAACCGCGGCAGCCGACAAACTGAGCGACCTCGCTCCACGCGGCCCGAGCGACGGGGGGGAAAGCCTCTGACCGATGAGCCCTCCCTGCGACACGCTGGCGTCCGAGCGGAGACCCGCGTCCCCCGTCCTCCATCCTCCTGCGAGGAGGAGGAGGCCGGGCGGGGAGCGGCGCCAGTGGAGGGGAGCGCCGTGACGAGTCCTCCGCAGGGCGTCCAGGCCCAAGCGGCTGGTCAGCGTGGCTGCGAACATGGCGTTCCTCCCGAGGTTCGGGGTGATATTCTCTCCCCCCCCGCCCCCCGCCTCAGATAATGTTCCCCCCTGACACAGGTGAAACCACACACACACACACACACACACACAGGCTTGTCAGTGACGTCTTCACATAAAGGAGGACTGATTTGCTGTGACAAGCGTTTCCTTTTGTGTGAGAATGAAAGAGCTGTGTTTTAGCAGTTTGTGTGTAACCGTCTGTCTGGTTACCACAGCTCTAGTTCAATGTATGTTAGCTTGTTAGTATATATATATATTTTAAAACAGCACTGAAAACAGCAAACCCTGATACTACTGTCATACACCGAATAATGACGTCATAAGGTAGCATCAAGAGGGACACGTGAGACAGACAGGAACTAATTGGGACATTTTGACATCTGCACTTAATCACTTGACAAGCACATCATCGTCTACATCGGTGGGGCCAGTTAACAGTTCTACGTTCCTGACGTCACACACAGGCTGACGTCACAAAAAAGCGCAAACAGCTAGTTAAAGAAACATTTTTTTTTTCATTCTCGCTGGGAATATAATGGCGTAACACCAGTTTCCCATTTCCCGGAATGTGTCTCCACTTCCGTTTCGTTTGTGTGTTTTCTAAATCAACATCACAACGGGTCCCTCGTAGCCATGTTGGTGAGAAACGCACCTAATTCGCTGCTAACTCGAGCCGCTTCAGACGAGTTGTGTCGACGTCAACGCGTCCCGGAGCCGACAGAGTGACACAAACTTACACGACGTTACGATAGAGAACACTTCAAGAGCAAACAGCAGACCGAAGGAATAACACAGGTGGATGACCGGCTACTATCTACACTATGCACATATGCGCTTCTTCTTCTTCTTCTTCTTCTTCCGGCTGTAAGCCGGTTGGCCTCCCGTTGATTGGCGCATTAGCGCCACCTTCTGCCACGCAGTGAGGGTGCAGCGCAAAAACTTTCACCTACACTCTCGTCTCTCTCCCTGAATCTCATTCTAAATCCAACTCAAAACGAAGACACAAACGGCCTCCTCTTCTGCGCTTGTTTCTGCATCAAGTTTTGTTCATCCTTTTTTTTGTACTGCTGGGTAAAGTTACCAGCTTCTTTAGGTCATATGTATCTCCAGAGACGCCCATCTTTACCATCGTTATCTTAACTTTTAGGACTTATCCCAGTTTGCTTTTTTAAAAGATCCACTTTGGTGATTCAACTATGTGGTCCAACTCGTTCTCCCGTCACACATGATTCTTGTTAATAACTGTCCAAACGAACCGGACACTAATGTGATAACTACTGCTGATTTAGTACCCTTGGATACGTTTATCCTGGTTCTAATGTCCATTGTGCATACACGTCATGACTTTAATCACGTTCCAGAACCCTAGTTCTTTGTTTCTTACTTGAGAAAAGAATTTTTTACTTGAAAAGTAAAATTTGCTTATTTTTCACGTTCTATTCAAAACCTTTTTGTTCAAGTAAAATAATATAGTTTGCTTACACACAAATGTTGACCAACTCATTTATTCCTTTTAAAGCAAGAAAATACAAAATATCCATTTTTAAAAGTGAGCCAAAATAAAATGGTGCTTTTTAAAATACATAATCTGTGCTTGATAAAATACCTCATTATAAAAGTATCTGTGAACATAAATGTTATTTAAAACTCTTATTGAATAAGAAAATGGTAAAAAAAAAAAAACCTCTCTGGCCCATACATTTCACACATGAGCAGCGGTAAATTTGCACAATAAAAAAGGCAATACAGTAATTAAAAAAATAACATCTCTTGGCACGTGCGTCGTCTTGCATCCGTGGGACGATGCTTGGCAAACAAAGAATACATCTTATTTCTGTGTGTTTCAAATTCCGTGCCAGTGCTCCTTTCAATTCAATATTCCGATAGAAACATCAGAACACTGAGTTGGAGCTATAAAATGTCTCTGCAAGCAGAGACTCCGTGTCCCTCACTCCTCCTTCAGACTTCTGGCCCTCCTCAGGAGCACCAGAGGAATAATGAAGGAGGCGGATGTGAGAAGGAAGCAGACCTGGGCTCCAGCTATCCAGTAAACTGTGAAGAAAACACACACACACACATCTATATATTGTACACGCCAGTCTATAAAAATAAAAAAAATGCCACCATGCCTTGTTTAAAAGTTATTGTTATGTAAAAGTTATTTAGGACTTGAAGCCATTCGGCTTACTTACCCGAGGAGGACACGACTGGTCCGAGTGCTCTGGCGAGGGCGCCCAGGCTGCGCAGGATCCCCATCACGGTGCCCTTCTGATTGGCCGTCCCTGCAGGAACATTCACAGCAGATAACCAGTGACATATATATGCCTGTTTTAGGCCAAACCCAAAATTGCTTTTGAGTTTTTGGGGAACACGTGAACCAGCAGAGAGGCTCACCGTGGTCGGACACGAGCGTCGACAGGCACGGAACCACGATCGCAGCCGCTGTCACAAAAACGAATGGATGCAAATAAAAAGTAAGAAAACACAATGCATAGCATTTTACATGAATTAATGAATTATTGAATAATGCAAACATAGCCGTATCTCATGTTTTACATTTCCATGTACGGTCTATGGGTTCGTTCCTGCTGTATACAAATTGTTTTTATTTTTCCTCCTTTAAGTTTAAAAAGCATCCATTTCCGCTGCAAACACTACATAGGGGATTTTTTTTATTCCCTCGATAAGGGGTTATTTTATAAAACAATATTTGTAGAACCTAGGATACAATTTTCCCTGTTGATAGCAAGTCGCATGCAGAGCATGCACGCCATTGTTTATCAACTACATAAAAAGGAACATCACATGTTCGCGGGTCCAGTAAAGGGCTCAACCTTTCCTACAATACAAAAACAAGCTCACCAAAGGAGTACAACGCCAGGCCAACGTAAAGCATGGTTACATTCCAGGAGAGCCCGATGAGCACAAACGCTGGGACCAATGACATGATTGCCTAAAAAAAAAAAAAAAAACAGAATAGTCACTTAATAAAACCAATGTGTAACTAGTGCATGCTGTCTTTTCAGCATGAAGACTGTTTAGTTGTGATGTGAACAGAAGGTGCTCTCACCACCCTGACGGCCCGGATGTGCTGCCCGGGTTTGATTCTGCGAGCGTAACCGCCCTGGATGGACGCCATGATGACGCCAATGAAGAAGAACATCTTCCCCTGCTGCATGCTGGGGGAGAGAAACAAAAGGGTTGCTGCACAGGCGCTTCACCTGCAGCGAATAAGAGCAGTCAGCTCCACCTTTGAGTCACCATACCTTGTAAAATTGAAGCGTTGGTGGGTCAGAAAACTCAGCGTGAACTCCAGACCAGAAAAGAGGAAGAGGTAGCAGAAATACACCAGGCCCAACGCGCGAAGCTTCTGCATTCCTGCACAGACATTTCCACCCGTTATCTACCCGCGTTCATTCATCCCAGAGGGAACCCGCAGCGTCTGCGGTACCCACTTTCTTTGGCAGGCGGATCTCTTGTCCTGACGACAGCTGAGAAACGGAACAAAGACAGCGGGTTCAAAAGGTCGCCGGGGTCCCCGAAACCCGAAGACGAAACCTGGGATGAAAAAAAAAAGAATAAATGTTGTTGTAAGAAAACAACCTGGCAGTTAACGTCACCACTGAGGGAAAACAATTACAATGACTTTTCAGGATTTTTAACATAAATTCATATTTTACGTGCGCTTACGTGGATTTTTGCACCTTTTAAAAACTTGATTGACAGCTCCCTCATTCTTCCGTTTGCTTTACGATTAGAACAATGCGCACCGATACAGTTTATGGCCAATCGAGTTCGGTGAATGACACCAGGTAATTCCCAGCAGAGCTCCACCCAGCTGCCTTCCGACACAAGGTCTAATTACTTCCTGGAGTCTTGCGAGGAAGACAATGCTTCCTGGTGAGCAGCCGGCTAGCCCGTAAACCCCCGGGTGAAAACAACAATAGGTTGTTCTCACATTTGTTTTCCCCGCAATAAGCAAGAGCCCATTTAGAGAGCTTTAAAACGACCGCTCGGGGAGCAAAACACATAAATGCTTCCACGCCCCCCACCCCCCCCCCCCCCCCCCCCCCGACCTTCACGTCCTTGGTGAGCGTCTCCGGCATCGCGAGCCAGATGAAGAGCAGGTCGGCGACGCTGAAGGCCGAGGCCAGCAGAGCCGGCGTCCGGTAGAAGACGTTCCCCGGCGTCCTGGAGCCGAGGGCGAAGTAGGCCCCCATCAGCGGCCCCACCGTGAAGCCCAGGGAGAAGGCGATGCCGATCATCGCCTGGTCAGCGGGAAACGAAAGGGGGAGGTTTTTAGGATCATTTAACAGACACGAACATTTATTGTGACCCAAAGTGAGTAAGCGCCTACCATTCCCCGGTTCCGTGCCTTCGGGCAAGGCAGGTCGGCCACGATGGCCGTGCAGAGGCTGACGTTGCCCTTGCAGACGCCCCCGATGACCCGGAACAAAAGGAACATGCTGAAGCTGCGGGAAACGGCCCAGATCGCGTAGGAGGACACGAGCCCCAACTGGAACACAAAAGGCAGCCGGTTAGACCCTCGGGCGTTTGTGTTCCCGGGAGTCCCGGCGTCGCCTCGCTCACCGTGGTCAGCAGGAGCATCGGGCGTCTGCCGTAGCGGTCGGACAGAGCCCCGGTTACGGGCGACGACAGGAACTGCAGCAGAGAAAACAGCGACCCGATCAGACCTGAAAGGCGAATCGAGGGGCACACGAGTGAGGGGGCCGGACATGGACGCGTAGAGCGCCTCGTACGTTACGTTGCGCGCGGAATCAAATCGTAGGTACCTCCGAACAGCACAGTGTTGTATTTCTTTTCCATCGGGATGCCGACAGCCTCCCTGAACCAGTCCACAACGCTCTGCAGAGACTGATACACGCCGTCCTGCCCCACGGCGTCCCACGTTAGACACAAAACAGAATGAAACATACGTCCGTTTCAGAATGAGTCGGCATGCGGCCTCAAAAGAGACGCGTCACATGACCGCTCAGCTCATCACTCGTGGGTTGGTGATGGTTTAAAATGGAACCGATTCTTCACACAAGGCTTCTTTTGTCTGACAGCGCATCGGATTCTGCGCATTGTTAAAAAAAACATTTGAAGGGCAGAGTACCTTCGTACTGTTGGAAACTATAAAAGACAGGATCCTTCCGGGAAACGTACAAAATGTACAACTCAAGAGTTTATAATCTGGCACACGTACGTTCCAAACATGTCTGGAACTGCGGCCACAGGTGATCAAACGCAACTCAGATTTGGTTGCAATAAGTGGAAAAAAAACTAACCCCTGTTTGTGCATAATGGTCCAAAATAGACGGAAGTAGAGGCAGAATCAGCGTGAAGCCCAGCAGGTCCAGCAGCAGGGTCACAAACACGATGTTGATGACCTTTGATGAGAAGGAGCTGCCGTCCTCGGCGGGTTTGTTCACGGCGGCCATTCCTCTGCCTCAATGTGGCGTTTCTTATGTCCCTGTTTATAAGTGAAACACACGGTCTATGTTAGAAAAAGATATTGACATATTAACTACTGGGAGATGGCTTGTACTTGTACTAAACTGCTTATTTTTACAGCTCTGTAATTTCCCAATAAGATTCTTAAGTTTCATTATTATTATTAGTCATTATTTGGCATTTTAAGATTTTAAGATTCAGACTGATTAATGACTAATTGACTAATTAGTTTCCCTTAAATGTAAAGTACACATTCCACTGGTCCAAACGTTTCCCTCCCTTTATGTTGTAATAATGAGCAGAACTAACAAACATGACACTTTAGGAGTCGAGGGTCACAGCGTGTAAACAATGTGGAGGCTGTTGGTGTCAACGTGACTCCGACACGCTCGTGTAAATAAACGTCGCAATGAGACGCCGGTAAAGCTGCTATGTACACGTCTCCATTTACTGCCTCTGGTAAGACGGTGTTGCTCAAGGAGGAAACTTACGTAACGCAAAGCCTCAAAGCTGATCGAAATCATGACTAAATCCTCAATAAATGCGTGGGGGAAAAAAACCCCGTCTACCTGGTGTCACGTCTCTAATAAACAACTGTTTGTCTACGAACAGTGCGAGAGGAGGCTGGTCGTCTACGAGCATCACCTCTCCTCGCACAGACATCGAACTAAGCGAAGGGACGAGGTCACTTTTCAGCGTGAATGCGGTCCGATGCCAGTGAGCACACTCACCCGACCGGAGCGGCTCTGCGTCTCCCTCTCCTCCTCCGCGCGCTACTGCCCGTCCGCACCAGGAAGGGGTGTCTCCTTACATCGCGAAGACCAGAATGTCGTCAAGCGACCCGACGCGCGAGCAGGCGGAGCCGCTGCCTTCAGGGGCTCCGCCGCAAGCTCGGATTTCCGCACTTCGCAAAAAAGAAAAGCACTCGGGAACTCAAAAGAGAAACGGTTGACGAAATGTTTGTGCATTTAACGGTGTCACGCTTGGCGTTCACTTATGGTTAAATAGCGTATTAGCTGTGGTTGTTCACGTGGCTTCATTCGCATCGTGATAAAGTGTGGCTCTTTGTTCTAAATATGGTGGGCCGCTGACAAAACAATGTGGTCATCGGTGGATTTACAGCCGGGATAAACAGCATCACACAACACAAGGACTTTAAAAGCAAACGGACGTTTATTTCAAAACAAAAAACGGTTATTTTTGTACTAGTAAAATTCCTTTCTTACTCAAAGCCGTGGAACGCAACATTTTATTCTGAAGTACCGAACAGCACCTGAAGGCAGCACGAGCGTTCCCACAATCGGTGGTTTTGAGGTTGGTTTGGTTTACAGTTTACTAAACCAATTGTTCTGAGGATCAAGACTTTAGCATTTAGTATTTATTAATATCTTCAGATGAACTAAAGGAATACAAAATAAATTGGATCCTTGCAGGGGCTTAATAGCTACTTGTGCGTATTTATTATCATCTAAATAAGATATTAATGTCCGACTTTGTGGAGTCAAAGTCTTGGTTAGGTTTTAGTTACTCGGACTATATCCTACTCACAAGAGATGTCCCAAAACATTATAACATCATTATAAAAAAGTATTCGGAGGTATTCAGAACAATGTCGCACAAATTTACATTCATCGGCAAGCGACTCAAGGACGATCATGTGATCACACAGCCCAGCTCCACACACACAAAAAAATAAATAGTGAGAGCCGTCGCAGCCGTCCACCGCATCGCGTACAAAGTCACAATCCGTGTCGGCCGACGTGCCGCTCCAGGTCAGTGGTGCTGGCGAGGTGTCGCCCGCAGAACTCGCAGGTGAACCGCCGCTCCTCGGTGGCTGCAGGCCGCGAGGCGACTGGGAGCGCACCTGGACAACGAGAGAAACGAGGCTGCCGTCACACCAGGGCGGCGACACGCTATTCATCTGCCACTCAGTCATCTGCTCTGTAAAACGTGAATTCAAAGAGTGACTTGCCATTGCTCTTCGGCTGAGAGAATGCGGCAATTTTACAAAGAGCATATCTTTGGATCAGCTGATTGACCCAATAGTGTGAGACTTTTGTCTGCAGGTGTTTGGACCAAATGCTCTGTCAACTATAATAAAACAAGGTTTACGCGTTGTCTTCGTTTCAGAATCTTACCTTTGGCCACAAGTGGAGAACCCTCGTTCTTCGTGCCATGACTCTCGTGTTTCGGTTCTGTTCGTCTGTTCTCTTTGTCGTTCGAGACGTCCTCCTCCTCCTCGTCTTTGTCCTTTTTCTCTTGCTTTGGCTCGAGGCGAGCCCGCTCATCTTCCTCCCTGCAACAACCGAGAGGCTGCAATTCCTCTTTGAGACACATTTCCCCGTACGGCTCTCTACCGCCCCCGGAAATGCTCTTCTGATGCAGCTCTTGTTCCTCGTTGCAGTTTCTAGATGAAACCATCGTGGGCGAGAGAGTCAGCAGAGGAGTCGCGCCGCCGAGACCCCCCCGAGGGCCGCCGTCACCCCCCTGCGTCAGATTTGTAGCAGCCTCTGCATTGGGTCGGGACGGAGGGACGCCTCCTTCGTCGGGTGGGACCAGCTCTGCCTCAGTCTGGTCATCCTTCACTGCTCTCGGCTGAACCTCTTTCTGGCGCGTGACTGAGCTCTCATCTGCGGCCTCTTTTTGTCCCACGCGCGACGCGGCAGCGTTTGACTTTGCCTCCTGAGACTGAAGACACCCCTGGATGGGGCTTCCGTCCTCCATGTCCCCGCTCCACCCTCGCTCCCCAGAGGTTTCCTCGCTCTGCAGTGTCCGTTTCCCCCTCAGGACGCCGTCAGCCGGCGTCTGAAGTGGACCTTCCTCGCGGTCGGCGACAAAGCCCTCCGTTTCTTCATCCACGCTGTCGTCGTTGCGGGGCTCTTCTTTTGGCGCCCGGCCGACGGCCGCCTGCAGCTGATCGAGGCTCACCTGACCCACGAGCTCGTGATTCCTCACAACCTGCAAAGAAATGCGCAGCAGTTGTAAGTAAGAAGGTATCCTAAATACCAGGATACAAGTTGGCCTTTTACTTAAATGTTGAATTAAAAGCAACGCTGTGATGACAGAGTGGAATAAAGTCCCAAGGGGATCAACTGAAACCGGATACGTTGTGATTCCTTTTGGAACACAAGAGGAATGTCCCGTCATGCGTGCAGTCCTCACCTGATGCTTATCGCTCAGGTGCTCCTCCAGGTCGCTCAGGCGGGGGCAGTCGAAGTAGCACAGCCGACACCTGTAGGGCTTGACGTCGTCGTCGTGCCTCGCCATGTGCGACTGCAGGTTGTCGGCGCCTCCGCACGAGAAGGTGCATTTGTGACAGCGGAAGACGACGCCTTGGAGGTAACGCGACAGCCTCGGGCGCTGCACCTCTACGGGCACTACGCGCTCCTCTGAAGAAGAAGGAGGAGAAGGAGTTAAAACAACGCGTCGCAGGATTCGACGAGCGGAATGCGAGGACCGAAAATCCTGCCGGGGCTGGAACTCACCGCGGTGCAGCACGATGTGGTCGATCATGTTGTTCTTGTTCTTGGTCTGGTAGAGGCAGAAGGGGCAGCGGAGGTCTGGCTCATGCGCGGGTCCCAGCTGCCACGTCGAGTGACCCGCCTGCATGTGCGTTTCTAGGGTTTTCCTGATTAGAAAGGCGGGAGAAAGAAGTACTCATAACAATAATAAAAAATAAATAAAAACCTTTCCCTCTCACGAAACACTCACGGCGGCTGCGACTCACCTCAGACTGGTGAAGAAGTCGCAGTCCTTACACCTGAGGATCTTCTTCCCGTGTCGGTTGAAATAGTGCCGTCGCATGCTGGACAGGTGTTGGGTGGTGAAGGTGCAGAACTCGCAGTGAAGGACGCGGCTGTTGGTCTCAGACGGGCAGTCGGCCTGCGATCGCGAGCTGTAGTGGTCCAACTGCCGCTGCACATCTGGGGGCTCCAAGTACAGCGACCCTGTCCGGCGCAACAACTCACAATTTAGGTGTGTGCCACATATACCTTTTTGCAGCGTTATACAATATTATGATTCATGATGACTTGCTTTTAACGTCTTCATCCGGGTCGGGCCAATGGGTCAGCTCCTCGGATGAATTGGAGGGCTCCTTGTCGGCGCTCTCCTCATCTTCGCTCTCAGCTGCAGCCATCGTGACATCTGAGCATCCTTGGGGGGAAAGACAGGAGATTGGGACACTGTTGCAATACAAGCCCTGCGTAATCCACAGTACAGCCGATTATTAGCAAGCGTGGGACACAGTCTGGTGAAAAATAAAGAAAGTGTCTTTTTCTGTGTCGGCGTAGACAGTCCGGACTTAAATAATGTCTCGTCTTTCTGTGCTCTCTGAACAGCGAGACGTTGTGCGTCGGGGCAGCTGATTGTCGAGATGTTTTGGCAGATGATGACCTGGGAACTCGTGAGGTAACAGTGTATGAATCGGGGTTATCTTTAACTATACTGGAGATGAAAGCCTTTGAGTAGCCATGATGTGTAGCGTGACGCGTGTGATTTATATGCGTCCTAATAGAGCGATGACATTACTCATGGCTCCATTTGGACAGGTTCCTCACCTTGGTGCACTTTCATGAAGTGGCACCTCCAGAGGCCCATGACGGTCGTCCGATAGGAACAGAAAGTACACAGGAACGGCCTTGTGGTGCTGGCTTTGTACAGCACATATTTGTTAATGCTGTAGAGAGAAAAGCAACATAATCAATTACAATGATGCCGTATCGGTGATGTTGTGACGGTAACAATTTGCTGTGTAAAGCTATTTGACTGCAAACAAAGCCAACAGGAGAACTTAAACTGGTATTTAAATATAAACCAGAGCAATTCTAAACATGTTTTTTTTTTCTCTTTACACACCAATTTGGAACTTGTGCTTTGAAGCATTAAAGCAATCTTCCGTTTTCACTTACTTGTAATTTAACGCCGAGGCGGGCGCGCCGTTCAGCTTCCCGAGGGCCGCCACGGCTGCGTGGCTGCGCTCGTGCAACCGCAGCCCCTTCAGCGTCCTGAACGACCTGCGGCACTGCGTGCAGGTGTGGCCCTCTCTCTCGTCCGGCGGCGGGGGGCCGGGCGGACCCGAGGTCCCGTTACGCTCGGCCGCCTCGAGGGGCTCGTCCTGCGCGGCGAACCAGAAAAAGGAAACGTCGCTGAGTCATGCGGCAAAGTGCCGAGTGCAAACGCCCAACGTGGGGAGGGTCTACTTACCGTGACGGAGACGGCCTTTGGCGACGTCGTCAATGTCGTCGTCTCCGCAGCCTCTGCCATCTTCCTGGCACTTTCTCGGTGGCAGTCCAGGTGATACCAGAGCTTCCTGGTTCCATACATCCGTTTGCTGCAGCGGATGCATCTGTAGAGACCCGTGCTGCCCTTCTTCGTTCCTTGGGATATCACGGTGAAGTCCAAGACGCCATCCGAGCTGTGAGAAGCCGCGTAGTGGGCGGCGAGCGGCGGAGGAGAGTCAAAAACCAGCCCGGGACACTTCTTACACGTGACCCGTCCTCCCTCCTGGGACTCCGGGGGGGGCAGGCGGCTGGCGTTCCTGTACTTGTTATATTTCTTTAGCAGCTTGCCCGTTGTGAACGGATCCAATTTGTGCGTGTTTCTGTAGTGAGTCAGCAGGTATCGTCGATAAACTCCTTTGTAGCTGCACATGTTGCACTTGTACAACGGCGCCGTGTCCCGCGAGGACGTCCGTGTTCGATTGGCCCGTCCCGGCGGCGCTCTTCTCTTTGGTTTTGCTTTTTGAAGACGCCGAGCTGGCCGGGTGCTCCGGAGCTTCCCCGTGGTCGCGCAGGCGGTGGGCTTTCAGTTTCTTAAGTGACCCGTAAATGAGCGGACACGCCGCACAAACGTACCCCCTCTCATTGGCAGCTCGTCCGATCTTGCACTCGACCAAGTTGGCCCTGAGCGTGTCCTCCGTTTGGAGCTCGTCCGCCCTGGCGACCACGTCTGGATGCTTCATCTGGCAGTGGGTGAGCGTGCCGTGGTAGCTGGAGTTTGCGTAGGGACAACACGGACACCTGTAGATCAACAGGTTCTCGGTCTTACTGTCCCTTTAAAGTGCCGTTGTGAGACTCCGGCGCGTTGTAAAGCGGCGCGTAGTATTTTAAGAAGCTCTCCCTTCCGTGTCTCTTGAAATAATGTTTTTTGAGCATCGGCTTAGTGTTATAGAAAGTGGAACACAGGAGGCATTTGTACACGCAGCGGTCGGTCTTGGAAACCGAGTCCAGCCTGTGGTGAATGCTCACGTGTCGGTCGAGCTCACTTTCGCTGATGCAGCTGTAAGCGCAGTACTGGCACTCGGCCACAGCGTAGCTCTCCTCATGCCGAGGCGCCGCGAGCCGATCGCAGGTCGCTTCGTGCGGTTCGGCCTCGGTGTCCGCGGGCGTCGCGTCCGCCGCGGCGTGCTCCTCCTCGCAGTGCTTGTTCAGCTTATCCATGGTGACGCAGATCTGCGGGCAGGTTCCACACATGTAGCCCCGGAGCTTCACGCTGCCCGCCTTGGCCGGACGTCTGGTCTTCAGGCAGTCCAGCCACCTGGATACCTGCGCTTCGTCCACCTGGTGGTCGTCCGCCCGGGCCGCCAGGCCGACGTGCTTCACGTGGCAGTGACTGAGGATCCCTTGATGGATGACGTTCATGTAGGGACAGTAGGGACATGTGAACAGAGACGTGGACGTCTGGGTGTCCTCCGCGTGTGGATGCAAGGCTCCCTTCTCGAATTCGATGTGTTTCATCCCGCAGTGGGTGACGAGGCCGTGCCTGGTGTGGAATCTCGCCGGGCAGTAGTGGCACGCCAGCGGTTTGGAGGACGCCCTCGCTTTGAACTCGACAGGCACCTGGTAAGTTTCGAACGACTCGGGCGGCGCGTCGCTGTCCTCCGCCGACTTGTTTGCGGCGGATCTCTTGCTGCCGACGACGCCCAGGACCGAGCCGTCCTCCTTCACGGACCAGGGGTGGACGGCGCGGTAGTGGCGCGTGACGGCGGACACCGAGGCGCCTTTGAACGCGCACGCTCGGCAAGAGTAGTTTTTGGTTTCGCTCGGTGCCGCCCGCTGGGACGGGGGGTCGGCGCCGCCATCCGTGTGCCTCGTTTCGGGTTTCTTCCTTTTAAGGCGCCGCGAGTCGGGGCCCACATACAGGTGATTGGTCACGTGCCGCAGGCTTCGGTTACGTTTCGGGTGTCGCTCCAGGTAGTGCTTGTGCACCACTGCTGCTTCCTCGTGTGAGAACACACACACCTCGCAGTGATACCCGGTGTGTAGATCCCCCTGTTTGAAACACACCCTCAAAAGCTCCGCGAAAGAGCGATTGGTCCTGTGGCTGTGCCACAGATGCGTTCTCAAAGTGTGCAGATACTTGGTGCTGAATGGACACCGCGTGCAACGCAGCCTCCTCTGGGGGTCGGAGGACGAAACGGGTGCACCCAGGGACGCGCGGCTGTCTCCTTGGTTCGCGGTCGCCGCCACGCGCGTTCTCTTTGTCTTTTCGCGAACGACGGCGGTGTACGCGTTGACTTGCTCGCGCTTAACCAAGGACCCGGGATGCTTTTTCACGTAATGCCGCAGCACGTTGTGCACCAGGCTGTGTCTGTAGTTGCACAAGTGGCAGAAAAAGGCGTCTTCGTCTCCCGGGCATATGAGCGGGAGGGGCAGCCGCGAGGAAGAGGAGGACTCGTGCCCTTCCAATTTGGACTTTTCAATTTGATCGTGAACCGCAGCCGTGTGTTCGAGGACAGATTCCATCTGGTAAGGGAGGCGTTTGTGAACTCTGGTTTGGTGGATCGCGACGCCTCTTAAAGACGGATTCCCGTAGTTGCACTTTTGACAATAAAACAGTTTTTCCGCACATGCGTAGGCGTTTCCTTTCTTCACGGAGGCGAATGCTGCCTCTTTCAGTTGAAATTCTTCACCGCGTACCTCAACTTGTTCAGAATCAGAAGATGCTGTTGCTGCTGAAGCTTTGCCTTTTCTTCGAAGTTTCTTTTTCCGCACCTCAGCGCTGTAACGCAGAATGTCTTTCACACAAGTTAGGGAATCCGGAGAATGTTTGGCATTGTGATGACCGAGGACGCTTTTGACATTGGTACTTGAATAACTGCAAAACTGGCAGTAAAGCAGTTGACCTGGTGCGACGCAGGACGAACTGTCCGTTCTAGTGAACGATTCCCGTCGCAGTTTTCTCGGCCGCTCTTTGCGTTCACTTCGGCCTTCAGTAGGTTCTGCTTTCTCGCCTCTGGAAGCCTTCGAAGCTTCCGATCGGTGCTCGCGATGCGACGGCTCGGCTTTGTTTGGCGTTTTCGCCGGAGGACTTGCGGCGCTCGCTGGCGGTTGCGATCCTTCCGTTACGGTCACAGAGTTTGGAGATTCCTCTGGCGTCATCGACGGCGACTTGCGCGTGGTGCCGCAACCCGAATGTTTGATTTGGTCTATAGTCAACACCTGACTCGGATGGCTTTTTTGGTAGTGGACATGCACGACAACCGCCGACTTGTGACTGAAGTTGCAGGTCTCGCAATGGTACAACGGCACCGCCTCCGCTTCTTTGGAGGTGGGCTGTCGGGCCGAAGGTGCCTTTTCGACTCCCGCACTGGGAGAAATCCCCCGTGGTCTTTCTGGACTCTGTGCTTTTTCACACGTATTTGACAGAGTTGATCTCTCTTGCCCGTCGGTCGCCAAATATTTGCAGAACAGCAACGAATTGTCCACTTCATGCGTCGGGTGACTCTCCTTGTAATGTTTCTTCAGTTCGTTCAACACGTCGGCGGTGAACCCACACAAAAAACACTTGAAGGTCATACGGAGTTCGGTGGATTGCACGGCAAACACGTCGGGGGCCTCCGGGTGACTGCTTTCTGCAGTGGTTCTTGAGGGACGCCACGCTGATGAACTCACTCGGACACAGCAGGCAACGGAAGACGGCGCTGTCGTCCGTTGGATCCTGGATGTACGCGGCGTTGAATCTCACGTACGGGTGAGCAGTCTGGTAGTGCGTGGATACGCGCGCCACGCTCGCCTCGTTGTAGTTGCAGTGCTTGCACGAATAGACCGCTGAGCTTTCCGAGTCCCCATTGACGAGCGCAAGCTTCTTTTCTCCCTCGTCTTCGCTTATGTCAAATGAGAATTCGGCGATGCTCGATGACGACTGCTGTTGGTTTCCGTCTCCTTCCAGTCGGAGGTTCGTGTCTCCTTTGTCGGGCTTTGCTTTTTTAGCAGATGGGGTGTTTGAGGTTTCACTGTAGGTCCTCTTGGCAATCTTGTCAGCGAGTGATTCGGTGAATTCTTCCCTGGGCTTCGGTGAACTCATTTCCAAATTCACATGTTGGTCGTTGAGCATTAAACCTTGAGAAACACGAGTGATATCGATCATGGACTTTGCGGTTACCTTAAACACACCGCTGTTGTTTTGGCTTGAGCTTGAGGGAGATTCCTTCAAAACGACGGTTCCTTTGGTGCCGTCTGGAAGATTCGGGCTTCCGGCCGAGTCCGCTGCCGGCTCGCGGTTTGGTCCGGATGTTCCCGTGAAGTACTTGGTAATGGTTTGCAATGGCCGCTTGTAGGTTTTAAGAACTTTCGACGCGTTAAGAGCTTTTTTGGATTTTGACGTCGACATCACAGACACCACAGAGTGAATCTCTTTTGCTTCCGCAGACATGTCAATTGGTCGGATTTCCCAAAATATTGTCTGTTTTTTTTATGACATTTTGTCTCTCGTTGGTTAACAGTGTCCCGACTACACGCTCTGAAATGACAACGCTGGCATCCCAAATCCTCTTCTGCGCCGTTGTTGCTGTTGCCGCCGGTCGGCTTTGGCTTCGTCGGTCGCAGCGTATTTTAGACGAGCCTCTCTGAGAGCAGCCCCTGCGTCACAGCCGTGCACCTCGTTGAGATGCTCAAAAAGGAAGACCCTGGATTTGAAGAGGAGTATACAACGACTGCACGGGAAAGCCCTCGTGCGGGGATTCTTGTGTTAAAAACCGGTTTGTGTTTAGTTTAGCCACAGGCGGGAGCGTTCAGTGGATCTGAGGAGGTAAATAAAAGATCACGTTGAATACTCAACTTAATTTCGCGCGCTGACAAAACAACAGGGACACAGCGAAAAGTGAACAGGATAGATACCTTGCTGCATCGCGTGTTCCACGGTGAAATGTGAAGACGCCGCTGTGGCACACCTAGAGGATTGAAAGCACACGTTACCACATAGATCACGGTGTGGACTCAGCAACGTGTATTTCATTGCCATAGTTACTGTGTAACTGGTAAAGTTAAGTGCACCACTGGGGATTTAAATCACAACAAACCGACAACCGTTATTGTATTGTTATTGGTATTAAGGGATAAGTCTTTGGAGAGCATTACAACAAGGCCACTGGAAACGACTTAGGACTGAAGCCAGGTCGACTCGGGAATGATCAACAGGAAAGAAACGTTACGAGAGTCTGTCCCTCTTGCAGACAAACTGGTCCAAACTCCCTTAACACAACAATGAAAAAGCAATAGTGGCAAAATATAACTTGGATAAATACCCGGCGCAAATGATGACGAGTCTACTCACGCACAGAGATAAACATCGGATGAGGCTTATTACACAATATCTTCAATTGTTGATGTTGAGAAAGTGACAAAACCGCAAGCCTCCGCCATTTTTTTTCGCGCGAGTCCTCTGCTCTGGTTTGTGCCGCTTCCGCCCCACCAGCGAAACATCGATGTACGTGACATCACTTCCGGCGAAAACCACGTCACCCTCCAAGTTAAAATAGAATTTCTCTGTTAAAATTGATTAAATGGAGGTGACCCCACAAAATGCCCGTTGTTTCTTTGTATGCAGGGAAATCCTTCAATCAATAGAAATATACAGATGAGACACAAATATATGTTCAATTTACTTTGTAACGTACAGATGTGATGTTATGCATTTGGAATTAAAAAAAGAAAACCAAAATAATACCTGACACCCGTGTGTTAATTATGAATTCGGCAAAAACTTGGCCGGAAGTACTTGGACTTGCAATTCATGGCAGTAAATATTAAGTCGTGGACTCCAGCACGACTTTATTCAAAAACAATTCGCGAGCGTGCGACGTTATCACGACTGACACGGTGTTACTTTTAGCTTGATCGAGCCCGATTAATGCCGATATCTCGGCACGACTTTTTGGCCAAAAGAAAAGTAACGTTGTTCAGATGTAGAGCTGAAAGGTGTCGCTGCACGCCTTCCTCTTGGCGCACAGCGTAAACGTCAGCTGTTCGAGGACAGCTAGCCGCTAGCTAGCTAGCTGCTATCACACAAGTTGCTTAGCCTGGCTGGCCGACACATGGCCCCGTCGTAACTTGGTGTTTGACAACACATGGAAGCGATCGAGTGAGCATGCGGATATGTGACTGCAGTTAGTGAAACCTGAAGATGGACGAGGTAACATTAGTCAACGAAAAATAACGTAACGTTTTTTTGTTCTTTTTAGCTAGTTAGCTAGCCAGTGACTAACGTAACTTTTAGTAGCGTAACTTTAATTTAGCGAACATTGGCTAGTGTGAGTGTGTAAATTAAGACTATTACTTTGACATTTAAAACATGTTTTAGCACACCAGTCGACGATTATTTTTTATTTCCTTTCCAAGTCTACACATGTTTTTTTTAATGTACTTAAGCTATACGGTTAGATGCTAATGAGTTAACGGCTAAATAGTGTAGTTGAATTAACCGAAGCCAATCGTGAACTGTTACTCAAGTAAAGAATTGTGCCCAACGCACATCTTCGAGGGAAGTGTGCGTCTATAATGTGGACAAAGACATCACATCGTCTTTTAAATACGTGGGGCGACACACGGCTTCACTTGCAGCCAAAGGTCGTGTTTTCCAGCGGGCTGATAACAACAAACAATCTCTACTTGCCCAGGGGGGGAGACCGTCCCCTGCTGCCCAGCCCCGCGAGCTCAAACTACTGCGGAAACGGGCAAACGATTCTGCTGAGTCACGCACGGCCCCGGGGCCACCGCCGACTCTCGTTTCACCAAATCCACACGCGTCCGACCGGAGTCTAAGAGGGTAGGAGGATGATCGATGGTTTTGACTTGAATGGGAAACCGTTACTTGACCCGGTGGACCGATGTCAAGCCCCTTGCCGGTGTGAATGTTTTTGTTGTTGTTGTTGTCGTGAAGGAACGCAAGGAGCTCGGGTCCGAGCCGAAGGCAGCACGCGTCAGACACAAACGGAGCGCCTGCAGGACAGTGGGCGGATGCGTCCGGGAGCCGCGGCTACAGCAGCAGCCGTCGCGTTAGAGGCCCCGGGGATGCTTTCCAGCAGAGAGACCGGTCCTCACGGGCTCCTCAAGCCAAGGTGGGTTTGTAGTCTTAACCCGTCGGCAGGATCGGATGACACAACATGTCTACGTGGAATTGATTTTGAGTGATTTTGTATCCATGAACACAGGCACCAAAAGGCAACAGTGTTGCGGGCAAGAACTCGCGGGATGCACAGCAGAAAGGTAGCTATCACACGTGACTGTTTTCTCATTCGACTTTTGATTTATTTCAACGATGTTTGTAGTGGGAAAAAGATGCATGTACCCGCTGTTCCGTCGATCAGAACATGTCTTTAAAATGTTATATTCTTGCAAAAAAAGGCACAAGCAGTGTGCGCTGCATATTAAAATTCGTACTGGAAGGATATTTTAAAAAAGGGCAGAAAATTAGTATTCAGGACAGCAGCCTTAAATTCTGAGAATTGCTCTACATTGTAATACAACAGGCTTTATCTTCCATTCTACAACCTCAATATCCAACAGGAAATTATTTTGGCATCTTTGATCCGAGGGCGTGAATCCAAAAAACGCTTTGACACGCGCTTTAATTGCCCCTCAGGGTTTAGAGGCGCCGGATCTCTCCCCCTGAACCCTGCGGGGCCAGACATGGTCCCATTCGAAGTGAAGATGACCGACTTTCCAGAGTTGGCCGTCGGTTCATTGGGAAAAGCAGGCCCGCCTATTCAGAAGGAGAGCCGGGGTCCAACCATTCTGTCCTCGAGCCCCCAAATGCGAACAGCAGCATCCTCCTGGAAGGTAAGCTCATTGGAACATCAGAGGCGGCATGGTGACCTTTCCATCGAGTGTTTCAATAACATAGTTGTACTCCTTAATTTTCTGCTGATTTGATTATTTTTTTTGTCGACTAGTCTGTGAGGAACGGACCCCCGACGCAAACTGACCCCCGACAAAGTGACATTAATGCTGTGCCAGATTCTTCTGCTGAGTCACCAGGTGGGTGAAAGCACCCACAGTCAGTATTTTGGTGACTATAAGGCAGTTCAGTTCTCAGTATTTCTTTTCTTTTTGTGAACAGGTCATCCGGGGAGTACTTCCTGGGCGAATGTTGCCTCTCAGCCTCCAAAGAAACCTGTCCCTAAAGAGAAGACAATCGGCATCAATGAGCAGGTTAGGAGGCATTTTGTTTATATTCAGCCTCTCGGCATAGCAACGCAATCTTTACATGGTATTGCCAGTCTTGAAAAGTGTTAATTCATTCCTTTTACTAAAAATAAACAAACTTGAAGATGTGTTCTTGCTTTTAAATGGTTTACTCTTGAAGGTGTCGGCCTCATATGGGTAGTAAAGTGTAGATTTTGGGCAAAGCTCTTGTTTTTTAAACCTAGATCTCAGTCCTTTCACTTGTTATTGTCTCCTTTTAGACAGAGGGAACGTCTGCACAGCGGGAGGAGGGAGCTCCAGGGAAGAGAAAACGCAAGAAAAAGAAGAGGGCTAAAGGTGCTGCTGAAGAGGCAGAAGATGAGTCGGAAGAGCCAGCCATGTATCAGGAGCTTCCAAAATTTGAGGTTCGTAAAAAGATCCATATTTGTATTAGATTCAAAAGCTGTTTATTTTTGCAAGTGATGGAAGATGATTTTAGTTGCAATGTTGTCTTCTCAGGATGAAGATGAGTTTCCAGGTTTGTCTCCTGCAGTGACCAAAACTGAAAGATTGAAAACAAGCAGCTATGCAGCAAAACTATGCAATGAGGTACAGATCAAACGAGGAACAGTTATTTCTCCGCCCAGTTGGTTTTACATGAGAATTACAATAGTGTGTCTTTTGTTACCTTTTGCTAAAACGCACATTTGTTGTGTCCTCCCCACCCCAGGAAAACCAAAGAGAAGGTGTTCAGCAGCATCAGTCTGCAGACCACAAGGAAAAAGCACCTGCAGAGGCCGCTAAGAAAGCACAGGTGTGTGCTGTACTTTCAAATTGGTTTTTTTCTTCTGCTATTACCTGGCCAAAAACAGTGGAGATTTTATTTGGGGTTTCCTAATTTCTAGAAAGTTGAAAAGGTTTCTGGGAAGAAAAGCAAAGTTCCCGTTCAGCTGGACATCGGAAACCTGTTGGTCGCCCTCGAAATGAAGCAATCCCAAAAGGCGAAGCCGGACGCCAAACCGGTCATTCTCTCAGGTGGGCTTCTGATACGAAGGCTTCCTCATCTCAGAAGGTAAATTATCAGAATAATATATTTAGCTTGATGGAAGTCTCTTTTCAAATGATTGGTCGGCAGTTGGTGGCGGACTGGCCGCTGTCCAAAAGCAGAAGAAGCTGCCCTGGCACCAGGATAAAATTGCACACAACCCTCTGGATTCCACCAGCCCTTTGGTAAAGAAAGGCAAGCAGAGGGAGGTGCCCAAAGCCAAGAAACCCACTCCTCTCAAAAAGGCACGGCCACCTGCGTACAACGATGCACTGCATTTACTGAGAAGGGTTTTTCAGCTGTGCAGCCGCATGCACAGTGCGTGTTTAATTATTTTTTTTTCCTCTTCTCAGGTAATTTTGAAAGAACGGGAGGAGAGGAAACAAAAACGCTTGCTGGAGGAGAGGGGACTGCCTTTGGAATGCGAGTTCACACCTACTAATGATGTTGATGCTGCAGAAGAAGGAGAAGAATCGGTTGAAAGAAAGGCCACAGGTTTGATCGAGCACGCTAAACAATAAAATGCTTCCTTGCTGTACTGTTGAGGAAATCACTGACTGTAGCCCGTATTTGACTTGTGTTCTGCAGCCTCCAATGAGGGTGGAAGTCCGAAAGAAGAACTTGAGGATCAGTCGGACTTTAACAGCACAGACCAGATGGTGAACGAGGCTCACGAAGAGGCCGACCAAGACGAAATCGTGGAGCAACAGACCATCTCGCCCGTGCCCTGCCCAGCCAGTCGACCCAAAATCCACAGCAGAAAGTTCCGAGAGTAAGACTGTAAACCTCACTCTCACAAGTCGTAATGCTGGTCTGGCTGTGCAGCCAGCAGAAAAACATTTAATCACAGTTTCTCACATTTCTTGGCAACTGTATATTGTAAAAGTATGCCATATTGTTGTGCATGTCAGTTATTGCAGTCAGATGCTGAGCAAAGACGTGGATGAATGTGTGACGGCTCTGCTAAAGGAGCTGGTTCGTTTCCAGGACCGCCTGTACCAGAAGGACCCCATGAAGGCCCGCATGAAGCGACGCATTGTGATGGGGCTCAGAGAGGTTCTGAAGCACCTCAAACTCAGGAAGGTCAAGTGTGTCATCCTCTCGCCCAACTGTGAACGCATCCAGTCCAAAGGTACGCTCACTTCTGCAATACTAGGCAGAGGTTTTTTGCTGAATTACTGAAACGATTGATTTCCCCCCCAGAAAGTTGCAGATTAAGTTTCTATCAGTCCGCAAATTGTTTTTGCAAACTTGTTTTTGGGATGGTCCCTAGCCAAGCATCCATGTCCTTAACTACTCTTTTGGCAAAAAAAGGAAACTGTTTCCATATCAGATTAATAAGTGACTCGTTTAAACTAAGTTCTTGAATGTCCTGTTTCCCAGGCGGCCTGGACGAGGCTCTTTACAACATCATCGACACCTGTCGGGAACAGGGCGTTCCCTTCGTGTTTGCCCTCTCCAGGAAAGCTCTGGGTCGCTGCGTGAACAAGGCTGTGCCCGTCAGCCTGGTGGGCATCTTCAACTACGATGGCGCACAGGTACGGATGCTGCTCGCTAACGAGGCCGTCGTTCTGGACCAGTCATTTCAACGCACAACATTTAAGAGGAAGGTTTGTCTTTCTCACCCGCAGGACTTCTACCACAAGATGATCGAGTTGTCGTCCGAGGCCAGGAGAGCCTACGAGGTGATGGTGTCGAGCCTGGAGCAGACGGGCCAGGCGGACGCGGAGGAGGCGCAGAGCGTTGAGGAGAAGCTGCAGATCAGCAGCCCGGCTGAGGAAGCGGAGCTCGGACATGACGCCACACAGCCAGAGGAGCCAGAGTACGGTGAGTTAAAGTCCTCGGTGACACCACCCCATTGGAAGTCAAATTATTTATTTTTGTATTTCTTCCTCCAGTGAAAATATGGAAGAAAATGTTGGAGAAGGATTACAACCACAAATTCCTGAACTTCGAGGAGCAGTTGAGCGCCATGCACTTGGACGGAGTATGTGCCGAGAACACGGATGAAGATGCAAAGAGTTGACAGTGGCGAACAAACAATGAGAGGAGCCACTCGCGCTGATCACCAGCTCTGAAGAAACTAACCCGCTGCAGTGGATGTCTACCTGAAGATTTTTGTAAGGAAATGAATTGTTGCTTTCATCGGTTTACAATTAATTATTTTTCTTATTTTTAGATAGATTAAACAAAAACACAAAATAATTATGCATCAAACTTAAATGTTTCTGTGTTCAAGATAATTGTGCGTGGGTTAAAAACTGGAGATACTTAATCGGGACAAGACCACTAATCCCACAATATGAACCTTTTGAGAGGATGTGCAGGGGATTATGTACTGAATGGAATCTACATTGTATCAATACTAAGAAGTTCTCAGTGGAGCCATTTAGGAGCAACCTGGTTTTACTTTAATTCACTTCAGTTTAAAGCGTGTCATGGTTCTGGCCTCTTTGGAGCTTTGGACCTTTTTTTTCAGCATTGCAAGTGTTGTACTTGATATGTGCACAACAAAGGGGCCAATGGGATTTAGAGGAACATCTGTGGTAAAACTTGTGTTGAAATTATTCTGTGTAACTGCAGTTACAAATCCAACATGAGAGTTCCCCCCTTTGAATTTGCACTCAGGTGCTCACTAAACTTTTTCCCGGTGTTTTGGGAACTTTATTGTTGTAGTTGGTGAATGTTTATTCACGTTCACAACCTGCTTTTCTAAGATGCACAAAGATGGTGATGGACTTCTGAATTATTTCTGTACAATGTTTCTCAGGCTCAAAATCTTAATTTACCCCTTTTTGACCCATAGTCGTAAATCATTTAGCAACCATGACATGTATTGTTGAGTTTTTTTTTTTCTTGGTTGCACTACATAGCAGATCCTGTTTTTTTATTTTTATTTGAAATGGTCAAACTTAATTAACAGACCAGAGAGACGACATGTATTGCCGTTGTAGGATGCACCTGATAACATGCTTAAGATTCCATAGGAAGCAGAGGACAGGTGGTTGACATACTCAGGAAATGGACATGTTTAATAGCACTAATTATTTCACCCCAATTAAAGTTGGACATTAAGAAGCAGATTAAGAATCTGCTTTTTGGTTTAGAATTAGATGAGATTATCAGTTTAGTTACAGCCATACTGTGCACTTCTTTAGGTTCCCAACTATCACATTATATAGGATTTGATTGATCGGTGCAGAGAGACTAATTTTGGTTTGTGGGCTGTTCATGTGCAAGAGTATTTTTGCAGTCTTAGTTCAAATGTGTAAAAAAAAAAAAGTTCCATTTTTATTGTTGCAGCCGTTGTGTTTCTTTTTCTTTGCTTCAGATCAAACACGATATCACGTCTTAATTCGCCCGGCTATCAAACAAATGTTCAGTTCCCCACCAGAAAGTGAATAAGCGTAGTTCACTTAATCAAATTGTTTCTTTAAACGCTACACAATAAGATGAAAAATATCAAATTCTTCCACATTTATCTTTAACCCTCGAATAGAACTTGTTGTAAAATGGACTGTAGACTGTATATTTCCTATGAGAATCAAGATGCAACCAAAAAATACTCTGGTGGTTCCCTTGTTGAGTAGGAAAGTCAATTCAGGACAGTTTCACTCTCCTTCGACCTAAAGGTGATTCCTCATGTGGTTCCTCTAAGTGAATGTGGGTCATTAATAAACAGAAAAACAAAACCGGTATTGTTTTTTTTTTTGGAAACTTTAAACATTTTGCAACAGATATCACTCACGTCTCAATACTGCAACATTTTGGAATTGAAAACCAATGTGTCAAATTAGTTGTTTTACCATCAGTTACATTTAAGCATCTCGCAGAATCAGGAGAATCAGTTTAAATGTTAAACCCCGTAGTGGTGTGACGACAGACGCCGAGCGCTGCGGCCTCCTTTCTGCCCCTCCCGGATACATTTGTACATCATTAAGTAGTCATTTCATAAAATCTGTTTAATCTACACATTCCATGTAAAGAGACCAAAAACAGCTTAACTTGTACGAAACAAAAGCGTTCATCTGTTGGGAATGTCACCAGCTTCAGGTATCGGCTCAAAAACCAAAGACCATTTCGATAAATCACGTTGGAGTCTACATCCATGTCGCTGTCCAAACGTCTTGTTTTATTAGACATTCATTGACCCCCTAATTCTAATCCCTTCCATCCTGAGTGCAAGGAAACGTCTGTGCCGGATTTCTTAAATAATTTGTTTTTAAAAAAAGCTTCCTGAGAGGTTTAGGCCTTCCAAAGAAAAAGGCCCAGGATGAATGAAGCGAACGTCAAAAAAAAAACTCCATTCATCCAATATGTGAAAAGGGATGTTTGGTGTCCACATATCCGCTGTGGACGAGTTCTGTGCACATGTTCCTCGTCTTCTGGAGGGAGCGCTCTGCGTGGTGGTTTCCCTTCTCGCCGCACGCCGGCTCAGCCGCTGCGTTCTGCGTCTGCAGGAGGACCACGTCGTCCCTGTGCACCTCCTTCACCCGGCTGTAGTCCTCCGCCGCGTCGACGTAGCCGGAGCTCCCGAACGAGACGTCGCCCGTCTCCAGGATGATCGTATTCTCACCGTTCACCTCTTTCACTCTGCTGTAGTCCGCCGGCTTCTCGTCCACGCGTCTCTGCCCGTCCACGTAGCTGCCGCTTGTCAAGGGTTTGACGGCGGTGTCCATTTCGGCGGTTCTCTCCTCGCGTTGGCTTTCCGTTGCCTCCTCGCCGTCGAGCTTCTCCAAGGCCGAGTTGAAGCCGGTGAGGATGAGAAAGCTCTTGTTCCTCTTTTGAGAGTTGGCGGGAGGAGGAGCGTCGTCGTCGTCGTGGTTTTCCGTCACGATCAGGTACTCCTCCATCGGTTCCTTCCAGGCTCTGGCTGAGAGAAAGCCGCGTGTGACCAGCGGGTCGCTATCGACGTCGTTGGATCCGCCGCTCTGGAAGTCAAGAGTCGATCTATTAAATTATGACCCGACCGCCACTAAGCCCAAGGAAACACAGCATATTCAGCATTACATTGAGGAGTTGAGGGTCAATATCTCTTATCCTTGGCCCAGGAACGGGAGGCAGAACCCACTGCTTCACACTGCAGATCAATAGAAAGGGAAATGTTGTCATCAGGATTTCATATTAGGGAGTTTTGCATATTTTTTTGTGCGAGATACTTACGATTTCCTCTTCACTACCAAGACCAACACTGCGGTTATTAATGGAATTGCAGAGAGGACGGAAACCATTAACCAAAACGCCATCTCATTGTGGTGATCTAAATAAAGAGCAGTAGTTAGTGGTTATACAGGTTGCTACCTTGTGTAATAAGCCGCTGGGACTTACAGTGAGGGATTTCCACACAGGTGGAGTTGCTCCACTCGCTCCAGGAGCCGTGGTCTAGTCTGCAGCGCACCTGCACCGTGTACACCCTCCCAGGGACGATGCTGTACAGGCTGAAATGAGTCTGTGTACCTGACGTGTACTCCTGGAGAGAAAAAAAACAAAAAAAAGAATTCATAGGAGGACTAGGAAAAAGCTAGCCTTAAAAACAAAACAATACCCGGATTAGAATTTAAAATCATGGATTCATTCATTTGTTTTATTAGTGAAAGCCGTGCCAATTTGTAAAATGTGTGTACATTAACAAAACTTCAAACCCACTGTCCACTTGTTGCCGTCGTCTTGTCGGACCCTCAGCTCGTACTTCACGGTGACCCAGCCGGACTTGGTGTCCGTGTTGGAGGGAGGCTCCCAGCGGACGTGCAGATGAGGACTGTCCTCGCCCTCCCGCACCAGCAGCAGCGTCACGTTGTCCACAGCGTCGGGCTTCACTGTCGGGGACAGAAACGAGACGCTGAGTCCGCGGAGGCAGACGAAAGGCACAGTGGATCAACAAGGAAAAAGAAAATCAACAAAACTGTACGAAATAGCATTTAATTTTAAGGCATGTCCGTCTCCGAAGTGGTTTACTGGATCAGAGAGCACCACTGACACACAAAGTCTCGTGCAGAAGATCCCCGGGCGCCATTAAGTGTCTTCAGAATGGAGTTTCCATTTAGTCACCTGGCACTAAGACTCCACACGCGCAGGCCTATTGAAAACAGCACAAGGCGTCACACGCACAACCGCGCCACACACAGAGGCTGTGAAACCTGATCCAACGCAACGTATGCCAAGATTCACACAGGGAGACAAACCGGTTGGGCTCCATTCTGCTCAGGTTTTAATCTGGGCATCGTGTCTGCCGCTCTGTTTTTTTTTCTACTCCTTACGGAACCCACGAGAGCAAACCATACAATCAATGGCTGAATCTATACAGATAAGCAGGGCCGGCCCAAGGCATAAGCGAACTAAGCGGCTGTTTGGGGCCCCCTGGTCAAGGGGCCCCAAACAGCCGCTTAGTTCGCTTATACTGCAAGCAGCCTCAATAGTTCAAAGTGCGTGACACAAAAGCAACGAATGTGACACAGAAGCAACGAATGAAGTCGCTTTGAGTGATCTGATCAGTGTCAGAAAACGTTACCAGCAATCACTGTGTGGTGAAACAACCGTCCGGGACAAAGACGAGAGGGAGGTCCCTGCTTTTAAAAAAAGAGGGCCAAACCTACCGATTTCCATCACGTCCATCTTGAAGGGCTCCGAGGTGGCGTTCCCCAGGGCGTTGCGCGCCGTCACCGTCAGGTAGTAGTCGACCCAGATGGAGGTGTGTTCCTTGTCGAAGAAGCACGAGTTGCTTCCTGCCGACCGATAGTCTGGACACTCGTGCGTTCCCTCCAACCTGTGTGCAGACAAAACATGACCTTTAGCGAATAGCGCACACACACACTGCACGAGGCATTTTGTTTACATGCATATACGAGCAGGTCAGCTTGGGAAAACGGCGCTGTGGTTAGTAAACAAATGGAAACGGAGCTGGTCTACACGCCCTTACCTTTGCAGGTATTTGGGCTTAAAACAAAAAGAATTCGTAAACACCGACGGCCAGGTCAACATTTGCGATTCATCCTCTGGGGACTGTGACTGTGTGTGTGCAACGACCATGCGAAGCCATCAGAATCAGCTTTAAATCGGCGATGTCGAGATACTCCTGCTCCGGTAGCTTCTTTTTTGTTGCAAGGTTTTTGCTTGGGTGATCGTGTAGGAGCGTTGGAACCCGTTTGCGGCGTTGCTCTCCGAATAAAAAACGTGATCATCGGACTGACCTTTCCCTCTCGTAGTACAGGCGGTGCGTGGTGGGGAGCCCTCCGTCGCTGCCCGGCTCCCACCAGCAGGTGAACGTCTCCTTCTCAGGGGACCTGCAGCCGAGCAGGACTGGTTTCCCCGGTGGAGACGACGTGCCTGGCAACACACGCGACAAACAAACATCAGCCGATGTGTAAAAAAGAAAAAAAGGAGTCGATTCTTAACTTGAAAGGAATCTAGCGACACTAGATTGTTCTGTGTGGTTAATACTTCTCCCCCCCATCCGGTTTATGGAGATTAATGTTTAAACCAGACCTCTAAACCTAGGACATTTGAGACAGGAAAAAGTGTGTGCAATGCGTTTGTCCATCGCACACGACATGTCGTTGGGAGACTTTCCACTCACTGTTGGACTTTACGGCTGCAGACAGCAGCAGGAGCAACGTCACCCCGAAGTGTCTCCCCATCCTGGGACTCTCCGTCACTCCGAAAGCGATGTGACATCCCCGGCTTGTGGTCACTGGGGTGGCATAGACCGTGTGCGTCTTTGTTTTCACCTACAACAAAAGGAGATATGAAGGGAAAACAGTGAGCGCATCCAATGCATGTTGTGTGTCTGGCACAACTGCGCGTGGTCACCATGCAGCTGGTTACAGAAAGGATCCTGTGTGGGATTGTGTCAAAACTGTAAAAGGATACCTTGTATCTTGATGTATCATTAATGTTTATTGCAATCTTTTAAAACCCGCCCCCCCTTCTCAGATAAAGTAAAAGGTTTTATACTTACGCAAAGGTTTATACTTTCAAAAGGCGCTCATGTACGTCCTAATCCACTGATTCAGATAAAGATCAAACACTTAACACACAGTCAAACACACACACAAACACACACACACTATAAGACGCTTATTTGCCTTAAAGCCTTTTGAAATACTTTGGGTTGAGTGATTTAAGCTCGCGGCTTCACACCGCCCAATCTTTGTATTGATGCTGAATTGCAAAACACCGAGTCACGCGATGAGGTGCGACAATGTCTTTCCCCACCTGCGATTTACACGTTTTCCACACTTGTGTTTTCACAACTTAACGTGACAACCAGCTCATTTACGTGCTGGCAAAAGCCTTTTTATGACATGTTGTGAAAGGGGGGGCATGAGCCAGATAAGGCTCATTTCTCAATCCTGACCAGCGAAAAGCAGAAGCTGATGCTAAAACAGCTGAAGACTCAGCTTTACACTCTGCATGAGCGTTGTCTGAGATAACAGGGCACAATGTGTGGTCGGATTTCTTTTTTTTTTATTCTCACTTAAAGGCGTAACTTTTCAGCCACATCTACAATGAACTAAACACACATCTGAAGATTAAAATAACAAATAGGTGGATTCATAATCTTTCATTTGTTTTGAAGCAAAAGAGTAAAATATCTTAAGATCGGTGTCAAAAACACAAGAAATAAACCTGTTGTCCCATTATGTTTGCAATATTCTGTGTAACATACACTAAAATATAACTTGGCCGAGTAAACTACATCCAGTAAATATAATGTCTCATAACAATCATTATCGGGTTGGTTGATAAGGAGAAAGAAGTTTTATTATAAGCTGTTGCGATGTCACCACAATCAATTCACCAAATACCCTGTGTTTACAATACACACCTTTGGATACATACACTTCTATTTATGTTACGCCTAGTAATTGTCGGCCTACTTGCAAGCAAACGCACAATACAACGAATAGGAAAACACAGCCTACACATTGCTAAACATAACAGGGTCAGTGAAAAAAGAAAGAGAAAAAGCACACACGACACAAACGAAAACGTTTCCAGCGCAGGTGTTCTCGGTCCGTGACTTACCTGAACAGGTGCCGACTTTACTGCAGCATTTACAGCAGCCAAAGCAGGAAGGCCGGGACAACGTGTCCTCGTCCTCCAGTCATCCTGTGACTCTGCGAAGGACGTTTGCTCACCTGTGTGTCTTCTCGACACGAAACGTCCTGTGAGCCGTGGAGGGGCGGGGCTTGTGTCGTCACGACTTTGCGTCTCGGCGCAAGGTAAAAGGCTGCTGCTTATAAAACTAGAGTGGAAATACTGGCAACGTCACCATGAGACGGGATGTCGTCGAGTCAAGCAGAGACATGTCGACATTGCAAAAAATATGTTTGCTTTGCGGGACACACTTTAAATGGCAACGCTTTCGAAACTAAAAAAAAAAAAAAAAAACATAGTTCATTGGCGATATCTATCTTGACGCAAACACACTCTTTGACACAATGGCCCGGATGGTCTTTGTAGAGGAGGGGAGAGAGTCTGCGAAGTAGGCGGATCCGCCTAATCACTTTTAAATTTCTTTCAGGAAGTAGACCTTTTGTTTGTCGTGCGGTGAAATGTAGCGCGGCTCAAGCGGAAAACACACCCGAATCCCGTTGAACCCCCCCCCGCCGCCCCTCCCGCGGCCGGCCGGACGGACGGACGGACGCCATGTCGCAGGCGTCGGACCGGTGCGCGCGGGTCAGCCTGCTGAGGGAGCCGCTGGTGAAGAAGCTCTGCGAGGTGCTGGACAAATCCAGCGGCAAAGGATGGCGGAGGCTGGGGGAGATAGTCGGCAACGACCGGCGCTTCAGACTCAGGTAGGCTGAAGTTACACGGGGCGAACTGCGTGAAATCACACGATAACAATAACACTGTAGTGTGACAGAGGTCCAACCGTGATCTGCACATTTTACAGTGTAATAATGTGTTTAATAATGTTCCATAGTTTTACTGGTACTAGTTGAGTTAATAAAGTTATGCTGTCAATGGTCAGATTCTGGACCTTGGACGATGATAATAGTAATATAATAACAATAATCAAACTTTATTTGCTATGTATTTACATTTGTAAGCCATGCTAGGTTTGGTATAATCACACTTAGATACTGTTTATGTCTGTCCAGCTCCTGCCTGTTGTTAAGGACTCAATGTTTTATGATTATTATTTGTGCACCTTTTTATGTCTGCACTCTCCCCCCATGTAAAAGTACATGCATACATTTTGTGAGCCACATAAATGTGAATCGGATGTCCGAAGTGTGACGCGCGGTTCCTCTCCAGCCCGGACGACATGGAGATGTGCTCTCTCAAGGTGCTGGAGCCGGAGGGAAGCCCGAGCCGCACGCTGCTGAGGCTGATGGGGGAGCGAGGCTGCACCACGGGTCACCTGGTCGACTACCTCCAGGCCCTGGGCAACTCGGAAGCCCTGCAGTGCCTGAAGCCATCGGGTAAGAGTGCAAACGCACCCGCGACATGTGGAAAATCATAGTATTCGTTTGGCGGGGGGGGGATGTATAGTGAAACCCGTTTGGAAACCACAACAGCTTTAACCCCAAAAAACGGACGATTTTGGTGTCTCCTTTGATCTGTGTAAAACCGGCGTGACGTGAAAGTGAAATCCTCGTGAACGTACAGCCCTGCAGATCCTCATTCAGCCCCAGTCGGTGGCTCTCGTGTCTGGACACAACCTCCGCCTGAGCTGCCACGCGGTGGGCAAATCTCCCGTTCAGTACCAGTGGTTCAAGAGCAAGGAGGAGGTGAGCTGCGACTCCATCCAACGCACACACACACACACACACACACACACACGCACACACGCACACACACACGCACACACACACACACACTCACGGTTTAGAGGAAGTCGTCGGTTCAAATCTTCTTGGTTTCCGGTGCGTTTTCATTTCTCTGTTGTGGCCTTGCTCATGGGAGATGTTTTCACGCGGGAGCTGCAATCATTATTTTGCATCACCACCTCTTTGTTCTTCATAATTTTTTTTTTTGTTCAGTATTTTGTGTTAATAAAAAAGACTCGAGAGAAATTTACAAGTAAAACAAACGGCTCTTAATATGTCGGCTTCACAGGTCTCAGCTTTTTCCTGCTCAGAATCTTAAACATTGGCCCCCGAAAGACACGATATGCAACAGACGTGGCGCTGACGTGCCACTAAGTGCGTGTCTGATTCACGTTGTCGCAAACCTCAGGTGCCGAACAGCTGCTCTTCGGACCTGCTGATAAGTCCCGTCTACGTGAAGGACGCCGGCTTCTACATCTGCAGGGTCAACTGCGGGGGGGCGTTCCAGTTCAGCCAGTGGGTCCAAGTGGACGTCCTGGATGTCGGCGCGTCATGCGGTGAGATGCGTTGCAAGCCCCTCCCCCCCCCCCGATTCCAGCGCCTTTGACCGATGAGACTTCTGACGGGACGTCAATGGTGATGAGTGACTCGTGTGTCCCCGTCCCACCAGCAGGGCAGGGCTACCACTCCCTGGAGGGGCGTCTGAAGCTGGTGATCCAGCCTCAGTCCCAGCGGACGTACGTCGGGGACACGCTGCGGTTGGAGTGCGGCGCCGTGGGGCGCCCGATCCCTCGGTACCAGTGGCACCGAAACGGGGTCCCGGTACCCAAAGCCACCACCAGGAAGTTAGTGGTGAGCGGAGGTCGTTTTTTTTTTTCTCTGGTTATAGTTGACAAGACATCTGACCTTTTTTTTTTATTATTATTATCTCGTGTGCATTTAAGATCCCCGACTCGATGCAGGATCACGGCGGCAGGTATCGCTGCGAGATCAGCAGCAGCGCCGAGAGGATGTGGACCAACGAAGTCGACGTCGCGATCGGTATGTTGCCCTTTTTTTGCAGCAGCACTGTAATTTAACGGCCAGCCGAACCGGCTGCGGCGCCGCTACGTTCCGTGCGTGATGTGTTTCGCTCTGCTCTTGACCGAAAGCACCCAGGATATCTGTCCAGATATCCGAGGCGACGGAGTGCTCTGAAGGTACAGTTGGAAGCCGCGGCGGCGATAAAAAAAACAATCCCGAAACTGCATGTGGGGGAGGATCCGGTTCCTGGTCACAGGGTTTGATCCCGAGGTTTCGCATGCGTGACATTGCTCTCAATCAATTGTGCATTAATGGAAGTTTGTCTTCTGTGTTTGTCAACTAATTCAAACACTAGTACCAAAAGTCAAATGGATCCACCATCAGACTATCTTAACCCAGAGTTCTACGTGTGCAGGAATCAGTGTTGACAGACGGACGATCAAACTGTTTTGTGGTTTTCATGAGATTTGTTGGCAACGGGGGGAGAAAAGAATCACTGTACTAAAAGCACAGCTTAACACACTAATTGGATGATTAATTTGCATGACGATCGACTGAAGCTCACCTTCACCTTTTGACTAACCATTCTTCTCAAAGTCAATAAAATATTTTCCCACCGTGGATGTAAAGACTGAGGTCGTATGATGGTAACACATCTGTATTACTGTTTCCTAGATGATGTTTACGCCATCGGAGGAGGTAAAAGTGATCCCGCTCATCGAGTGATTATTACACACATCCGTTGTGTTCCAACGCGCCGTCACACACTGTTTTTGTTCTGACAGTTTTAGGATCAAGCGAGTTTCTCCTGAACAACGTGCCAGAACAGCTTCACGGTGAGCGTCTTTTTACACATCTCAATGCAGGCGTTGTTCAAATGTGACCACCAGTAGACATTCGGTATTATTGTTTAGCTTTGCTGTGTGTAAATGCTTTTTAAACGCCAGGGATCTCAACGCCAACCAAGTGTAAAAGCACTGTTGTCTCCTGCGGCGTGTCCCCCCCTACCCCCCCCCTCCCTCGCAGCCACCGACAAAGTGGCGCTGCTGATCGGCAACCTGTCCTACCAGAACCACCCGCGGCTCAAGGCCCCCATGGTGGACGTGTACGACCTCACCAACCTGCTGCGGCAGCTCAACTTCCAGGTCGTCTCGCTGCTCGACCTCACCGAGTCGGAGATGAGGAACGCCGTGGAGGAGTTCCTGTCGCTGCTGCACAAGGGAGTCTACGGTACGCGCGGGTCCATTCTGCTTAGAGTTTTATTATAGTTTTTCTTCTCGTGTGTTTCGAAATGCATCCCCCTTCCCTTCTCCAGGTCTGCTGTACTACGCCGGTCACGGATACGAGAACTACGGCAACAGCTTCATGGTGCCGGTGGACGCGCCGAGCCCGTACCGCTCGGCCAACTGCCTGTGTGTGCAGAGCATCCTCAAGCTGATGCAGGAGAAGGAGACGGGCCTCAACGTCTTCCTGCTGGACATGTGCCGCAAGAGGTGGGTCCGTCGCATTCGGGAAGCTCCCTCGTGTTGAGACCATTTGAGAAGAGTAGAATTGCTGCTGATGTCAGCGGAACTAAAAGGAAATAAAGCGTAAAATGGGATTTCTTTTTTTCTTCGCTATCGTATAGTAATAGAAGTGAGTACAACAGTGATACTTTTGTAAAACAGCAATTCTTTAAAGGCTTTTTAACGAGCCAATTTTTCTATTAAACCTTTGGTTTTCCGTAGCGTTAATAGGTTTTGTATATCGTTCAACTTATTAATAATTATCTTTATAAATATATATACTTATTAACTGATCAATGGTTGTCAATAATATATCAAAAACTAGCAAAAGAAAATGTCGACATTCATTCACATTAACTTTTGTCAAACAAACAGTTGTCTTGGTCATCTGTACTTTGAAATGTACTTTCACAAACATTTGCCTTTTTGGAGGGCGCTACAATAGTTTTCCTCGACTTGTTTAAACTTCTGAATGACATTGCGTAAAGATTTGTTTGGAATTTATGTCTTTTATATGGTAGATGAAAGGAGACCCTATATTAAATCAAATGAATGGCATTAAATAAATGGTGGAGGACAGACTTCCAGGCCGTCGTATTCCTATTAACAAGCACATTGATTGTTTTTGTTTCTTATTCCAAGACGGGACCCTCGAGCAGCAATTCTTCTCTGTCCCGTGTAAATGTTTTGCCTTGGTTTGCCATTCTCTTCTCTTCTTTTCTTCTTTCTTTTTTTTTTCTCAGGAATATTTACGACGACACCGCTCCGAACAACGTCCTGAGGGTCACGGCGAACATCGTCTTTGGATACGCAACGTACGTTCAAAATTCAAAATCAAATTCATTCATTCAAAATTGACCACACAGCGCGCCCTCGTTTTTTCCGAGCGTCTCTGAAATGTGGCCTCGCTCAGGTGCCAGGACGCCGAGGCGTTCGAGCTGAGCTCCAGCGGCCTCACCAACGGCGTGTTCGTCAAGTTTCTGAAGAAGCGCCTCCTGGACGACGAGAAGGTCACCGTGGTGCTGGACAGAGTCGCCGAGGGTGAGCGAGGAAGACTGTTTTAAATCGTTACGGTGATGGTGAGGTGAGGAAATGAAGTTGATGGAGGCGGGGTTTGCCACAGGAAGTGCATTTTTCAAAAGGAGACTAAAATTGCTGCATTAGTGATGCCACTATTTCCACTTTGTTCGGTGAAACCATCACGTTTGCTTTGTTGTTTTAATGGAGGTAAACGATTGGAGCTCGCTGTTAGACGCACTTCCTGTTGCACCATGTTTAACCCTCTCTAGCAGCAAGTTGCTCCTCTGTTCTGGTCGGAGCCGGTTTCCGCTCGCGTAAAACGAGCTTTTGATGCCTCTTTCCCGTCCAGACATGGGTCAGTTTGACGCCACCAAAGGCAAGCAGGCTCTGGAGATCCGCAGCAGTCTGTCGGAGCGGAGGGCGCTGACCGATCCCATCCTGCCCGGCGACAGCGCCGACCTCGCTCGCGCTCGCAGCCTCCAGTGGGCGAAGGCTCACGGTGAGTCGACGACGCACGCTGGATGTTTGTTGAAGTCTGGGACGCTCGGTACACACACACTCACACACACACACACACACACACACACACAGTCATCAGCTAATAAATGCTTATTGCTCATTGCCAGTGAGGAAAATGATTCAATGAAGTCTCTTATTCCAGATTACAGCCCCACTTCGGTTCAACCCAGGACCTATTTTTCTTCCCGGATGATTTATTTTATGGGATTATAAGAGACTTGTATTGGCGTCCAGCATTACACAGATTATTGTGTTTTTTTGCTGCATATATACGAATATTCTTTTAAGATAAACAATATATCAGTAAGTGCAGAGGCCCCAACACATTTACAAAGTATGTGGCACCACGTTTTCCACACCACACATCATACGACGTCACCTCGATGCACAAGCTGCACACGCCGTCAACCAACACGCTGCTTCCCATCCACACCTGTGCTCTTTATTTAATTCCATGGCAATGTGCCACCCAGTGGTCAAATGCAGGAACTGCACATCCCAACAAAACCCCAAAACCTGCATTATTGCTCCAACAATAAGTATACATGAATCCTGAACCCTGGTGAATTAAAAAAAGCTTTTTTGAGCTGCAGCTTTTTTTTTTTAATCAATCGGACTGATGGAACTTGAAGTATCTGTTGTTTCTTCGTTGTCCCAGAGCTGCCGGAGAGCATGTGTCTGGACTTTGACTGCGGCGCTCAGATCAAGTTAGGCTTCGCGGCCGAGTTCTCCAACGTGCTCGTCATCTACACTCACATCGTCAAGAAGCCAGAGGACATGACCTCCTGCCAGGCCCACGTCACCGACTTCTCACAGGTGACCGTCTCATCTGAACGAGCCACACCGTTTCTCATCGGTCTCACCAATGAGAAACGCCTGCCTCTCTGTCCTCACTGCAGGACCTGGACGTCGATCCCAAGGAGATGAACAGAGAGACTCCGGAGGAGACGGGGATCTACCTTCTGTCCAGCAACTTGCCGCAGCACTGCCTTTACACCCGAGTCAGCTCGCTGCAGAAGCTCCGGGTACAAACGCAGGGAGACGTTTCAAAACAAAAGCCTAATATATAATATATATAAACGCTTTTTTGCAATGTGCAGCAGGTTTAGAGAGGTATTAGTTTAACTTGTGTCGCAGGTATTCGTTTATGAACTTGAGTAATGTAACCTGAACCTCTGTACCATATTTCGTATTGGTCGATCCGACCTGCTGGTGAGCAGGAAGAACCACGCTAATAGAACCATGCTAATATTACCACGCTAATAGAACGCTGCTACCGCGGCTAACCATATTTTTGCTTTAGAACAGCGGCGATGAGGTTCTTCCCATTCCTTTTGTTAGTATTCAGGGGATGCACGTCCATCCTGGAACTTCTCCTCGAGGTTCTTAACACTTCTCCTCCTCTCGCCCGTGACCCGACAGGAGGAGCTGGTGTTCACCGTGTGCCTGCAGGGCACCTTCACCGCCATGGACGACGAACCCGTCCACTGGACCAAAAGCGTCGACATCGGCAAGCCGCTGATCGCCCGGCTGGACCTGAACCGGGCCGCGCGGCGGAACAGCTGCCTGCAGACGTGCCGGATGCCCCACAGCCCGTCCCACAGCCCGTGCCACAGCCCCGGGCGCGAACACCACCTGCACCACCACCACCACCACCACCACCTTAGCGGGTCGCTACAAAACCACTACCTGGACGTCCACGAGCACCAGGGAGCGGTGGGGGTCGGTGGGGATTCCCTCCACGCCGGCCCGTCGCGCTCCGAACCGGCGTACGACTCCAGCTGCGGGCTCTCCAGCTCCCCGGGGAAGCTCAGCATCCCCATCGAGGCCACGGACGACATCGAGGAGCTGCAGACGGTGTTCATCAACAGCCTGCAGCTTCAGCAGCAGTGAAACCTTCTCACTTCAACATCATAATCGCTCTGTTATCAGCATTTTGTGCCTCAACAAACTGTATCCTGACTTTTAAAGAGATGTGTAGATATATGTGAAGATCAAAAGGTGTCAATGTACCAATATAAAAAGATGCTGGTTTTTGTCAAGATCAGATATGTACCACATAACTAATATTTGTATAACGACATGAGCTAAATGTGCACAGACGGAAGTTGCACCAAGATCAAGGTGATACGGGTTGAATCAATCTGCACATCGCAGCATTTGTAATATAACTAAGAAACAATCCGTCAGATTAAAATCATCAAGCCGTTTCCCACACGGTTCTTCTTCTTCTGTTTGTCTGTCTTACTAGAAGGCCTCTCTGTTAGAACTCGCCTCCGTGCAGGGATTCAGGGCACTAAATCATCCACGGCAAGTTTAAGGAAGTTGATCTTTGGGTTTGAGAACAACATTTGTAAGCAGGTCACCGGGAGGACACGGATGGGAACGGAAAGAACGGGCTGCTCCTCCGTCCTCTTTAAGTATTCATTTGATACACGAGACAATGTGGCGAACGCTAAACCCTGTAGGACGAAGCGCGAGCAGAGCAAATAGTTCAAACCTTGCTTGTTTGTTTTTTTTACGTGGCGGTTTGCGAGAGGGAGGAGGCTTCCTGAGAAACGAGAAAAGAGACAAAAAAAAGAAAGGTGACAAATGGGTGCGAAGACCGAATGGAAACGCATAACGACAGAAGTGAACCGCAGGACGGTGTGTGTGTGATGACGACTGTCTGCATCCTCTGCTACGAAGACACGAGGGTGCGTAGCTCAGTGTGATTATAAATATTAAGTGCTACTCAAGCAGGCACCTGCAGCACCGACACACAGCACTCCGATTGAATAATGAATGGAGTCGGCCACCTACAGGCCGCACAGGGGCATCGTTGCTGCGTCACTCCTCCGGCCAGAGGAGGAGGAGGAGGAGGAGGAGGGGCGGGTGGTGTTTTTTCACGGGACGCAGCAGCAGCAGACTCAGAGAGGAGAAGGCGGTGAGAAAGCAGCCTGCAGAGAGAGACACAGGGATCCCGATCATGTCCGCCTCCTGGACGCAGCTCCCGTGTCCCATCCTCCTGCTCCTCGTCTCCTGCAGACACGTCGACACAAGTAAACGGCTGTTTAGGTTCAGATTTTCACCGAGTGCGGTTGTGTTGAAACCTTTTGTGCCTTGTAATCATCCCATGAAATTATGTGTAACCTTGTGGGCAGCAGGAGCAATGTCATTGTGGTTATTAAGTTATTGTACTGGCAGCGTTTTCGTCACAGGAAACTGAAACTACACATTGGAACTAGCAACATAACAAAACAATGACATATTAAAGGATTTAAAAAATGAAAATGATGAAAAATGTAAAATCCTTCATGCAACTGCGGCACTTGTATAATCAAATTTCCATTGCTTTATGTTTCCTCCAAAACATTCACCATCTCTTTTTTAATTCAGTTACTTTTAATGTAATGCAATCTTTTTTGACCTTACTGTTTTGACCTTATGTAACAATGATCACTGTGATCCTAACAACGATCGCTTATCAAGGATTGTTTGCATTCTCACTTTGTGATGTTCATTGTTTGTTCTCCTCTCAGAGACGCCTGGTCCAACGCTCCCCTCGCTGCTCCCCGTCGGTTCCCGGCTCACAGATGAGAGGAGCGTAGTTTTCCAAGGTACCTGTTTAAAATCGCAGCATTACGGCCGAGAGGACTTCGTCCAGCCACAATGTGTGTTCCGATCTCTTTTTTTTTTTTTTTTTTTTTTCTCAACGCAGGCGAAAGTCACACGGAGGCGGTTGAACTGTTGAACCCCGTCGATCTGGCACTGACGTGCACCTGGACGGGTGATCAGAACAGACGACCCAACGTCACCGGGTCCTGGAGGAAAGACGGGGAGGAGGTGGAGGACAGTCGGGTCACCGTGTGGCTGGAGGCCGATCGATACGAGCTCACACGAGTGTGAGTGCACGGTCTCGTTATCCCACCCCTCAGCTTTAAAATAAATTGACTCCCTTTTTATTCAACTTAGATTCATGTTTTAACAGTGCCGGCCCGAGCCTCTTGGGGGCCCTAAGCAGAATTTTATTTGGGGGCCACCCTCCCACCACGCACAGTCACCTGTGCTAGAAGATTATTGGCACAAATGTCAAGCTATACTGTTATAGCGAAAATTATAAACGAATACAGTGAGGTTATAATACAAAACTAGGGCTGCTTGTAGCATAAGCGAACTAAGCGGCTGCTTGGGGCCCCCTGGGTATGGGGGCCCCAAGCAGCCCCTTAGTTCGCTTATGCCTTGGGCCGGCCCTGCGTTTTAATATCCAGCAACTCGAGAACTCACGTTGGACGTCTCCACCTGGCTTTTATCAGTTTACATGAATATAAAGCACATTCTCTACCGACCTGTAGAATGACGTTCATCCTAAAATGAACTAAATGCCTTTTTGTATTTGTGTTTTGTTGCGCAGGTTCAGCATCGTCAGTGAAGAAAGCCTCGGGAGTTACTCGTGCTTGTTTGGAAGTGAAGCAAAGATAGAGTTTATCTTGGCTGGTAACATATACATACATACATATACACACATATATATATATATATACATATACATACATATACATGGATTACATTTTCCAGCCAATATTTGGGTCATCAGCTTGTCACGTCCCTTTCATGATGTCATCTACCAGCTCCGCAGGTCGGGGAGGTGCGGGATAAACCAATAGTCAGCTACGTGGGGGACTCTGTGGTGGTCACGTGTAAAATGGAGGAAACCAAACCAAAACCCAACACCTGGAACTGGTACAAAGCCAACGGCACGGACATGGTGGGTGAGCCGCTCCGGGCCAAACGTTTGAAACCTCCGGGGTCAACGACACCGTACGGCCCTCTGACCCGTTCGGGCTCTTTGAACGTCTGCCGCAGGAGCAGATCCGGGCCGTCGGGGAGGCTCTTCGCCACGAGATCAGGAACGAAGAGAGGAAGACCAAACTTGTGGTGCGAAACCTGACGGAGGCCGACGGAGGCCTGTACTACTGCGGCGCGGTGTACGCCATCAGCACCACGATGGGCCGCGTGGAGCTCAAGGTCAGATGTATAAAGTTACTTTTTACTTATCTAACAGCTGTAAACACACACTGCTACTTCTGTGTCATTAATCACCTCGTGACTTTTTAAACTACATACTGTGTCTAAAGTGGTGGAAACTATCACAACAATAACTGAATTGAATGAATCAGCGCCCTCTTACTTTATACGCACAAAGCATGCAGGCCTTTTATACAGTAGAAGTATTTAGAAGTACATGCAGTATATATACAGCGTAGCCGTTTCACGTCTCGCTCCTCTGCTGTAGGTCATCAGCTTCCTGGAGCCGCTGAAGCCCTTTGTCGCCATAGCGATCGAAGTGATCGTCCTGGTCGCCGCCATCCTGCTCTACGAGAGAAGTGGGACCAGGAAAGCCTCGGCAGCAGGTAGTCAGACGGTGAACTGACGCTCCAATCATTGCTGCGCGGCGTATTTTAACTTGAAAATATCTGCTGTATTCCCAGGTAATGGGACCGTTGACCAACCAAATACAACGTAAGTACTGTGGGTGATGTTGCCAATCTCTCACTTTATTTTATGAAAATATTTGTAGTTTTCGCTGATGTACATTTTTTATTTCCTCGTCAGGGACGAGGGGGAAATTAAGCAATGAAGCAGCGGAAAATGTGAAAATCCACAAGCGCAACGTGCAATAGGCACCACTTGATAATCAACAGTGCTGCCATGGCAACCAGTAGAGCATTCGCCGTTTAATCTTGAACCCTTCATGCCGCCACATCCTGTGCAGAACATGCCGCCCCTCTCAGAGAGGAAGTGCATTTCTCTTCTTTAGGCAGGTTGCTCATATCGTAAATGCTTGTTTTTCGTGTTGATCAATCAGAAAGTTAATTTGTCACTGCGATCGTGAACCATAACTGTCTGTAGTCGTCATCCCTCACCTAAATTAATAAATACATACACAAGTCTGAAATAACTGCCTTTGGGTTAGTTAACATGGAAACGGATGCCTTAAAGGGGAACGCGTGAGGAATGAGCAGGCAGAATGAAGAATAAAAGATGCATCCGATTCTGCCGCCTTGATTTGGTCCTTTTTCCTCTCAGTCTAATGTGACATGAGCACTCAGTGTGTGTACGAGTGAATGGAAGTCTTAAATGTTCTGCTTTTCATAGTCTGCTGTGACAAACGCACACATGGACACGTGTCAATCTGAAAAGTAATATTTTATTTTTGGCATAAATAGGCCACAGTTATTAATAATACGTTGTCATACTCACAAGCTAGTTAATCACTCATGTCCCTGTGTACAATCAAACAAACTTCATGTCCGACACGCTCGCCGATAGCTTTTCCTCTTGGATATTTTTTCTTTTTCTCTCTCCGCCTGGGACATTTTAGAAAGTCTACGGCTGGTTCATCAGAAACTGAACCAGGAGCTTGACGACGGCGTCGTCCAGGCCGACCACCTCCCCGTCCCGCACGCTCTCGTACAGCCGCAGGCTCTCGGTGCCCCACAGCAGGTTCTTCCGGGGGTTGTTGGCGTCCGTGTCCACGGAGAGGGCCACCGTGTTGAGCTGGTAGCAGAAGAAGGAGAAGAACTGCCCGTCCGTGATCACGGCCTGCGACACGAAAGGTCTGCGGACGTCCTCGTGGGGCCAGAAACCTGCGGAGGCCAGAGGGACGTTAGAACGGGGGCCCCACCCCCTCCTCTTCGGGTTGAGAGGCCACATGATTTAAGATGAAGGACTTCCTCACCCTGGTACATGGCCTGAGCCCCCGTCCAGGCGAAGAGGCTGGCGAGGCCGTTGGCTCTGAGGAAGACCTCCACCTGATCAGACTGCTCGTGCCGAGCAAAGCGGTCTCTGTGGTACCGGTCGGGCACCAGGTGGAACTGAGTGTGGCCGTAGCACGCCGGGTCTGGTAGCTTGGCGCCTGTGGAGGAGACCAAGAGGGCCGCCGCTACATGACTATGAAACAACAGCTTCAAATATTTTCCCCAGTTTCCCCAAGCCAGTGAGAGAACTAAAAACATGCTCTACGTTAACAGAAAAGGTCAGAGCTACAACGCTTCGCCAATTAAAGAAAAGGAAAAAGAAAAAAATATAGATATAATCAAAAATCATTGCGGTTTTGGCTTTTCCAAACTCTCATCCTCCGCGTGCCTGCTCCTGCGTCACCTGTAAAGATGTGGTTGTCGTACTGCCGTTTGAACATCGGCATCAGGTCAGGAGCAAAGTTGACCTCTGGAACTTCGGCTGCGTACGAGGCCTCGAGCGGGGCAAACTGAGAAATTTAACACAAATCACATCAATGTTTTACATTAAAAAAGGGAAACTATTCATCATTTATCTCAGACCTTTTTCATACCATTTGACACTACATTTTCACCTTTTCCATGATAATATTTTTCGACCCAATATTTTTATTTGCATGACGTTTTTCGACCCCATTTATTCCCACATGTACGTTTGATTAAACAACACGTTTCCTTAGTTCTGGCTTATTTCTGTTTCATGTATTTAAACCCGACAGAGACCAAAGTGGATGGTTGAGGAAATAACGGCCACCTGTTGCAGTTGTTGAGGTGTCCTGATCTGGCACTGCGGCTGGTCGTCGATCTGGAACCTGATCGGCTCTACTCGGCCTCGTCTGTGCCCCTTCGGGATGATTCGCTGTCCTCTATTCCAATAAAAGTTCACCCGGGGAGCAATATCTGATAGAGAACGTAAAATAGTCACAGAATAAATGCACAGTAACAATGTTAGGGTGATCTGAACAGACGCCGACAGTAGAACTTTTGGTATGTACATTTCTTTAGCACAGCCTTTTGGAGCGTCGGAAATCACGTCATATAAAATCTATTTTATGTAATCGGCAGCATTCTTTTGTGAGTCGATCCAAATGTATTTAAGAACTTGTAGAATGGCTCATGTTTGGGCTCAAAATTATCCTGATTGTCCATGTTTTTTTCCAGGTAAATTTAGAGCAAGGTGCACTTGACAGACCAGTTGACAAATAGCTCCTTTAAATCACGTGATTGGTGTAGAGGTCATAGATGCACAGCAACAAATAGAACGAAACCTTACTGGCATATAACAGGCAAACCGGTCACATAAATACTGTCCAGCAAAGGCCCGACATGTATTGATTAAGTGTGATCAGGCAACAGCCCGGCGTCAAATCAAGGGTTCGTACCCAGACTGGAGAGGCGCAGCAGCGGGTTGAACCGCCCCACGCTGTGGGTGAGTCCGGTCACCAGGTTCCTCACAAAAGGTCCGACATTCTGCTCTTGGTCTCTGTACAGGAAGGCTTTGCGTTTCTTCTTCGTGTGCCAGTGCTCCTGTAAAACCACACGGACGACCAAGGCGCGGATGTCCGCGAACGCATCGCCGTCCAGCCCGGGTACCGGGGCGGCGCCGGCGACAGGTGAGCTCTCCTCCCCGGCCTCGGTCGTCCACCCCGGGGCGAACCTCTCGGGCAGCCCCGGGATGTACGCGGTCTTGGTGAAGTGCTGGTACCATTTGTCCGCGTTCCGCGCGAACGTCTGCGGGTAAACCACGAACTTCTTCCGCTGGATGCGCGTGAAGAGGGAGATCTTCTCCTCCACGGGGGACTCTTGGATCTTCTGCACCCGCTCCTCGACCTGCCGCCGTCGGGCCGACTTGCTTTTGGCCGTGAGGGAGGGCACCACGGGCGGGTACGCAGGCTCCTTCGCGGCGGCCTCCGTGTGGGTTAAACGCCTTTGCCGTTGAAGCGTTTTAGGGAAGAGCAAGGGTATCCGTACGCGCGCCGCCATCTTTCTCTTGTGACCGGTTTTTTTTTTTTCTTCTTCCCGTTGCCGTTTGAGGCCTTTGACTCCCACAACGTCGCCCCCTGCTGGACGGGAGAGAAAACACTAATATGCACGCATGTCCGGTTCTCTAAATAATAAAAACAAGAATTAATTGTTTTGCTTTGATAAAGCATCGTAGCATCGGTACAACCCCCCCCCCCCAAAACAATACTGACTGCAAATGTGTAAAATGTGATGGCCAATAAAGAATGTTTTCACTGAGAGGAAGAATTAAACATTGAGATTGGAGCAGAAGATCTATCGATGAAAGGTATTTTAGAAATACCTAAATGGGATGGGAAATGGGATGGGAAAAATAATTTTATTAAAGTTTTTAATAGATACGGGTTTATTTTACAGAATATAAGGTAATGCATTGAAAGTCCTGTAGATGGCAGTAATGTAACCAGTTGGGTGCCAGCTGCCGTTAAAAGTCAAAAGAAGAAGAAGAAGAAGAAGAAGGAGAAGGAATTAAACATTACAGACAGAGGGAGAACCTGAAGGCAACATAAACCGTCAACAAGACATCCCGAGTTGTGTTGAAATACGAGTCTACTCGCAAATAGGTCCGCTGGAGTTGCATCAACCGGCTGGTTATGTACTTTCGACAGATTTTGCGGACGCGGTCCATCGGGACCAGTCTGCTGCGTGTCTGTCGAGCGCAGGTAACATCAACACGAACGTTCTTCCAAGCCCTGCTTCAGTCCACTGGGGTCGTTTGTTCGTGCGCCTCCCATACCGCGGTCACGTGGACCACATTTAAAAAATAAAGGCACCTCTATTGTGGTCGTTACGGTAAAAGGGCTTACAGCTATAAATGTCAGTCAGTAATAATGCAGTCAGCAGTCAGTGATAATGGCATTATATTCGTATTTTCTCAATCTTTTTAAACCAGATCCAAGCTGGTTAACACTCTGCTTTCACTTGATCCTAGTTCAGTTTGACCCCTTCCATGCTCATCTACAATTTCCCTCAGATATTACTGTACAGTTTTTGAGAAAATCAAAGATGAAATCTCCCATCGCTTAGTTGGATGTTTTTTTCCTCCGTGCAGAGGCCGCTGTGCACCAAAGGTGTCGAGGTGCGGTTGGCGGAGGAGGCCAGCGGGAAGCGCGGCTCCACCGCCGCTGCGACCATCTTCTCCAGAGTGATCGACAGAAGCGTCCCTGCGGACATCATTCACGAGGACGACAAGGTGAGCGCGAGGCCTCGTCACACCTGTTGCACCGGGAGAGATTAGTCATTAACATTCACATTCATTAACATTTCATTAACATTTCATTTGTTTTGTTTTGTTTTGTTTTTTTCAGTGTTTGGCATTTCGGGATGTCAGCCCACAGGCCCCTGTTCACTTCCTGGTTATTCCAAGGGTCCCGATTCCCAGAATGAGTGAGGCCACAGATGACGATGCAGAGGTGAACCTGTACACCCAAAATTATCCTTTTTAAGAGCAGCTTTCATTGGCCAGCGCGCGCGCATCACATGCATTGAAAATCCCGTCCTCAGCTCTCTTTGCCTTCGGCTTTCAGCTCCTGGGGCATTTGTTGGTTGTTGCCAAAAATGTGGCAAAGCAGGAATCTTTAGATGAAGGATACAGAGTGGGTGAGTTACAGAAATGGGCATTTGTATGTGGAAATGCAGGTTGTTCATACACGTGCAAATAGGTTTCTGAGAATCCTTTCGTCCTCTGCAGTGATCAACGACGGGAAGCACGGCGCTCAGTCGGTTTACCACCTTCACGTCCACGTCCTGGGAGGAAGACAGATGACGTGGCCGCCGGGATGAGGCTTCCTTGAGTCTTTCATGTTTGATCCTGGGAACGCAACCTCATCCCGTCACTCAAGAACTTCTCTGATGCAAAATCGTGACATGCTAATATGTTGATTTTGATCAAGATAAGGAATTAATTTACAAAAATCTGGTTATCATGTTTGATATTACTGCTAATAAAGATGGAAAAAATGAAAGCTCAACTGAGTTTATTAATCTGACATCTGGGATCTGCAGTAAGGGAACAGAAGATAACACATGTTATACTTCTACTTGTTTTAAAATAAAACAAGAAGCTTCATCTGGACAGCAATAGTTGATGTTTTAAATCTTGTTTTAATGCAAGATTTTCTACTCAAATATATTTTACAGCTGAATTGTAAACTCAAGGAAAATGTAAACATTTATACACATTTATTTATAGCGAGTTCAAAGGTACGTTAAGTACCCTTGAGTACCCTTGAGCAAAGTAGGTGCGGAGGTGGTTGAACTCTATATTTACTTTTTAACTCTGACTATCAGACAAAAAAAGTATTTAATAATGAGGCTTAAAGTATAACGCAATTATTCACCTATGGACATTTCATTTTTTAATTTTTCTTTGCTCTTTTTTTACCCAGACGTAAAAGAGAAGCGTAATAATTGGGAGTTCTTTTAAGAAAAGGTTTACAGGGGGAAATGTGTGCACTTGGCATGCAGATTTCTTGCTAAACTGGTTTGTTTGTTTGGTTCAAAGTCTCATTTGTCTCATGAACCCGAGATAACTTTACATTTTCTACTTAAAATACTACTTTAGTCAGGTCTTGTCATGCGTGTGTGATATTGACGTGTATTAGTCATCATCTGCAGGAGCAGTAACACATGTGAAGTGTTTTGGTGTATTTCTAATTGGTCTACTGAGCCCTTTTATTTGCTTAAAACCTAAAAGACTTTTGCAATCCTCTAAGCTAAGAGGATTGCGAAAGTGGTTAAAGTTGTGGGCTTGCGTGCAGGGAAGTCGGTATGTGGTTAAGCCAGTTCTCCAGAGCCTGATGTTTTTCTACAGGGAGCAACGGACGATCTGACTCCGTCCCGCACCTGACTCCGGCTGACCTCGTTCCCAGAGGTAAGGTGTCTATTTTCAGATATTATTTTGATGTTGCACTATGCAATACATGATGTCGCTGCCCCTGAGCAACGTATCACAACTAAGTGTCTTATGTGAGGATGCCGTTTGTTTTTGTTTGACTGCTGTTCATTTTGTGCTGCAGCTGATTGTTGAGAAATCACGCCGCCATGCACCTTTCTGCACCTTTCTGCATCTTTGAATGGACTTAAGCAACTGACTTCATCAGCGTTCGGCTGCATGACTAGTAGATGGAAATACTTGACTCTTCCAGGACTTTCTATCACTCATTTTAAAGTTTGCTTCAAAGCCAACACTTTCTATTTACATAGTTTTGTTTAAGCATTTTGGGCTGTAAATGCAATGCAGACCTTTGGCCTTTGCCTGCACTGCGTGCTGTTGGATGGGACATTACAGATTATGGTGAGCTTCCACTCATGGTCTCTGATGCTGTTTCAAGCATTATGGGAGTACATCTGCAAAGACAGGCAATTTCTTCTAATACGTTTAAAGTTGTTTTGTTACTTTGTGTGATTATATGCTGCAAAGAGTGTGAATGCACCTAAATGCTTTAATAGTTTCTACATTTGGCACGCAGTCTAAAGATTCAGCATTAGTGGTCATTGGCTCTGACCTGCACAGGGGGGATGTTTCATAACTAGAATTAGTAACTTCTTGTGCTTATTTGATATAGTTTTTTGTGTAATTCCAGAAAATACGAAATGAGCGTCCAAGAGAACTCGAGTGATGGTGTTCCAGTCCTGGATGGTAAAGCCGGGAGGTATGAAAATGTTCCAAAGGGGGAAAAAACATCTCCACCACAGTGTAGATGAGATCCATCTCTACTATTGAACTAACGACTATGTTTTGTCCACAGCATCTCCATCCACAAGCCACCGCCAGACTCCAAGAACTTAAAGTCCCCCGTCCTCAACGGAGACGCGTCCTCGGCCGAGCTCTGTGAGACAGCCGAGCTGCAGGATGCCACCGGAGGACACTCACCGGGTAAAAGCATTAGGACGGAGGAGCTAATCAGATGGCAAAGAGCGGGAAAGACCTGTCGAAGGCGTTAATTGTTTGCCGCAGTCTTTGTCAACGGCCTGTCCGCTCTGTACTTGTAAGAACTTGTCTGCAGTCCTCTCAACAACCAACCGCACTCTCCCCCTTAAACATGCTTGTCTTCTGAAATTTGAATTGTCATCAACTGTGAGTGAACACAGCATGGCCGTGTCGTCCCGACGCAGAGGAGCCCAAGGCGGTTCCCTTGTCGGGGGCCAGCGGACCGGCCCCCTTGGCCCCGGCGGACCAGCTGTGGAGCACGGGCAGACGCGAGGCCGTCAGGCTGAGGATGGAGGGCTCGGGCCCGGCCTCGGAGGCGCCCATGACGGTGCACCAGCTGTTCCTGGAGACGGTGGGGACGTACGGGGATCGTCCGGCCTTGGTGTCCAAAGAAGGGGGCCAGTGGGTGACGCTGACCTGGAGGCAGTACTACGAGCAGTGCCGGGCAGCAGCCAAAAGCTTCCTCAAGGTCCGTCGGCCGGTTGACCCGTGCAGTGGCTGCTTGTTGTTGTTTTGGTTTCTGCTGTAAAAAGTGTTTCGTATTTTATGTTGCGGGTCAGTATTCTCCTAAAGCGAGAGAACAAAGTATGAAAACATGCTGCATATTCTACATCTAACATGAACAGCCTTAAAGCTGCCTTAGAGCTGAAACTAAATCTGAACTCGTATGAACTGTTTGATTTAAGTCCAGTGTAGTGTAGAGTCAAAATAAGTATTGCATGTGTGCATTAATGTTACATCTCCTGTTCGATGTTAAGAAGTTAAGAAAAGACAAGCCTTCATTTGTCTCACACTGGTTAAATATATTTGTTTCCCATGAGGTGGAGTGGCTTGCGATGCGAGATGTAAGTTACAAGAAAAACTACCATAACCTGTGTGCTGTTTTTCAGTTGGGGCTGGAGCGTTACCACGGCGTCGGGATTCTGGGCTTTAACTCCCCCGAATGGTTCATCTCCGACGTCGGCTGCATCTTTGCCGGGTAAGATCACCCAGAAGAGAACAGACAGCAGCACCCTGAAGACACCTGAGCGTCTTTTCACCTGACAAATGAAGCAGTTGTCCTCAGATAGAGCAGATACATAGATAGATAAATAGAATATTACGTACAATAGTGTGGTATTAGATTGGTTGAGAGCTTTTGGGTTAATTAAAGTGCCAGTCAGGCTTTTTAAAGATAAAAGGCTACTCATAATTTGGTAAGAACTTCATCATTTGATAACTGCTGTTTTGTTTAAAATCGACAGTAAATCCTGCGAGGGAATGTTCACATTGCACAGAGCTTTACACTCTGCTGTATCTGATTGGTTTCATAGGGGTCTGGCGACCGGAATTTACACCACCAACTCGCCCGAAGCTTGTCAGTATGTGGCGGCCAACAGCGAGGCCAACGTCCTGGTAGTGGAGAACCAGAAACAGCTGGACAAAGTCCTGCAGGTCAGCAGCCGTCCATGAGTGTGGTAATAACTATGTTTTAAAGGTTTGAAAAACATCCGTCGTCATGGTGCTTTTGTTTCATCTGTATTTCTATGACAGGTTAAAGATCATCTACCTCACCTGAAAGCCATTGTCCAGTACAAAGGCGAACTGCAGCAGAAAGAACCATTCCTGTACACGGTACTTTCCCCTCAGCAACGTTGACTACAAAGAAACGTCACATGGTTGTAGGATTGGAATTCAGTAAATGTGTAAATGTGTGCGGTTCAGTTGAGTCTGGCTTTAGATGCACTTTGTCAAACTCCGTTTCTTCGTTCATGCAGTGGGCGGAGTTCATGGAGCTGGGACAGGAAGTGCCCGACGAGCAGCTCGATGCTGTGATTGACAGTCTCCGTGCCAACGAGTGCTGCACTCTCATATATACCTCTGGAACCACGGGCAACCCCAAAGGATGCATGTTGAGCCATGACAACGTGAGTTATCCCGACACAACACTTTTCTTTTTCTTAGTTAGCATCATTTTCATGTCTGATTCCTTCTTTAGCTCGATTCTTCGAGATGGATTGGACATTTGACATGTATACAAAATAATTTTAAACGATAGAAGACCAGCTTAACAGCTTAAAATCCAGTGTGTATTCATGTGAATGAAAAAAGGAAGAGGACCCAACAGAGAGCCATGGGGCGCTCCTGGAACGGCTACATGTATTCTTATGCCCACATATAATATCTATCAGACAGATGGCAACCGGTCTAGCAAATTACAGTTGAAGAACACTCACTGTTTGCTAAAATGAAAGAAAAATATGAGTAAAATTTAATAAAATGCTAATTCTGTCTCCTCTCCAACGTGCAGCTGACATGGACGGTCCACAGGGCGGCTTCAATGGTCAGCTTGAAGCCGGCCGAGGAGGTGATGGTCAGTTACCTGCCGCTCAGCCACGTGGCGGCCCAGCTGGTTGACATGTGGATGGGTATTCATTTCGCCATGACCCTCTACTTTGCAGAGCCAGACGCCCTCAAGGTAAAGGAACTGTTGTAACAACACATGATAATCGTTAGTGATGATTTACTATATTCGCTCCCCCCCATCATTTTTTCCTCCAGGGCTCGTTGGTGAACACGCTGAAAGAGGCTCGCCCGACTTGTTTCGTCGGGGTTCCTCGGGTGTGGGAGAAGATGCAGGAGAAGATGAAGGCTGTCGGTGCAAGGTCCTCTTCGACGAGGAGGAGGGTGGCCGCCTGGGCCAAGTCCATCGGGCTGCGATACGGCTACAGCGCCATGAACGGGTGAGGGAGCGGCGAAGGCCATTGGTTAGAACTTGATGGGAGTGACAGTTGGACATTTTTACCTGATGATGGCGCTATTTCAAAAGCCAGGAAATAAACCAAAGTGGAAAATTAATGTTCATACCAAATCCCATGGCAGTTATTTATTTCTTGGGTTATGTTGGTGGCACAATGGGTGTGAATTTGACCGTGTCTTTTCGGTCTGCAGGGAGAATCAGGTTCCCTGGGGCTTCACGTTGGCCAATAATCTGGTTTTTAAGAAGGTCCGCGTTGCGCTGGGATTAGACCGCTGCAAGCTGTGCTTCACGGGCGCCGCCCCCATCACCAAGGACACAATGGACTTCTTCATGAGCCTGAACATCCCTCTGCTGGAGCTGTACGGCATGAGCGAGAGCTCCTGCCCGCACACCATCTCCACCGACACCCATTACCGAATGACGAGGTCAGCAGCGAAGCATCGTGGAATATGTCACGTTTCAGGTCTTCTTCCCTCCAATCAGCCGCGGCTGCTCTGGTCTTAAAATGCACATCCACCTCCGCTGTCTGCAGACTTTTAGCTCTGACATGTCACAACAACACGGAGAGTTAATCTCCCAGACGCATGACTCATAAGTCATTGGTTTTGTTTGTAAAGCACCTTGGGTTGCACCTTTGCTAAAGTCCTTGCAGAGTTCAATTATTATTACTATCATTATCAAGTCTGCCATTGTCTTTCAATCTCATACGAAATGATCCCCTTCCTCTATCGGCACTTTATATTTTGCAAGGGAGCTGTCGATGCATCCTGTGCTCAGCGTCGCCCAACATGCTTGAGATCAGTTTTAAAGAAATGCAAACAAGCTGCATTGTTTTTCTCATAGTAAACTGACATCTTACTTCTGTACTAAACCTTGAAGAAGATGAAGCACAGCTCTCGGTCGGGTCGGGTCTCAATCTTATGTTTCTGTCCCTCTAGCTGTGGGAAAGTGATGCCGGGCTGCAAGACGAAGCTGGAGAACCCGGATGAGGACGGCAGTGGAGAGATATGCATGTGGGGCCGGCACGTCTTCATGGGCTACCTGGACATGCCGGAATTAACCACACAGGCCATCGACCAGGACGGCTGGCTGCACTCTGGAGACCTGGGGCGACACGACCAGAACGACTTCCTGTACATCACGGGACGGATCAAAGGTAGGCCGTTCGCCCCTCGGAGGTGCCTGACTCCTTGATGAACCCGATGAAAAATGAAAACAGCGCAATGTTTTGTCAGAAATGACAAAGACCATGTTCGGTTACAATGTTTTCTATAACTTCCGTTATAATGTTTCTCCCACAGAGCTGATCATCACTGCAGGAGGAGAGAACGTTCCCCCCCTTCCCATCGAGGACTCGGTGAAGTCCGAGTTGCCCATCGTCAGCAACGCCATGTTGGTCGGGGACAAGCTGAAGTTCCTCTCCATGCTGCTCACGCTAAAGGTAACCGGGCCTCCGTCCCGTCGGGGGGGCCGCAGCCCGATCGAAGAGGGCGAACAAGCAGCCGCGCCGACACCCTGCTCTGTGTTTCCACAGTGCGTGGTGGACGACGCGGGCGAGCCCACGGACGAGCTGGGTCCCGAGGCTCTGGCGTTCTGCAAGCGGCTCAACGTCGGCGCCACCAAGGTGTCCGAGATCATCGGCGGCAAGGAGCCGGCGGTCTACAAGGCCGTGCAGGAGGGCGTGGACCGCGCCAACGCCAGAGCGACGTCCAACGCCCAGAAGGTCCAGAAGTGGGTGATTCTGGAGCGGGACTTCTCCGTCGGCGGGGGCGAACTGGGTGAGTTGCTCTGCAGTGCTTCACTCTTTTGGTCTTGGCAAAAATTGGCAGAAGTTAAGGCGAATCCAGGGATGTTTCATCTCTCGCTCTGAGAGGTTTTTTTTAAGCTTCGGTGGGTGAAATGTCACCGCCTCGGCAGAGACTTTTGATTTGTTCAACATGCCTTTTCTTTTCTCTCTGTCCGCGCAGGACCAACCATGAAGCTGAGGAGGCCCGTTGTCGTGAAGATGTACCAGGAGAAAATAAACGGACTGTACGCTGTGGCCACGGAAGGACAGTAGACTCTATGTCTCAGAGACGAGACAATGCAATACTCAGGGCATGTTTACACTGTGCCCAGATGTGTTAATCTATTTTCACCTGAATGTTAAAACTGAAAAGTTTGATTTATATTGTATTTAAGAGAATGGATGCTTGTACTTTGTTTTAACATGTTTCTGTTTTGTCTGGTTCAAGTCCGTTTTTTTTAAGCGGTTAAATGTAGATCTAATCAACTAAGTTGTTGTTTTTTTTTCTTATCCCCAAATTAAAAATTTGCCTCAGAAGGTTTGAAATTCTGCACAGATACGACCTCCTCTGTCCCAGGACTCTTCCGTCGGCACGTTGCCAGCGATTTGTCAGTAAAGAGGCCATTATGGATGCGATGCTGCCATCATGTGGAGGAAATTATGCTCTTTAATCAACCGTCAACGTGCAAACAGCCACTGAGTGGTTTCCAGTGACAGAAGGAAACACCAACATAAATACATTTTGACAGCCGGACACATTAAACCGTTTGAACAAAGACTTTGTGAGTGATGTGTGAAGCCTCGATTGTGTTCACCAAGTTATTAATAAGACATGGTCTTTTTAGGTTCTAATGTTGCATGACGACAAGGAAACAAGGATTTGCACGCTCTCTCTGTGCACGTGTGCACCAAAAGTACCAAAATCCCGTGCAACTCCAAACACAAATCTACAGTCAGCCAAAACAGTTCCCCTTTCACGCGACGCAGGCTCAGGCAGGAGCCGTGATCACTCACTACTACTACGCACCCAAACTTGTTTGGATTGTGGATCGTAAGCTTTAGGTTCCGCTCTGAGACGGAGATTCAGATCCAAGCTTCTCCAAAGACGCTCGTGAAAGCATCGCATCAGACGGCGTGAAGGCCGGAGATCATTCAGCCCACGGTTATTGTTATTGTTCACACCTCAGTGGATACTAGGGTCATCAAAATCAATAATTAATAAAAAAGTTAAATAAAATGAGGAAAACAATAAATGTCCAACAGAACACTGACACACATACAAGACTATTACAGTACAAGTATTTGGATAAAGATACACTTTCCTGTCAAATTAACAAAACTGTACTTTGCCAAATTAACAAAAATAAAGTTTCTTTTTTTGCAGTAAGCTCCACAGATGTGCACGTGCCAGGATGCCAGCAGTGAGGGTCGGAGACCAGACAGATGTGGTGTGACTGGGTGGTGTGACTCAATGACATCAGTGAACTTGTGCAAGGTGAAGGGGCGGTGGGGGGGGGGGGACTGAACCTTCCCCTAGATTTACTTTTTACCCAGACTGTGAGACAAAAGAGGAAACGACGGCTCGTAACTCGTAAAAGTATTGATCTGTGGACATTTTAAGCAGAAGTCATGGACTCTTTACTGATTTCTGTTGCACAACTTTTGCAGGACTGCTGAAAAACTGCTTTTCTGGTACAAAGTTGAATTTACCATCATGAACCCGAGAGAAACTTTTATCGCGCTTGGTCGTTGGCCTTGACACGTCTGGTCATACATATCTGATGTTGTCATGTCATCATGAGTAGACAGGGGATGCGTCTAAAGCCCCCCTCATCCAATCACACGCTACACTCTAGCATTGATCCGCAGGTGTCGTTAATAGAAGCAAAGCAGCTTTCTACCAGCTGTGTCCATGTCTTCTTCCCCTCGAGGAGCAGCGAACTGAGGTCGAGCCCCTTGGCGGATCTTTGACTGGTCCACTTGGCCTCAGCGGCAGTTGTTCAGAGGATTGCATAAGTCCTTAAAGCCCCGGACGCCAGGCGCGAGTGCCGTGGAAGTTGCCGTGGAAGTTGCCGTGCATTTGCGCAAGTTGCCTGTAGGTTGATATTTACTAATTTACTAAAGGAAGCAACATCAGGGCACCTGACCGAGCCGTGCAAAGGTTAATCCGCTTTTGTCTTGCACCTGACAACAACTCTCAAGCTGCGTCCCGGAGGAAGGTAGGGAGAACTCAAACTCCATTTGTTATGTTGCATTGTGTGAAAAGTATGTGTACGGGTGAGTTGTGTTGTGATGTATTGAGTTGCATTGTGATGTTTTTGCCATTGTGACCGCATGAGAATGAAGCATTTACAAATCTTTGACTACCGACATTTTGCAGCTCTTTCCTGCTTTAGCTGATTGTGATTATGTTGCAGAACGTAGTAAATCAATCTCACAATTTGAATTTAAACTTTATCACAACTAGTGGTTTACATTTTGCTTGTGTGCATATGACATCTGTTTGCCCCCCCCTTGTGAATATGAGGAGCAGTGGGCTGGCTAAGGGATAACAACTAAGGGCTAAGGGAGAGCACACTAGAGACAGAGACTTTCTTTAAACCCCCCTCCTCCACAATGCTTTGAGGGATTCGTACATACTGGGACTAAACATCTGGAAACAACCTGGGCTTTCAGTTATCTCTTATCAAATGTCAAATAGAAATCCCTTTGGCTAATGTTCAAGTCCAAGGCATTAGCTACAGTGTAATCCATCAACATTTTGCACAATACGAGACCTCCCGTTGCCACAGCGTAGTTTTGTAAGTTGTATGAACTTTGGTCCGGGTTAATTTTGAAGTTATAAACTGGAGGTCAAACCGACAATCTGCTGGATGTCAGATTTTAATCGGATACTGTTTTACGACATGGTACTTTTTCTTGAGTATTTATTATATTATTGCTCTACTGTCCCACATCTCAGAGGAAAACATGTTGCCTTTCACTCAACTACATTTTATCTGACAACGGATGTTTTAAGTTATTTTACAGATATTAATGTTTATTGAGGATTTACTATTCAACAGTATATAAAGTAATTAGATATCTCCACTTACATCTTCAGTTAATTGAAATGCTGCTAGCATGTTAAAGAGATAATACATTTACAAATACATGCACACTTTACCCCTTTTACTTAAGCAGAAGCTTTGGGTTCTTATTCCACCACTGCTGATCTTTACCCATCTGTTGAATTCGTTGATTCCACATACTTTTACTTTAATACTTCAAGTACTGAATGCAGTCAATTCATTCAATAATAATACATGACAGAACCGAATAAAGGAAAATATTTAATTTATCTTGAATGAACTTGCAACGAACTGCGATGCAGTGAAATCAGAGCGTGCAGATGCCCCACGTCTGGCACAATATTTGGAGTTTCAACATTCAGCGACGGCAGTCATTGGCTCTGCCCTGTTGCAATAACATTATCAGTCGTGTATAAATGACCAGAGCGGTGCCGTTTCATAACTGGAACTCCTCTCTGCGCGGAGGAGATCTGGGGCGTTTCAATGCTGATTGTGCCTTGTGCTCCTCTGATAGAGTTTTTATCTTGTAATTCCAGAAAAATACAAGATGAGCATCCAAGAGAACTCGATTCACAGCAATGGCGTTGCATTCATGGGTGGCAAAGCCGGGAGGTAGGAAGACATCTCCACCACAGTGTAGCTGAGATCCATTTCTACTGTTGAACAACTGTGTTTTGTCCACAGCATCTCCATCCACAAGGCACCGGCAGACTCCAAGAACTTAGAGAAGACTCAGTCCCCCGTCCTCAACGGAGACGCGTCCTCGGCCGATCTCCGTGAGAGAGCTGAGCTGCAGGAAGCCACCGGAGGACACTCACCGGGTAAGAGCGTTGGGACGGATGGGAACAAAACGGCCCGGGAGTGAAAGAGCGGGAAAGACCCGTCAAAGTAGTAATTGTTGAGCACAGTGGTTGTCAATGGCTCACACAGGGCCGGCCCAAGGCATAAGCGAACTAAGCGGCTGCTTGGGGCCCCCTGGTCAGGGGGCCCCAAACAGCCGCTTAGTTCGCTTATACTGCAAGCAGCCCTAGTTTTGTATTATAACCTCACTGTATTCGTTTATAATTTTCGCTATAACATTATAGCCTGACATTTGTGGTTGGAGGGGGGCCCCCAAATCAAATTCTGCTTAGGGCCCCCAAGAGGCTTGTGCCGGCACTGGGCTCACTAATATGTATTTTACTGTGAACAGCCAGAAAAGATTCAAATATTAAAATCAGAGAAGGTGGCATCACTCTTAAGGTAAACGAACACATCTTGAAACAGATTTAAAACCTGTGAAATCTCATCCAGCACGACATGGCGTAACCTTTCCGTCCTCAAACTGGAACCAGAGAACCATGGACTTGTTATTGAAATAGGACCTTTGTTTTTTTTATAGGTTTTAAAGTCTGAAATATTTACTGTATCAAATTATTAACCGAGATCTTTCAATTTTCTGACCTTTCACCAAAATAAAAATGGAAATTAGACCTCAGAATAGCAGAATAGAGGGCAACACTTGAGTTTAAAAAAAAGAATAGTGTTTTTTTTCTTTAAAAAAAATACAATAAATTATAGAAGGGAATTTTGGCAACACATGATGGTGTCGGTAGTCTCTCTTCCCAAACTTCCTCAAACCAAACCGGATCGGTAGCTTTTAATAATCATACCTGGTTTATTGAGTATCACTGCAGCCCTCCCACCTTCAGAGCTCACACACCCTCAACCCGCAATGCAAGAACGCCGCGGCGTCACTGCAGCGCAGCGAGTCGCTCCTTCCGGTGCTTTGTTCTCAATGGCGACTAAACACAATGGCGCCCGTGTTGGCCCAACGCCACCTGTCGAATTACGGTAGACAAACACATCTTGAGAAAATAAATTAAATTACAGAAAGGAATTTTGCCAAACCGGATCGGTGGGTCTGAATCGTCACACCTGGTTCGTCAGGTGTCCCTCCCACATTCAGAGCACACCCTTCAACCCGCGACGCGAGAACCCCGCGGCGTCACTCGGTACTTTGTTCCCAATGGCGACTAAACGCAGCTGGCCGTGTTGTCCCGACGCAGAGGAGCCCAAGGCGGTTCCCTTGTTGGGGGCCAGCGGACCGGCCCCCTTGGCCCCGGCGGACCAGCTGTGGAGCACGGGCAGACGCGAGGCCGTCAGGCTGAGGATGGAGGGCTCGGGCCCGGCCTCGGAGGCGCCCATGACGGTGCACCAGCTGTTCCTGGAGACGGTGGGGACGTACGGGGATCGTCCGGCCTTGGTGTCCAAAGAAGGGGGCCAGTGGGTGACGCTGACCTGGAGGCAGTACTACGAGCAGTGCCGGGCAGCAGCCAAAAGCTTCCTCAAGGTTCGTCGGCCGGTTGATCCGTGCAGTGGCTGCTTGTTGTTGTTTTGGTTTCTGCTGTAAAAAGTGTTTTGTTTTTTCATGTTGCGTGTCAGTATTCTCCCAAAGCAAGGGAACAGTATGAAAGTATGAAAACATGCTGCATATTCTACATTTAACATTAATGTAAAGAGCCTCAAGGCTGAAAACCAGTACTTTAAATCCTATTAACAGCGTGCTGAAGTTCCACTGCAGCTCATCTCATGTTCTGCCTGCACAGTTTTTATTACACTTCCGCAACATACAATTTGTAACCCTAGTCGCATTTGCGGTTTTGTAAACTGAACCTGGGAATTTCCTTCCTCCCTCACTAAATTATCTGTGGGGCGAGATCAGGGCCACGACAATCCACACCTCGGTTTCTTAAGTTCACAGCTTCTGTTACATGGACATTCAAAGCTAAAACTTAAGCTTAACCGTTTTATACAAGTCCAGGGCAAATTAAACACTCCAGTGCAGTATATCGCATGTTCTGCCTGCACTGTTTTTTAATATCCTGCGTTTGTGACCTGCTAGTTTAGATGAAGTACTTGACATTCATTACGTTACAGGAGTTACAGGCTAAACAACAGTAAACTCCTCCCTTTCTCGCTGAATCATCTCGGAAACATAAACCTGGGTGTGTGCGCGTACAGCTTGTGTTACAGCCCCTTGTTCGCACGTTGTGTCCCATGACGGGGTTGATTTTTGAAAACAAGATGTACGGAAGGTCAAGTGTGAGGTTATCATGAAGTCAAAGAGGAACCGCAACTTTGTGTGTCCTGTTTTTCAGTTGGGGCTGGAGCGTTACCGCGGCGTCGGGATTCTGGGCTTTAACTCCCCCGAATGGTTCATCTCCGACGTCGGCTGCATCTTTGCCGGGTACGATCGCACAGAAGACAACAGACAGCAGCGCCCTGAGGACTGGCGGAGACACCTGAGCGTTGTTTCACATGACACTATCTATCTCTGTAAAGGGCTAATCTCGAAGTGCATCTCTGAGTCCGCACCCAAAGCTGTTAAGGCCATATCAGTTCATAAAGTTAAAGCAGTTATATTAAACCTCTATCCTGTCCTCAGATCAATGTGCAACATTGAAGATGTGTATTCAATGCACCCTTTTTGTTTCATTGAAAATCCCTCGCTTTGATAAATACTGAACAGATAAATCAAGCAGTAAATCCTGCGAGGGAATGTTCACATTGCACAGAGCTTTACACTCTGCTGTATCTGATTGGTTTCATAGGGGTCTGGCGACCGGAATTTACACCACCAACTCGCCCGAAGCTTGTCAGTATGTGGCGGCCAACAGCGAGGCCAACGTCCTGGTAGTGGAGAACCAGAAACAGCTGGACAAAGTCCTGCAGGTCAGCAGCCGTCCATGAGTGTGGTAATAACTATGTTTTAAAGGTTTGAAAAACATCCGTCGTCATAGGTGCTTTTGTTTCATCTGTATTTCTATGACAGGTTAAAGATCATCTACCTCACCTGAAAGCCATTGTCCAGTACAAAGGCGAACTGCAGCAGAAAGAACCATTCCTGTACACGGTACTTTTCCCTCAGCAACGTCGACTACAAAGAAAAGTCACATGGTTGTAGGATTGGAATTCAGTAAATGTGACTGACAGCGAATGTTTTAAATTCCTCTACATCAGATGCGGTTCAGTTGAGTCTGGATTTAGATGCACTTTGTCAAACTCCGTTTCTTCGTTCGTGCAGTGGGCAGAGTTCATGGAGCTGGGACAGGAAGTGCCCGACGAGCAGCTCGATGCTGTGATTGACAGTCTCCGTCCCAACGAGTGCTGCACTCTCATATATACCTCTGGAACCACGGGCAACCCCAAAGGATGCATGTTGAGCCATGACAACGTGAGTTATCCCGACACAACACCTGTGTACCCATTTCTGACATTCTAACACCATTCCTTCTTGCTCAATTGACAATTGTTAAAAAAATACATAAAAAATATTAAATAAAACAAAACACAGAATTTCTTGCATTTCTTCACCAAATTAAAACAAAATAAACAATTATGATGAAATAAATAGTTATTTTGGTCACACATGGTAGGCCACACAGATCATTGCTTGTGGATTGTATATATTATATATATAAACATTAAAAAAACATTATGTGTAAGAAAAGGGCGGGTCTAAATTGAAGGTATAAGCAAAATGGGCAAAGAAACATTAAAGCGGAATAAAGTGAGTTGGTGTGTGAGGAGTTTCTGCAATTCTCTTTTTTCTTGTTTTACCTTTTTGCCATATTTCATATTGAGATTGAATATATATTTTCCTATATACCAGAATTTGGGGAGATGGAATACACTACAACAGAATCAAATAAAGTTTTCATTCACAAAAAATGAGAAGACGACCCAACATAGAGACCTGGGGAACTCCAAAAACCGCTACAAGAGGTGTTGAATGGCAACAAATGTGTTCCTCCCTACAAACCCTACCTTGTTTTGTGACATGCAGCTGACGTGGACGGTCCGCACGGCCACTTCAACGCTTCAACCTGAAGCACGCTGAGGAGGTGCTGGTCAGCTACCTGCCGCTCAGCCACGTGGCAGCGCAGCTGGTTGACATGTGGTTGTGTGTTTGCTACGCCGTCACCACATACTTTGCAGAGCCAGACGCCCTCAAGGTAAAGATGCCTGTTGATGAATTGTTGCGTAAAAACATAGAATCTTTTTTTACTATGTTGTTACTATTGGCTCAAATAGTAACAATGAGCAGGAGAGAGGGCGACAACAAAATGTCCAAACGGTTTATTGTACAACGCCAAAAGGTTAAAATAACGAGATCCAACTTAAAGAGACAAATCGAACACGAAGCAAGCCGCTCTCTCCCACTCTTTGTTGCTATTTCAGCCAGTAGTAACAAGTGGGGGCTCGTCCGGGATCTGGACCCAGGAACTCTCGCACGAGAGGTCCCGGGTCCAGATCCCGGACGAGCCCCCACTCGTTACTACTGACTCAATTAGTAACAATGAGCAGGAGAGAGGGCGACAACATAATGTCCAAACGGTTTATTGTACAACGCCAAAAGGTTAAAATAACGAGATCCAACCTAAAGAGACAAATCGAACACGAAGCAAGCCGCTCCGCGCCATAACCAGGCCCTCTTTTTGCCGTCAGGCTGGGACACGCCTCGCGCGCTGGCACATCCCATCACTTAAGGACACAGGACCCGGCCTAGAATAGAGACAGACACGGCAATACAGCACAGGAGAGAACGGACGCATTGCAGGACGTAACAATGTTTACTCTAATCTCCCATTGCGTGTTTCCAGGGCTCGTTGGTGAACACGCTGAAAGAGGCTCGGCCCACGTGTTTCCTCGGGGTTCCCCGAGTGTGGGAGAAGATGCAGGACAGCATGAAAGCCGTTGGCGCCAAGGCGTCGCCGTTGAAGCGGACGGTGGCGGCCTGGGCCAAGTCCATCGGGCTGCAGTACAACTACAGTGTGATGAGCGGGTGAGGGAGCGTCCCAGATTCAATTCTGGGAAATCCATGTTAGCATGTCAACGTTTGACGGGCATGACATTAGCCCTGCTTGCTTCTTACATGTCTGTTACCTCTGTTCTGAGTTCTTAACTTCAAACAGACGACGGGTGTAATTCTGACTGTAATTCAAACAGGGAGAATCAGGTTCCCTGGGGCTTCATGTTGGCCAACAACCTGGTGTTCAAGAAGGTCCGCGCTGCGCTGGGATTAGACCGCTGCAAGCTGTGCTTCACGGGCGCCGCCCCCATCACCAAAGACACCCTGGAGTTCTTCATGAGCCTGAACATCCCTCTGCTGGAGCTGTACGGCATGAGCGAGAGCTGCGGCCCGCACACCATCTCCACCGACACCCATTACCGAATGACGAGGTCAGCAGCAAAGCGTCGTGGAACGTGGTTAAAACGTGTTGAGGATTCAAACCGTCACTCGTCTTCCCCAGAGCGAAAGCTCCTCTCGAAAGCTACGACCGCCTCCCGAGTTTCAGCTCCAAATAAAAATGAATATCAGTGGCGTCTAGCAGCGGTTCGTGATGTTCACCCGCTTCTATGTGCGTCTGAGTTTGGGCTAGCAGCTTTGCAAAACGTCTTTGTACCAAACTTTAAAGTAGAGGTGAAGCACAGCTCTCGGTCAGGTCGGGTCTCAATCTTGTTGTTTTTGTCTCTCCAGCTGCGGCAAAGTGATGCCGGGCTGCAAGACGAAGCTGGAGAACCCGGATGAGGACGGCAGTGGAGAGATATGCATGTGGGGCCGGCACGTCTTCATGGGCTACCTGGGCATGCCGGACAAAACCCAAGAGGCGCTCGACCAGGACGGCTGGCTGCACTCTGGAGACCTGGGACGACACGACGAGAACGACTTCCTGTACATCACAGGACGGATCAAAGGTAGGCCTATCTTTTATTTACGGGACACATTTGTAATGTGAAGGGAGGATTCTTGGTCCACTGCCACACACGGCAAAGAAACTACCAGAAACCAGAAACTACAACTACTCGTTGTGTCCGGTTCTAATGTTGGATTCAGGTGACACACTTCACACCAAAGCTGAATTCTGTTTCCTCCACAGAGCTGATCATCACTGCAGGAGGGGAGAACGTCCCCCCCGTGCCCATCGAGGACTCGGTGAAGTCCGAGTTGCCCATCGTCAGCAACGCCATGTTGGTCGGGGACAAGCTGAAGTTCCTCTCCATGCTGCTCACGCTAAAGGTAACCGGGCCTCCGTCCCGTCGGGGGGGCCGCAGCCCCATCGACGAGGGCGAACAAGCAGCCGCGCCGACACCCTGCTCTGTGTTTCCACAGTGCGTGGTGGACGACGCGGGCGAGCCCACGGACGAGCTGGGTCCCGAGGCTCTGGCGTTCTGCAAGCGGCTCAACGTCGGCGCCACCAAGGTGTCCGAGATCATCGGCGGCAAGGAGCCGGCGGTCTACAAGGCCGTGCAGGAGGGCGTGGACCGCGCCAACGCCAGAGCGACGTCCAACGCCCAGAAGGTCCAGAAGTGGGTGATTCTGGAGCGGGACTTCTCCGTCGGCGGGGGCGAACTGGGTGAGTTCAAATGAAAATCAGAGCCCAAATCCACACCGGCAAAGGTAATGTCGTCACTACTTGCTCTGATCTAGTTCCATCAACAAAGATTGCAATCAGACCTTGTGACTGTGCCGCATGCCGGACAACATTCCAGTGAGGTCGGGCTTTTTTAAAGCTTCGGTGGGTGAAATGTCACCGCTTTGGGTGTCGCTCGGCAGAGACTTATGATTCATTTGACATGTCTTTTCTTTTGTCGCTGTTCGCGCAGGACCAACGATGAAACTGAGGAGGCCCGTTGTCGTGAAGATGTACCAGGAGAAAATAAATGAATTGTACGCTGTGGCCACGGGAGGACAGTAGTATCTCAGAGACGAGACAATGCCGTTTGAACGTGCGAATCTCTTTGCACGATGTTTTCATTTGATGGAACAGACGTTTCTGCCACCGTGTCACCACGTGGCGATTGACTGTTCCGAGTCGATATTTAAGCTGTCGTTTGCGCCTGCGGTGTCACAGAAGCGGAGCACATTTTGTAGATAAAAATATCCTCATCAGAGCCAAATCGCGCCATTTTCTGTTACATGGCACACAGGTACATTGTCTGCTGCCACACTGGAAAACACTGGATGGTGTCAGGTTTTTATAGTTTATGAAGGAACTACTGTCTTCTTTTGTTTTTTTCAAAGCAATATTGTGATGTATGAATTGCTGCCTTTCTGTCTCAAGCTGTGAAATGATGGCCACAATCAAACTAATAATAATAAGAATAATACGATCAAATCACATGCAATAAAGTGTGAATTGTAAAGCATCCGCTTAACTTTTAGTTCTCCATGTACAGTTTGACAAATAGTGAAATGTTTTTATGTGATGAATGACCCATGATCTTCAATAAAAGAAAGTTTCAAAAATGTTTTTAAAATATTAACATTAAGATTTCTTTTAATAATATTTTTGTCAGTGCAGTGGACACCAAATTTCTGAGAACCTGATCGCCCGAAAGATCCAGTTGGAGGTGTCACGTTTTAATGTGGAGAAGCCACACAGGCTACAGAAAGCAAATCGAATGAGCAGCGCATCAATGCAAGCATCTGCAGGCGCCTGTGCAGGTGTTGCTTTACCGTTGTTGGTACTGATTACTGCGACTGAACTTGCTGATCTGTTTGTTGTTGTTTGTGCAAGTTATTTTTTATCACAACAATCCCCATTTTTTAGTGTCCGATTAAAGATTACATTCTTGGAGAACGAGTTCAGCTGCGGAAACAATGTTTGAGATGATTGAGAAAAAACATCTGACCATCTCATCTCATCTGAACTATTTGTAGGTGGCGCCGATTCCCTACGAATCTTTAACCTTTAGCACCAAATGAAACAACATCACAGTTCCCTGCATGTTAGATGTGAGAAAGTGATTCGTTGTTTTTTCACTTACTGCAAGTGACTCCTGCGTAAGAATAAATGATCCGTGATCCGTTTCCTCATTGCACATTTATTCAGAGGAACCGATGGAGCACATGTGTGGATGTGAACTGCCTGTGTGAATCCACCACGCTGCCCTCGTGAGGACGACATCGTGTACTTTAATCCGTTGGGTAAGTGCGCCGAGCCCCCGTAAAGCTCCACTGACAGCCGGAGCACCAAAGTCAATGAATGGTTACCTTGAAGTATTCAAACACAAATCGAGAATATGTTGAACAAGGGTAAATAAAGAGACGGACTCAGCTTCATAAGCCATTTAAATGGTTACATCCATTAATAACCAAATTAGTTTGTGGGAATATCTGGAGTAATTAAAACATATTAATGACATTTTATATATTTGGTTAACAATAGTTGCATACATTCAGTAAATAGAGCAGCATTAGCATTTACTTAAATTCATCATGAAACCAGAACTCTAAGTGTTTAATAGTTACGTCTTTTAGTGTAAAGTGGTGCATCTGCATTTCGGGCAGGTGTTCTACACTGGATTTATCAGAACTGATTCTTTGAAAAAAAAAAAAAAAAAGTAAAAATATGGACCGTGAATCCAAAACCCAAACTTAGATTTACCTCCGTTGATGGCAAAATGTCACACAGAAAACAAATGGAAAAACGAATGGATACCAGAGATTTTTTCTACTCTGCGTGAACTGACTAGTCTCTAATGGCAGCAATGTCTCCCTTCTTTCTCATTTGGTGATGATGGCGACTCCCCTCTTGACCCAGGCGTTGGTGCTGAGCAGAGAGAGCATGAAGCGAGCCACGTCTCCTCTCCCCGTCGAGCTGCCGCTGCCGTCGGGCACAGAGTATCCCTCGTGGGTCAGAAACTCTTGAGCTGTGCAGGACACAAAAGACGAAGATCCAACAGTCAACAAACTGCATTTCTCCATCTGGAGTTGTGCGCCGGTAGCTCAAGGAAACAAAAAAAAAGGGTCCCGAGGCGGAAGAGCTGCTTCTACCTGAGGCCGGCAGGTTCTTGAGACCGGGGGGACGAACCACGGTCCAGTTGATGTCCTCGGTCTTCTGCAGGAACCGCTCCATCTCGTGCATGTTGGTGAGAACACTTCGGATCATCGGCAGCAGAAGGAAGCGGATGAGAAAAGGGGACTGCCCTCCCGAGCTGGCTGATGGGGGGCAAAAAAGTGAAATCTCCCTCTTAAATGCCTCATATTTCCTTTTAAATGTGCTTATTATAATAACCATCCATGCAACATCTATAAAGAAATCAATTTTGTCTGGTAACCTCTTCAAAATCAATTTGACTTACGCTCGGTGTACCAGGAGGTCATGGTGATGATCCTGTTCACTCTGGCCGCTCGCATGGCGGCGACCACGCTGCTCATGGAGCGGCTGTAGCCCGTCACCGGCGAGAAGAAGGAGGCCGGGAAGCCCAGGCAGGACATGACCACATCCTGTCCGCCGAAGTGAGGCTTCAGGCTTTCCTCTGAGAAGACGTCGGCTTCCACCACCTGAAACCGGCCGGCCGGGGAGCAAACGAAGAGACGACAATGAAGAGTATTTCACTTCCACGAGTCCAGATTACAGGCGAGCTTTTATTTTTAATCTATTTTTTGGGCCGCGGACCATCATTTTATTTTTGTATTTATTTTTAACAAATGAGGATTTATCGTTGAGCTGTTAAACTAAACTACGAATGGTTACTCTGTTTTTCACAAATGTTCCGTTTTCCAATTGCCGGTTGGTTTCCGAGTTTGTTCCACTCAAACACTAATTGACAAGAGTTCACAACATTTAATTACCGATAAGTTTTTTCAAATTACCATGCAGGTGGCTTTATTTTAAACTGTCTTTTATTGGGTCAATTTTGCCCACTTTGTATTCAGTTGTTATTCTCAAAAAGTAATTGTTGGACTGTGTGGTTTTTAGTCATAGTTACTCAAACAGGAGTAAACCTTTTATTTGTCTCCGACTACTTTTGGCTGCAGATGAAAACGTGTTTTCTGCTGTTGCAAAGATTTTCAGTAGCTGGATGGTGCGAGCTGGATCGACTCTAAACAGTGAAGGATACGTTCCATTCAGGGTGCGAGTCTTTTCTTTGGAACACAAAGAAAAATAAAATAAAGATTAACACAAGGTTTACCCTTGCAGCATTTAAATCCACACCTGCATTTCACCTGCAGAAAACACTTTCACATCACACAAACCCTCACTCGGCCACAATCAAACATCCACCACGTGAGATCACACAGACTGAACTTTGAGCCACAGCGGCAACAACGAGGAGCTCAGAGCGAGCGGCCGATTACCTTGAGGTTATCGTGGTGCACCGAAAGCTTCCCCGGGTTCCTGGTGACGGCGGTGACAGTGTGGCCCTGCTGCAGCGCCTGGTTGACCAGGTACTGGCCGGTCTGCCCAGTGGCTCCCAGTACGACGATCTTCATGCCCGGCGTCTGACACAAACACACAGGGCTCGGTCAGGGTGCAACCTTATCAACGGATGAAGTGGTGAACGCTTTATGGTGCATGGAGAATCCATGGACCATAAAACCAGATTTTAAATGGTGCCATAAAGAAGCTCTATCCGAGCTATTCAGAGTCGTCATCTGATGTGCTTTGCCACTAAAATGCGGTGTACGTGACGCCAGCACAGATGTAGCCAAGCGGCAAGACATTAAAAGGAGCAACTGTCCCAGTGCTGCGGTAGATTATGAAAGCACGCATTCATGACTCAACAACCCTCCACTAAACCCCGTTCGGAAGCAGAGAGCCAGCGGCGTGATCTGATTGGCCCACCGCTGTGGAAGATTCATTTGGAAGCGAGAATAAGGCTGCTTTTCATGTGGGATCTGCACAGACATGCTGGGACACAAAAAGGGACAAGTGACTGACTCCGAGCAAGACGATTTCTGCGTAAAGTTCGCAACAATGTCCACATTGAAGCCAATTTGAGCCACGGTCAGCTGACAAACTACCCGGAAGTGTTGATTTCCTTACAGCTTCACTCACAAGGCTCATAACCGCTGTACGAAATAAGTACACAAAAAAAACACTTGTAAAATAGGGATTTTGACTGGTGTGACATTAGTTTTAAGCAGGTGGTTTAAAGTTACCTTATAAACTGGACACCGTGTGACTGACGTCAGCTGAATATGAACGATGATCTACCAACCAAAGAGGCGGGCGACATTCGTTAATGATTCCCCGCATAGCGCGACACGAGAGCAAAACTGGTTAACAAGCAAAACAAACCACACGCTGGCTGACTTACCTACTTCCGCCATACGTCACAGGTTGCGTAAACGTGCAGTCAGGGAGGCGTTCAAGAGCGCCGCGGCCCGTATGGGTTCAGCTGTGTTTGTGAAGTTTCTTTAGAAGCAGTTTAAACGCATTTTAAACGATGACACGCACAAACGCATCATGCTTATGTGACCATTTCGCCTAAATATAGAAGCGACGGAAAAACTTGATTCGAAAAACTAAATTTTGACGTGAAATTAGCACCCGGTGAATGTAAAGCTATGCCAGTTGTTGTTTTTTTGCTGGTGTGTGTTGTTGCACGTTTTCTATCTGATTAGCTGCGGGCCACAACAATGTTGTTCAGGGACAATTAATTAGTACATCAATAATCAATCAATACATTCTAAAAATGTGCTGGTTTACAGCATCTGAAATGTAATAAAACGTTTGCTTATTTTTCTAGTTCAAATCAATTTTTGTCTTTTCTTCTCAGAGGAAATGAAGATATGAAGACCAAACTTAATATTTAAAATTATATACGACAATTAAAATATTACAATATGACAATATGACCACTACTTCCACCCCATACAGAAATATAACTATTGACTGTAAAATATATTTTTTAAATAAACTCAACTCATTTCCACATCAATACTTATATTTCATATTTATATACACTTATTGTGTTACAGATTCTTACGATAAAACTGAAATCAGATTAATTTAGGGAGGTATTGGGATTTTCTTCCAGCCTGCCTTGACCCAACCTCTAAAGTCAAAAACATGGAGGTGTCTTCTTCCTCTTCACCATCATTAGACAAGAGGTCAACACCAACACAACCGACCTCACACGCACAAATACCTGTAATTAAAAACACAAGTTTCCCTTTGAACTTTGCCATCTTCCTTTCGAAAAAAAAACCCCTGCAGAGTCGCAAGTCATTAACTCGCGTAATCCACTTGCGGCTCGGTGTCTGGACAATGCGATCACACCGATGGACTAAAGGCTAAACCAGTCTCAGCACGGACCCATCGAGCCTCACGCACGGGACCGGTGGAGGATGAAAAAGAACAAATGGCTGTTTGAATACTCGTTGAAACTGCGGGCCAAACAGGTGACGGCGTAGGGAAGGCCACCACGTAAGTAGAAGCTTGACTTGGATATTTTAAAAAGAGAGGAATGTGTTTTAATGAATTCACTGAAACCCCAAATGAGAACGGATAAGAAAATCATACTGGCTCAGAGTATCAGAGGAGAGATTTTTGCAGTTCTGGTACTCGGTGCGTGATGACGTATTTTATGACGCTAAAAGCTTTGTCTCATGAAAAGTACAATTTTGACCACCAATTTGCTGCTAAATGTCTTTAAAATGGGATCAAATCCCCCCCATCTGTTCCTTCAGGAAGGTCAAAACCAGCAGTAAACATACAGGTTTAAGCACAGTTCAATGCAATGAATCACATTCAGATGGAAACAGCCAATCTTTCATTGGGTTTTGTAAATAATAAAAAAATAATTTAGTCATCATTTGTCTAAAACAGATGAATATGTATAAAGTATCTGTCCATTTGATTAAGAATAATGTAAACAAATAATCTAGGTCTGGGCACCTCAGTTTCATTGATTGCTTAGTTTAAGCCTTCGTAGGATGCAGGTAAAAACAGTCCTGTGCTGCAGGATTGAGGTCAATCGCAGAGATGAGGAGTGAACCAGCAGCTAACGAGATTAGAAAAAAGGTCAAAGCGTCCTCAAGCTGGCAAGCCACGCTCAATTCAAACAAACGGGTCTCTCAAGGGCCGAGGCCGCGCCGCAGTGATGTCAACGCGCGGGTGGTCATCTGGAAATGTGTGCGTGTAATCGGATTTAAGATGCCCACTCATCGGGCGTCCCTTTCTCAGTGCAGTGATGGCTTCTTTGTGCTGTAGTACTGGTTAAATGTACACGTTATGTATCCGGTAACTTTGCTCTGATGCTCTGAACAGGGGCAGTCATGGGATGTGGCGTCTCAAAATCCAACCACTTCCACAAAAGCTCCGGAAAAGGTGATTGTGATCTTTGAATGTTAATATATATACATATATATATTGTATTCAGAATATCAGACACACCTGCTCTGAAACGTTATATGTGTACATTTGTGTTGTTTTTAACGCATGTGTATTTCCTTCCTTTCTTCGCCCGACGCAGCCGTCACAAGTAAGCCCCGGCTTAATTACCTTTGCCAGATGTTGAGTGTGTGTTCACACCACGTCTGGGTCGGAGTTTCCTAAACTCTATATCTCAATTAACGGCACAGCAATAAATCAAAATATCACAACATTATGAATATTTTGTCAGTTTGCCAACAAGCGGCACATAGAAAATGTATGAAATATCATATGAAATATTCTAAATGTTTCATTAAAAAAAACAAGTTGTTTGTTCAGGATCTGTGCGTTTTTACCGCGAATGATTCTCTCATCTGATCTGATTCTGCGGTCGGCTGATCGCCCGTTGTCTTGGTTTCAGCCATCAGGTCCGCCATCCTGATCCAGCGATGGTACCGTCAGTACATTGCCCGCACGGAGATGAGACGCAGGTACACCTGGCACATCTTCCAGTCCATCGAATACTCAGGAGAACAGGCGCAGATAAAGGTGAGAAAAAACCCACCAGGTGACGATCGAGCCGCTAGTCGGTTTCTGCATGTTTCATTTCGAGTAATAACAATAATACAAAACAACATCAACCTTCGCAGCTTTACAACTTCCTCGGCTACCTCATGGACAACTTCACGCCTGCGAGCAATGAACGTAAGTCCCTTTTTTTTCTTCGAATTCACACCTGACAAAAAGGACTTTTTCCAGAACCTTCGTGTCGCAGCGGTCGTCTTGTCTCCTTCCCCCCTTGCAGGGAATTTGATCTCGCACATCTTCAGAGAGAACGAGGTATGCCGCGACGCCGAGTGGGAGAGGTACTTCTGCTACAAGAACATCGAGGTGCCGGAGATCTACTCGGGGCCCCACCTCACCTTCCCCCTGACGGTGGAGCAGGCGGTCGGGCTGGTGGAGGCCTTCAGGAACAAGAAGGTAAACGTGCGCGTGGCGCCTTTTCGGTTCAGATGTATTACTTCAGTCAGTAAGAAACACAAAGCGTAAATATATAGCCCATCCCAAACAATGTCAATTTGTTATCACTAGGGCTGTCAGCTGTGACGCGTTAATCCATGCGATTAACGGGGCCGAGATTAATGCGCCAAAATATGTTAACGAAGTTGGCGGAACTTTGTTTGAAGTAAACAACGTTGACCCCGGAAGCGAAACCGCCGCCGGCTGCAGCCGGTTGGACGAGAAGTCGGCAGCTGAATTGGAAAATTCAAACAGAAGGGCGGCCAGCGGCAAACGGACCACTTAGAGTGCTGCTGGGCTAAGCTAGCGGCTAGGCTAAGCTAGCGGCTAGGCTACTTCCATCTTACCATCTGCCCTGCAGATGACCACCACTGTTGTCAAAGATAACACAAAAACCACAAATCTTTAACTGCGATTAGTGTTTTAAAAAAATGTGTGATTAATTACTTGATTCTTTATCTATTGAAAGGCCTAATTATCATAGAAAGAAGTGTGTATTTTCCTTCACTCGGGCAGCTGACATTTAGAAGGTGGATGAAGAAGGACTTGGGTCCCTCACACATAATTTGGCCTAATGTGTACTGTGTATTATATCCATTGAACACATTACTGAAAGCATGTAAATTCGCTTAATTGGAGTAGAATTCCCCCCCAAAACACGAATCAACTGTATTTTAACTTTTTCCCCACATTTTCTTTCGTACTAGTGTATTTTGTTTTTGAGAATATTGAAAAACAATCTTTAAATCATTGTAAATGAGAATTGATTAATTTAATTGATTTTACCTGGTTAAATAAAGGTCAAATAAATAAAATGAATTGCATCATCAGCTTATTGTTGTTTTTTTATTTAAGTTACCTTCAAAATGTGTCTGAAACCGTCCTGCTGACAAGTTCCTCTCCCAGCAGCAGCTGCACTCGCGCTACGTCCTGCAGCTGTTGCTTGAGACGTGGAAACAGCTGCGCATGTTGCCGAACATCAACCGCATCTCCACCTGCCACAGCAAAGAAATCACCATCTGTGGTGAGCAGAACATGTTGTAAATATCTTGAACTGAATCTTTGGGGGGTTTATAATGTTTCTTTTATAATTTACACATTACACATCTTCTTCATTACAGGGGATTTGCACGGACAACTGGAGGACCTGCTGCTCATTTTCTACAAGGTCTATAGACTTCTTCCAAAAAAAAAACAACCAATGCAATCAATTGAATTCCGATGACAGAACGACGGGTTTTTCCTGCAGAACGACATGCCGTCCTTGGAGAAGCCCTACGTGTTCAACGGAGACTTCGTGGACCGAGGCAAAGACTCCATCGAGATCCTCCTCATCCTGTTTTCCTTCCTGCTCGTCTATCCGAGCGAAGTCCACCTGAACAGAGGGAACCACGAGGACCACATCATCAACCTGAGGTGAAACTCCAGACGGAGGCGCACTGAGTTTGTCCATTCACTCACGGTTTCCATTTCTAACGGTTTGTCTCGTGCGCATGTGGGCGACGCAGGTACGGCTTCACGAAGGAGGTGTTGACTAAATACAAGGTGGGTTTACTCCTCCTTTGCTTTGTGTTTACCGATCGGTGTTAACTCCTCATCCCTGCCACGCAAACACACGCAAAATGTGCCCTGATCCCTTCTGACTTTAGATCGGTGTCCGCCTGCACAGTCCCACGAGAGCTTGATATAGACCTGATACCCTCCCAGTGCTGCACACACATCGCTAACAGCTAAGAGGATTTGATGTCATTAAGTCAGACGAGTGTCCATCGGACTCTGTTGAGTTCTGGTGAGTCAGGCAAGGTCGAGTTGGGTGTTTTTGATGTATTGTCCTTTGTTCAGAACGTTATCGTCATAGTTGGGCCGCCAGCTGCGACAATCGATCAAAAAAAAAAAGACAAGACATCCTGAAAATGACAACAATGGTTTGTTATACACTTATTAAAGGAGCTGTTGTTGAACTTTGTGATCAAAGCACATTGTTTGAATGGATCAATTAACAAATCATTTTTTATCAATAATTAGTATCTAAAACACAAAAAGGCAAAATAGCACATATGCAAACAAGAAAAAGTACCAACGTAAACAAATCCCATGAGTATTTTTGTCCTCTTCGTCCTCAGTTGCACGGCAAACGGATCCTGAAGCTGCTGCAGAAGATTTTCAGCTGGTTGCCGTTGGCAACGGTGATTCGACCAGAAGGTGCTGGTGCTCCACGGCGGGAATCTCCGACACCACGGACCTCGCCGTCCTCGCCAGGGTGGACAGACACAACGTGAGCTGTCCCAACGCGACCTTTTTTTTTAAAATCGATTCTCTTTCGATTCAAGTCCCTCCGTCACGTCTCCGCTCCTCTCTCCGTTCCTCGGCAGTACGTTTCGGCGCTGAGGCCTCCGAAGAAGAGGCACCAGAGCTCGGCGGGCATGTCCATCGACTCCGACATGGACCTGGACACCTCGTGCCGCCACCGGGCGCTGCTGCGCCAGAACTCCCTCGCGCTCCTCAAGCCCATCAACCGCGACAGCTTCCAGAACCGCTCCCTGCAGGACTTCTCCGACCGGCTCAGGGGGAGCGCGGCGGAGCAGGCGGAGGTCAGCGCTAGGAGACGGTCCATCCTCGAGATGGACATCGTCAACCCGCTGGAGAACCAGGGCGCCGCGGCCGACGTCCTCCGAGTCCCTCCACAGTCTGACCGTGGTGGACGAGTGGAAACAGGTGATGTACGGGTGGTGAGCACAGGTTGCTGGTTGTCAGCTTTGTAAAGGGCCACATGACAGCTGCTCTCTCTTGTGTCCCAACTTCAACGGTCCCCAGTTAAAGCGTTTTCAGCTAAAAGCAAAGGATTTGACTCAAATTCCACACGTATTTCCTCGTTGATCCTTTGCCCTGCAAGTAACTTTGATCCGGTTACATTGATTTAATATCTCATGGCAAAAAATGTACATGTCCTCTTAAGAACTTTGCAAGGTCACGAATATTTTTTCACTTTGCACCATAAAAATACACATACCGTGCAGCGTTTAGTGACATGCAGAAGAGGTTGTGGCCTTTGTGTCTCCGTCTGATGGGCCGCACTCACCTGCTGTGAGTAACTGCTGTGTATTGTTGCCAGTTGGAGCATTAACACGCCGTAATCCACCACGTCATTAATCCCACTAACGTCACCATTCAAGCAGATACAAGCTGCAGAGGGTCCACGTGGTCTCATGGTCCACAGAGGTCCCGTGTTCAGGTCCAAACAACAGACATTTCTAAATTGCAAAGTGATGCTCTCCGTGTTGAGACGAAATATTACACACAGAAAATCAAAAGATGTGATTCGACAACTTTAAAATGCTTTTATTGCCACTTTTAATGTCATTTAGAAGTACAGGCACATGTGGAGCTTCCAGTTACATCATCTCCCGTTATCGTCTGTTGTTTTCGCCGGCAGATCCTGGACCTGCTGTGGAGCGACCCGATGACCCAGGACGGCTGCGTGCCCAACGAGGTGCGGGGCGGAGGCTGCTACTGGGGCCCCGACGTCACGGAGGACTTCCTGAACAGGCACAACCTGCAGCTCCTCATCCGCTCGCACGAGTGCAAACAGGAGGGTTACGAGTTCTGCCACAACCGCAAGGTGAGCTCCGGGCGGCGGCTGAGCTCCGCCTCCCTCCCCGATCCGACGCGGGTCACTGAGAAAACCCGCTGAAAGGCTCTCTTTCGTTCCGCCAAAGGTCCTCACGCTGTTCTCGGCCTCCAACTACTACGACGTGGGGAGCAACAGGGGGGCCTACGTGAAGCTGGGTCCAGACCTCGTGCCTTATTTGATTCAGTACCAGGCCAGCAGCATGATCAGAGAGCTCACCGTCAGGCAAAGGTACCTGACTGCACTTCCGATTTGCAACGTATCATTACGATATACGTTTGAAAATAAATGGAAGACCTTTTTGGTAAATTGCCAAAGTTTGTCCGTTAAGTATTGGAAACAGCTGACGTGGGCACAGGTGACACAATTAACCGGGAAGCAGGTTTGAATCTCGCTATCAAACACGCTGCACCTTTGTTTGTTTACCTTTGGACCGGGCCGGCGTTTGAGCTCAACGTTTTTGCCAAGTGCGGGACGCAACAGGTGTTTTTTACACGAGAGAATTAATTCACGGGGGGACAACGCACAAGAAGTGAAAGGAGCATGTTCCGTCTTTGTTGTAAATCCGCTGCGTTGCTTGTGGTCTTGTTCTGCAGTGCCGGGCGGACCGAGCGCTCGGCCCTCAAAGTGCTGCGGGAGCAGGTGTTTGCGCACAAATCTGACCTCCTGTGTGCCATCAAAAGGTTCGACAGAAACGACACAGGTGTGTGTGTGTGTGTGTGTGTGTGGCGTGACTGTCGGGGACCCGTTCGGTCCTCGGCGGATCGGGTGTTTTCATTGTTCTGTTGAAAATCTCCATTGTGCTTCCAGTTTGCAAAAGAAAAAAGAGACATCTGAGCTCACGATCTTTAATCCCTATTCAGATTTTAAAAAAAAAGAAAATATATGGGTGTCGCAGACGTCCATCCAGCAGGATTTGACAGTTTCACAGAGACTTGAGTTTGTTTCACGTACACAACTAAAGTAAAATGAATGTAATTAAGTTATTAAAGTAGATCCATTTGAAAAAGACAACGCGAGAGTTTGGTTGAATCTCTTTAGATTCTGTTATTGACGCTTGAGATTAATGTCTGAAGTCAGTGGAGAAGGTGTCTTGACGGCTGTCACGTCCGCCTCCCGTCAGGCCTGGTGTGCCTGAGCGACTGGGCCACGGCGGTGGAGAGCGTGATGCACCTCGGCCTCCCGTGGAGGATGCTGCGCTCTCAGCTGGTCCCGGGCAAGATCCACGGCGGCATGATCGACTACCACGAGTGGTTCAACGAGCTCGCCATCAAGGGAGTCAGCGCCGATGTGAGGGTCGCCCAGATGCATGCTGGTCCCGGAGCTTACTCACGGTGTCTGGTTTTAGCGCTCTGTTTTTTTTTTTCTTGCAGCACATCGACCAGAGTCTACTGGAGACGCTGTATCGTCACCGCTCCACCTTGGAGACCATCTTCAGAATCGTTGACTACGACAACTCGGGTAAAAAAAAAAAAAACTTCAACTAGTCAAATGTGTTTCGATGTCAGCGCAGTGACTCACAGAGAGAGACACAGTCTGTGACGTGTCCTCGTGGACAGAGAGAGACGGTCACGGAGCTGAGCCTCTGTTAATCTGTAGCGCGCAGGCCGCGAGGGGTTACGTCCATCCCTGTTAAAGCGAGGATTAACCCACTGATCTACTAGACTCCCCCACCCTCCTCCCCCCTACATGTAACCACGCACACTCCCCCTCCCCCCCTCCCTCCGTCAGCATTAGGCTGTTTCATAAAAACCCTCTAAACAATCCTCCTCCTCCTCCTGCTCCCCCCCTCCCTCCAGGCTTCATCACTATCGAGGACTTCCAGCAGACCTGGAAGCTGCTGAGCGTCTACCTGAAGATGGAGATCACGGACGACACCATCGCCGACCTGATCGTCACCATCGACCGCAACCAGGACGGCAGCATCGACATCGAGGAGTTCATGGAGGCCTTCCGGCTCACGGACAAGAAGAGCCTGCTGGAGCGCGGGCGCAGCATGTTCATGGGGACGGCCACGGACCTGACCAAGCTGGAGGGGGACCCCAACGTTTGAGGGAAACAAAAAGAAAAAAAAGCGGAGGGTGACCTCAGCAGAGACTCCTCGCCGGGGGGGAGGCGAGGGGAGTAACGCACTTTGAGCCGTAGGGTGTGAGAGGCGAGGGTGTTTCATCACACATTCTGACACAAGTTTCGTGCAATGAGAAAGTACAGCGGAAACACAACTCTATTTGGTCGCTTTTATTGAGCTACAGTAGATAAAAGGGTGCAAAATCCAATTCAATTTTATTATATTATTATTATTACTAGTAGTATTGATCAGTCAAATTTGATAAACAAACATATATGAATTGCTTCAGTTAAGAGAGAGAGAGAGAATACATATTCAAGTAACACTGCGACAATATCTATAAAAACGTTTGTTAACAGTCAATTAAGCTGCAAATTGTTTTTCATGAATTGAGCAATTTATCGTTCTGTCAATGTAACATCAGAAAAAAAATCCCAGCGCAATCGCCGTTGTCCAACCAGATAACCGCAACCTCAATAAATATGATCAAATTAGTAAATGTCCACATTCGACGAATGTGTTCGGAATTTTTACTTTGAAAAATCCCTCCAACTATTATTCTGTGTTTCACTTCTGTGGATTCACTAACTGATTAATCCACCTGTTGCCTCACGGCGGATGTGATTTGCACTCTTGCGCATGAACTAAATTCAAAACAGGCTTTTTAAATTGTGCAGCTCTGTATTTGCACTCGTCAAATGTCGCCGGTGCCTTAAGGAGCGATTCAACTTCCGCAGAGGAAGTCAAGGCTGCACTGATGATGATGTTTTGTTTCGGTGCCAACTGCCAACGATTTACCGCCCCCCCCTCGTCTCACACGGGGCCCGACCAGGACTGAGAGCTCATACGCTGGTGATGTGTGTATCTCTACCTTCAAGCTGTCGCTTTCAAGCCCTAACTTTGAGAACTGTGCTCGCATGTTCTCTTCTCTTTCCGAAGAGGTGTGTCCGTCCGTTCGTCACCACGCTGGAGGCTGGAGGCCGTTAGCTTAGCGTAAAAACTGGAACTATTCAGCCCGCTGTCAATCCTTTTTAAATAAGAACGTTTTAAGGATGCACATAATAACCAAAATGTTTATACAAGATATGGAGGCATGATTTTTAGGTGTTTTCTCTGTTAAATCTGCTGTTTCCATTGTTAGAAAAGTCTCCACATGTCGCTGAACATATTGGTAAAGTTTTGTTTCATGACAAATTGAAATGTTATTGTACGTGAGTTTCGGAATGAATCTGTGTACAACTTTTGCTGTGAATACATCTCAGTCAGATTTGTGTGTTTCTTTGAGCCCTGACTGACCTTAAAGTGGCTTCTTGAAGCACAGGTCTGCAAGTTTTCCTGAAATACAAAACTGTAATTTAATATAGCGAATGTAACTTGTTAGGTATTCAGGCATTATTCCCTAAATAGTTATAATTAAAATGGTTCCCCAAATAATTTAGGCATACTACAAGAAAATGACAAAATTAAACTATAATATCAGGTTGCAATTGGATGTGGATATATGTATTTGTTATTTTTATTATATAAAATAATAATAATAATTTATTAAAAAAAATATACATTTTTAGATCAACGGACTGGAATAAGCGAATGCTTTAACATTTAAGTAGATTCTGACCAGCAGATCGTATCATAAAAAAAGCCACCTCCACAGTTTCAGTCAATTCTATTTGACTTTGAACGTCAACTCGCAATCAAATTATTATCGTCTTTTCCTGGACGGTCGAAGCAGTTTCCGGAGACACCAGCAGGGGGCACAACAGACGCGCGCAAACCCGCCTGAACATCCCAAACTGCAGCTGCTGCAGGGACAGTTAGAAATTAAACACAACCGTCTCCGTGTCCGCCACCGTCTCCGTGTCCGCCGCTCCGTTGGGACGTTTAACTTCCGAATGAAAGTCTTTCCAATTAAAACATGAAACGAGATTTGATCAGATTGCAGATTGCACGGAAACAGGTGGAATCAATCAGACAATCACACGGGCAGACAGGCCAAGGCAGGAAGTGGAGTTACGCCAAGGAGACCAGAAACATGAAACTACAAAATAAAACAGGAAAGGGAACAAACCGTTACAATTGGAAGCAAAAATAAACAACAAAAGACCTTTATGTCGTCAATCGTCGTTTTGTGCTGTAAAAAAACAACAAAGAAGAATCAGCTCACACACCGTTTAGCTTCGTCTAGTCTTTCCTCATTGTTTACACTTAGGGCATAATTTTGCAACCTTATTCTTACCTTTTTTTTCTTCTATTTTAAGCTTCATCCATCCACACTTTCATTTATTTCATTTCAACTGTTTATTATTTTCTTATTCTTTCTTATTCCCCCTTTTTTTATTTTTCTTTTAACCCGGTGAAGCAAACACATTCGTCTGCATTCATTGAGTTGTTCTTAACTCACCTCACCGAACCGGTTCATCAGGTAAATTCCTTTTGTGCGTTCAGGTGCAGAAACCTGTTTCATTTCCCTGTGCTCACATGTAGAGTCTCAGTCAGTGTTCACTTATAAACACAGTCCACTAAACGAGTTTTTAGTTTGCTTCTCGGCACAAACAGAAAGCCGTTTCTTTCACAGAAGCCTTTTTTCTCCGCACAGACGTTTGGTGCAAAGTCAGAGCATTAATTCCACAACTCTCGAAACGTTTTACTACACAATGAGAATCTTTCTTGAAGTACATTTTACAGATAATACCTTTGCATAAGTAAGGTTTTGAATTAAACAATGAGAGGAACACAGCATGAGGAATGCAACAGAAAGGTGTAGATGAGAATAAAGGGTTTTATTTAGTAGAACTCTGGAAACACAACATCAAGCTGCAGTTACACAAAAAACAGGCGATTGATTTGTGTATCTGATTTCAACCGAAGCAATAAAGTAAGATGAGGCTCTATGTGGTGACGTGATTTAAAATTAAGCCTTTTAATGGAAACTTAACGTTGTTTCTCTTTAGAAAAAAGGTAGTTATACATTTTAAAATAAAATCATCACAGTAAATCTACTCGTCTGTACTTGAAGGATATTTACACCAAAACCACTATTAAGAACATTATCTCTCACACACATAGTTCTGCTTAATTATGTCTTGGTTTCTAATTCTTTGATTTGAAAATATTTATACAACAACAAACTATAATAAACATGCTGATGAGTCACTTTGACCTCAACACCTTCACTGAACATCACAGAGAAACATCAGTTTGACAGATTTTGATATCAGCAGTTTTATCATCACCAGACTTTCCAATACTAAAATATGGGAAGAGTTTCTCAGTGAAAGTGTCTCTGTGAGTGTAGATGGGAGTCGTGTCTTCAGGGTCAAAGAAGGACACGTCCCCCCTGTCATAGTCCAGCTGGACTCTGATCCTCTGGAGACTCTTCTTCACTGTGACAGTCTGACAATCTCCATTAGTGTATTTACCACTGTGAAGAACTAAACACCAGATCCCAACTTTTGGTGAAGCACCTGTCTCTCCCTTCCTGTCAACTGACTCTTTAGCCAAACCTAACAGCCAGTAAGGATGGTCTCCCACCTCCACCTCCCAGCTGTGTTTCCCTGAGCTGAAGCCCTCAGAGCCCAGAACACGTGCATAGTGAGTGAATCTCTCTGGATTATCAGGAAGCTGCTGGTTTGTGTCTCCATGTCTCACACTGGTCAGATCATCAGACAGATAGAGACAGTCGCATGCAGTATTTGGGTCCAGAATGACAGGACTGAAGTGAACCAGGTCCTTCATCTTCTTCCAGACTCTGAAGGACTGGTTGCCCAGGTGTTTGGCCACATCTATCAGGGCACCTGAGACCAGCTGTGGATCTGTCAGTGAGCTCTGGACTCTGGCTCTGGTCTGAGTGGCTTCATAACTGCTGAGGAACGACACGTTGTCTTTCTGCAGCTCTTCTTCAACAGCAGAGATGCTGCCTGACAGAGAGGAGATCTGATCCTCAATCATCTTCATCTCTCTGCTGATGGTCTTCCCCTTCTGCTCCTCTTCCTCCCTCAGTGCTGCCAGTCTGGACTCCTCTTCCTCTCTCAGGAACTGGTGGAGCTTCTTGAACTCTGCTCTGATCTTCCTCTCTGTGGACACCAGCTGCTTCTTGGAGACTTCAATCACTTCATTGTATGTTTTCTTCACTTGTTGGTGTTCGTCCTTCTTGTCCTGCAGAGACTCCAAGTCAGATCTCAGCTGGTCCTTCAGGTTCCTGACTGCTTGTTCTAGAGGAACCACCTTGTGACTCTGGTGGAGAGAGAACTCACAGACAGGACACACAGCTTTCTGCTCGTCCTCACAGAACCAATAAGGGACGTCTGGATGTTCCTCACACACCACCTCCTCTTTCTCCTCCTCTGGTTCCGTCTCCGTTGATCCAGTTTTCTGTCTCTCAGCAAAGGAGTCAGCGAGTCCCTTCAGTGTTAAGTGCACTGCTGGTTCATCCTTTGAGGATTTTCTTTTACAAATGGGACAGTTCTTGTTTCCAGCTTGTTCCCAGAATCGCTGCAGGCAGCTTGAGCAGAAGCTGTGGCTGCAGCTCAGAGACACGGGATCTCTGAACGTCTCTGAACAAACATGGCAGCTCAGGTAATTTTCAAAAAGAACTTTTTCAGCCATTTGCTTCGATTTATCAAATCTGATTCTCTCTGAATTACAGATCTCAATGGTTGTGTTCTTGCGTTTAGTAGAGATATCTCACCCTGTGATGCGTCTCTGTTCTCCGTTCAGCAACAAGGAAGCAAATCAGCTTTAAGTTTCACTTTCTCTTCTTTCATTGTGTAAGTAGCTGACATTTCCTTTGGTCACCAACAGGTGGTGATGTTTCATTTTAACTCAGGTTTTACTACAGATTTAAAAAAGCAATATGGCAAAAGGGCTTCAACTAATGACTATTTTCTGAATTAGATGTTTGGTTTATAAAATGTACAAAAAAAGGTGAAGCGTTTCTTTCTCTTTCACTCAGTGGAAAACCGATTGAACCCAGTCAGAGAACAACAGCTCATCAGAGGGTTTATCTCCAGAAAGTTAAATGAAAATACTTTTAAAAAAACCCTCCTTCCTTTCATTTAATATTTTATTTGTATTTATGGAAACACCAGGTTAGTGAGGACATTTGACTTCAGTTAAAGTTTTTTGTTTAATTAGAAACGTATTGGATTTCAGCATCAATGTCGTTAATGCTTAAACCAAATGCGTAGGTTTGGTCTCAGCTTTGGGAGGGACACTACCAAAATGGACGATTCAGCGTTAAATCAGGCAGTTAACATCACTTTTGAACCAGCATGGTCCCGTTATGTGGCTATGTGAGCTTTATCCTTCTGCCTCCAACAAGGCCAGCTGCTGCTAACGCACTGGACCAAAGGATGCAGACGCTAGAGACACAAGCAGAAGTGACGTGCTCTCTACTCCAGAGGATGGACACCGGGCGCTGTGTATCTCTACCTTCAAGCTGTCGCTTCCAATCCCCAACTTGTTCTCTTTCCGAAGAGGTGTGTCCGTCCGTTCGTCACCACGCTGGAGGCCGTTAGCTTAGCGTAAAAACTGGAAAATGGGGGGAAAACTGCTTTTAGAGGTGGCGATTTCGAGCAGGCCGAAGCCTCCTATTCAGCCCGGTGTCAATCCTTTTAAATAAGAACGTTTTAAGGACGCACATAATAACCCAAATGTTTATGTAAGATATGGAGGCATGATTTTTGGGTGTTTTCTCTGTTAAATCTTCCGTTTCCATTGTTCGAAAAGTCTCCACATGTCGCCGAACATATTGGTAAAGTTTTGTTTCATGACAAATTGAAATGTTATTGTACGTGAGTTTCGGAATGCCGACCGTGTACAACTCTTGCTATACTATAATATATATATATATATATATATGGATCTAAAAATGTATATTTTTTTAATAAATTATTTACAAAATAACAAATACATATATCCACATCCAATTGCAACCTGATATTATAGTTTAACTATGTCCTTTTCTTGTAGCAGGCCTAAATTATTTGGGGAATCATTTTAATTATAACTATTCAGGGAATAATATATATATATATATATATATATATATATATATATAATTATTCCCTGAATAGTTATAATTATAAATGACTGAAATAAGCGGATGCTTTAACATTTAAGTAGATTCTAACTATCAGATCGTATCATAAAAAAAGCCACCTCTACAGTTTCAGTCAATTCTATTTGACTTTGAACGTCAACTCGCGATCAAATTATTATCGTCTTTTCCTGGACGGTCGAAGCAGTTTCCGGAGACACCAGCAGGGGGCACAACAGACGCGCGCAAACCCGCCTGAACATCCCAAACTGCAGCTGCTGCAGGTACAGTTAGAAATTAAACACAACCGTCTCCGTGTCCGCCGCGCCCGAAGGGAAATGTCCACCTCTAAAAGTCGCTTGATGACACGTTTTCATGTCACTGACACGTTGCATCCTGTTTGTGCTCGTTTAACTGAAAGAAAGAAAAGAAACAAGTCGGCGGCATTTTTGCTTGAGATGCATGAAAGACACAAGAAGTGAGCTTTAAAAGTGCTGGTTGGCTTGTTTTTTTGGTTCTACTTTTCACGTCCAGCAACCCCCCCCCCCCCCCACCCCCTCCCCCCCAACAAAGAGACTCACATGCTGGTGACAATGAAAGAGACAGTTAACAGTTGGACCGAAGGGGGTCGGGGGGGTCGCATCTATTGTTTATTGTCTGCAGGAGGTCTAAAGCTGCTGGAGTGTTGCCCTGATGGAGAAAGAAAGACTTAAGTGCCTTAAAGCGCGCGCTGTGATGGACTCGGCCTCTGCTGAAGGCCTAACTTCAACCTTTAAGCAACGTCTAGTAGAACGCAACGTTCTTTTTAAAATTACATTGTATTACCATCTTTACATTTGCCAGTTTGTTTTTATATTTCATGCAATTATTTGTAAATTAACCCTAATGAACACGTATTTAGGCAACAATTAAACCCAAATAACAGGAAAGACTGAAGTGTGAGTTTGACCCGTAAAAAGAAGCTAATTTGTAGACACTGTATACATCCTGCATCCATTTTTAACTTTTTAACACCACATCAAGCTTAACAAGATCAACTCTAACTCAATTTTACGCTTTAAATGCCAGTTGTCGTTTGTTGGTAATTGACAAGATTTACAGTAAAATACGTTTTTCTCTACGTTGTGTGTGAAAAAAAACAACCTAAAATTTAACTTATTTTAAGTGATTATCTCAAAAATATGTCAGATATTGTGGGCGGGCCCTCGTTTTCTCCCTTGTATGTCAGGAAAAGCAGCAGATGAGCGTCGTAGTCAAAGCGTCGGCTCCACCGGAGGTCGATCGTGTGCCAGAAGAAGTGAGCACTGTGCAACTAATGGGAAAAAAAAACAAAAAACGAAGGACCCTGAAACGATAATATCGAGGACAGACAAATAACGAGAGGCCTCGAAAGAGTCCAAACCGGGAGAACGCCACTTCCCCCCGAGGCCACAAGTTTGAACACAGCTGCAGCCGCACGACTCACATCACCGCGGGGATTTATCGGTTGCAGCTCGGCACCAATGGATGTCCCTAAAAAACCGGCCCGAGCCGGTTGAAGTTCAGCATGTGGGACGAACTAATAAAAGGATTTGTCACCTGGATGTGTTGAATGTTTATGAATAAAAAGAGATAGTTCTCTGACCTTTTGCGTGTTTGTCCGGCATCTCAAGGGAAAAGTAAAAATAATAAAATCACACAACTTTGACCGGTTTGTTTATGAAATACAAAATCGGGCAATATGTGAAAAGCTGGACTTTATATATGCAACTAAAAAGGTGACATTCAACCGGTACATTTTAAAGCAGACGTTTGATGATTTGGACAAATATGCGTTTTTGCGGTGAAGCCTGGTAGGTTTGGAAAAGCATAGATTAAAAAAAAAAGCTTGCTAATAGTTTAGTCCTTGTTGTTTAAGCCGTAAAAAAATGGCCCTGCTTTGATTCTACGCTATGCTTAAAAAGATATTGATTGAACATTGTGAAAGTGGCGGCGACACAAAACTGTCAGAAATAAGCCGGGAGCAGACTTTTAACCACAAAGCTAGAAGTAAATTTACCTCAACTCTCAAGCTGGTAAAAACAGATCATTTAGATGGATTTAAAGTGAAATATTACAATGCTTGGAATTCAGTATTTAGAGTTTGACAATTACACCTACATACAGCGATTAAGAGCTATAATACCAAACCCGTTAATCAAAAGACGGCACGACTGTGACCTTTTGCACTCAAGTGCAGCTTTTATTTTTTTGCAAATACACTATAAATGCTTACAAAAGCACTGTAGAAACATCTGTGCAGTAAATTATCAAAACTAAAAATGGATATTACTTATTATTCATTTTGCACCTCACATGACAAGGATCATCATTTTCAGCAGCAAAACAAATAAAGATCAAGAGGACACGTCTTGTTAGTGACTTCGAAACATCAAAATGCGCAAATGCAGTTGTTACGACAGACCAGGTCAAGGGAAATGATAATAATAATAATAATAATAATCGTAATAAAGGATGGTATGGCACTAGTGCTCATCCCTGAAGGCGGGCTTCATTCATCTAGATCGGTTTACAGCATCAACGCGTTACTTTACTCAGTCATCAAGATAATCAGCCTTCCAGTAAAAAAAAAAAAAAAAAATCACTTGGGTCCGACAGATGTGGTGCACGAGCTCCACGAAACAAATTCACTCACACAAAAGATCTCAAACACCCAAAATCTCAAACCATTCATGAGCACTCTTACAGACAGTTAAACAGGTCTCTGGGCAGCTCCCACTGCCACATACTGGGCCATCTTCTTAAAAACACATTTTATATTTTCACTGTGGAAAAAATGAAATCAGGAATGAAATGAATGGAACCATTAAAGATATCACGGAAAAAAAGGAATGTTTCGGTGCAAGAAGAAAAAACAGAAAGGAATTTACATAAACATTGTGTGGCCCCTTACAAATCAATTAGTTTTACACAACACCGTATTGCTTCGTCTTACATAATACTGACATCAGCTCACAAAGAGCATCAATTACTTGTGTTTGCTCTTAAAAATACCCATCAATCCAACTTGTGAAATGTCTTCTGTTTTCTTGCCTTATTGTAGAAAAGGCACATGGACACGCGTCAACGCTCACACAACAGGGCCGCAAATACTGACGGTTGCACAATAAAAGGAGGAACAGAAAAGTGTTGGCCGGTGGTTTTGTGGCACTGGCGTGATGACAGAGGAGCGTAAACACGGCGCTGGGGCAGATCCATTAGGTTATCTTTGGTCAGGCAAGGATTGGACCCAAAAGGTCGGTGCCGTAGAGGGTCAGACAGCGGATGGGCCGGGTGTGCGTGTGCGTGTGTGTCTGTGTTTGAACAGACGCTGTGCAAGCACAGCAAAGCGACACACGCACACACACAAGGCCGGGATTAAAGTCTCTACAGGTCGAGTTTTTTCTAAAAAAGTTGGATAACGATGTACTGTGAGTTTGCACAAGGCGGTGAGTCCTTCCACGTAGGTGGAATAAAAAAATTAAAAAAAAAATAAAAAAGGCCTTTAGTGAATTGATTCAACCTTTACGGAACACTTTGAACCCGCGTTCAAACGATCCCGGAATCCGACCTCTGGCACCGACCTCAGACAAAGCGATCCGCCCTTTCTGGAGCACCTGTTCGGTTTATTCCTCCTAGAATGATTTCCCAACAACGCCAGAGATATGGCCACGATCAGCCAGCGACAGGAACGAGTCAAGTGAGATACGTTTACACTAGTGATGACTGTAACCGCCAACTCCAATAAAAATGGAAGCAAGCTTTATGCTTTGTATCTTGTGCTCAGTCGTCATAAACAGAAAGCCTTGAAGGAAACGCCTCTGTGAGTCAACCTGGAATATGAGCATATATGTACAAATACCATTAAGTCCATTAGGTTATGGCGTTTTTTTTTTTCTTTCCTTTTTTTAGCAGCAAATAACAAAATACAAAAAGTATATCAAAAGAAGACACTCCATGTGCTGAAAAGTAACAGAGGCATGGATGCGCGTTCCCTTACATCAACACCCTTCATAGCCGATACTGACAAACCGTTGAAATGTACTGAACGTGTGGACCACCTGCATCGAAACGAACGGGACAAAACAAAAACAAACGACAAAACGCACACAACAAAACATTTCCAGGCAAAGTGCAGGGAATATTTCCACGATGACAGTGTTTATGGCCTTGAATTCACTGCCCATTCGCGACTACCACTGGGTTTCACTTGGCGAGGACGTTCGGTGGACAGAAAAAAATGAGAACACGTGAAACGTAAGACTAAACAGTGATTCAAGTGCTGCGTTTTTTTTGCCTCGAACGCCTCCAGCTCCTCGGCAAAGTGGTGACAGCACAGCGGCTTACTCAAAGCCTCCGATGAGCAAACGCTCTTTAATATATATATGTATATAATATATATATATATATATATATATATATGTATATAATATATATATATATATTATATATATATATATATATATATATATATATGGCACTTTGACAGTGTGTTTGACCAATCAGCTGTAAATATATGTCATATTAGGAAAAAAAAAAAAAAACCTTGTAGTTTTGAGAGGACTGGTTTACGCAATCCAAATTGTGCTTTTCCCTAATAAGTGTGGACGTGCAGCAAAGTTGGTGTCCCTCGGCACACCTATAAAGACTGTCGGCTGGATTTTGGTCAGAGGTATCGTGTTGGTTCCCCCTTTTACACACAACACGCGCACAAGAAGAGGATTTCCAGCTTATCTTCACAAACGCACGAACACAAAAGAACACGCCGAACCGCTGTAAGGCAGAAAGCGGCTCCGAGCCTCGCTCGTGTGTTCTGGGGGGGGAAGAAGCCGGCAACTCGAGCAATAGCAAGCTATTGGTTTAACTAGTGTTCTGGAGAGATTAGGGGGGGGGGGGTTTGGGTGCAATGATTCACCGTAGGACAAAAGCACATAAATCGTTCTCTAATGCCTAAATTCAAAGCGAAGGACCTTGGATTCCTGTCCTAAGGATTCGGTTTGAAGGGGGCTTTTTTCTTTTTTTTGTTGGCTCGAAACTTTCTCCCCCCCGACGGAGAGGAAAGAAGCGTCCGCCGCCCCCCCCCCGCCGCGTGCTGCGACGCCGTCTCTACACGTTCCCTCGGGAAAATTATGTAGACGAAAAAAGACAGAAAAAAAGAGTCCCTTAAGGCCGTCGAGCACGGAGAGGAGGAATGAGCGTGTGGGGGGGGGGGGGGGTTTGTGTAGCAGGCGGTGGGGGCCGCAGGGGACGGACAGTCGTTCAGAGGGCTCAGTGAGAGCAGCATTGTTTTTGTTGACTAAACATTTACAGGGGGAGGGTTTGTGTCCCCCTCCCCAGCCCGCTATGTATGCGCACCCCCGACCACGGTAATGTAACGCCCCCGTGCTGCTGCTGCCGCCTCGGGGAGGGAGGGAGGAGGAGGGGGAGGGGCGGGGGGGAGGGGGATCCTGGATCAACACTTCTGGGCCTCCACGGGAGACATGGCGTCCACGGGGGACATGGCGATGTAGGAGCCGTTCCTCGTGGGCTGGTTGGCTGACGGCTCGTCGGGCTTGTCGCTGACCTGCGTGTAGGCCGTGTCGTCTTTGACCGTCTGCGCGCGGGAGAAACAGAGGGGGCGTCAGTGCAAAGCGCCACAGCGGCGTTTACGTTTGAAAACGTGAAACGATGCAGAGTGGAATGTGCACAGTAACAACCACGTTTATCCGTGTAAATGTAAAACATTTAAAAAATTCACAACGACCACTCCCACAAGAAAAAAAAAGCATTAGCTTCCAATGACAAAGTAATTACGCTCAGGCAAGGAAAACAATAAACATGTCCCATAAAGTAAATTAAAATGATAATGAGTGATGTGCAACAAATTAAAAAAGGAGAATAGCAAACAAGGCAAAAATTAAGACTTACAGTAAAAGAATGAAAAGCTTCAGTAAAATCAATACGTTTTACTTCATTCTAAAACAGAAACAGAAAAAAGGGGGGGTTACAGAAAATTTAAATTAGAACATTGTTAATACACTTCACATTGCAATTATGCACGTTTGAAAAAAATTTCTAACCTGACGGTCTCGAGTGTAATAAGCTTTGGTATTTCTGAAATCACTTCCTTTCTTAAAAGTATTCACATGCGGTAATTGATACCACTCACGTCCGCGTGTTAAAATGTGTCGCTGAAGTAGTTAGTTAACCAAGAAAAATGCATCCTTTTTATTTTGTATGATAAATACAAAAAAAAGAGGCTTCTTTTAGCTTTAGCCTGAAAAAATGCCCCCAATCGTTCCCCCCAGTTTCCAGTCCCGAATCGAACATGCAACACACTGGCATGAGTTTGACATCAATAAGGTGAATTAACCATTAAATATGTTCTTTGGACGGTGAATGACCTCCGCTACAGTAATCCGAGGAGGTCGACGGTCCGGGTTCAGATCAACAGTCCTGCAACCGCCACAGATAAGAGCGGTGAAAGGGTGCCGCACATTATTCCAACTCAACGCTGAATCGTGCTAAGCTAGCTCGTAGCTACACTGACTATTAAGGAACTGGGACCCTGAATACAAAGTGGCATCCCTTGATAGAAAACTTTCAGAAAAAAGGTAAAAAAAAATAAATAAAAAAAAAACCATAAGCACCATATCAACCCAAAACCTGCTCATTCAGGATGCATGCAGTGTTAGTTAACACGCTCGGGGTTAAATCCTCATGCAAAATCCCACTCAAAGAAATGCAGCATTTTCGGTGACACATGTTCACTAACTATGAGAATTAGAGGTTGTACCTTCTTCTGGCGGTTTCGGCAGAAGAGGACGACGAGCACCAGCAGCAGGATGATGCCCATGCCCACGATGAGCAGCGGGAAGTTGGACACGAGCGTCACGATGAGGAGCATCGTCCTCATTTGGGACGCAGATTCGTCGTCCACGGTCGCTGTCTGCATTCGAGGGGGACGAGAAGAACATGGATTCTTTTTTTTTGAGCCGCCTGCGGGGTTCAACGAGAACGGGGTTCGTCCGACGGAATCAAACACTCACCTCGTTGACAAACATGATGGGGAAAATGGTCTCGTTGATGTACTTGGTTTTGCTGAAACGGCAAAAGAAAAGGGAGGTCAGGGACATCTGGCTCGAGATGAGGACATCGGCGTGGCGGCGGCCAGGTGGGTCAGAGTTTGACTTACGGGAAGCCTTGGACTCGTTTCAGGATGATATTGAGCTGAGCTCTCTTGCAGGCACGGATGGGAACGCCAGTGGTCTGAAACACACAAAAAGACGGCTCACAACGCGTCTGGATGAATTCACCCCGCACAGCTCACAATCAGCTCAACCATTGGTTTCCCCGCTGCACGTTTCCCCTCCTCAGTTTGTGTCGTCATTATTGCTGTTCACACGGAAAGCCGGGCAGATCACCGCAAAAACGCTACTGTAGGAGCCATCCATGTTTAGGGTTGCCATGACTTTGCTTTGCTTGGTTTATTTATATATTAGTATTTTGGACTCAAGGTGGCAGTGATTAGATGCCCGTGGTTGTATACAAGGGGCAGAGGTGACAGATCACAGTCCACACATCAAAATCATCCCGTGCGTTACTCTGTTCCTACCATCGCTGGACACTCTTTTGTTCGTCCTGTGCGTGATGGCAAAAAGACATTAAAAAGATGGCTAAAGGTACAGTAAATCAAAAATTGCTGTAGTAAAACTGATTCCCGTCGTCTGTACGTGAACCAACAACTTTCTTAATTTAGACCGTGGTCAATAACCGACTGAGCAAAAGGTCAACGCGGCTCCCTCTGTGACCTGTCGACGTACCGGCTGCAGGTCGAGGTACGTCTCGTGCTCCTCCTTGTTGGGGCTGAGCCCGTCGACGGCGTTGATGTACTTGGGGTCGGCTTGATAAAAGTGGGGGAAAGACACCACGATGGGAGCACCTTGTGGGGAAAGAAGAGAGACAAACATGAGTGTTGCAATCAAACATGATTAGTGTTTCAACCACGAGACGACTGGAGAAAAAAAAGGTGCAGATAGTGCGATAGTGTTTTGTGTGTCACCCTAAAAAGAAATGGTAGCGCAGCACTTAACCCTTCATACATATGGAGTGGTTTACATCTTTAGCAATTCACTTAAATGATCAATTATTCCCTCTTTAAACCTACATACAAAATGTTTGGAATGCGATTTTCAGGTTGCAACTAAACACTGCTGATAAAACGGACACCATTTAACCACAAAGCGATGGCAATATGCAAAGTCACCTTTTCCATTTGGACCTGAACGGTTTCAGCGGATGTTTCAAGCATTTTTTTTTAATCGCAAACGAGGACTTTGCATGTTGGAATAAAACCACAACCATAAACTGCCAGTTCATTGTACAAACATTGTGCAGCGACGACACGTATCAGAGCCCTCGCACTCCACTCAATGACCACCATAAAACGCTTTAATGGCCTACGCACACACACACACACACACACACACACACACACACACACACACACGCCGGTTAATCATTGAATCGTCTGCTGAGTAAAAATCTGGTTCAAAGTGCTGGAATGTCAGATAGCGGGGAAGAGGGGGGAGATGGCTGCGGACGGAAAGGAGATTTCGGGAAGGAAACTGGGTCAGACTCGCTGGCACCGCGGGGTGAGGGGGGTGTGGGGGGCGAGGGGGGGGGGGGGGGGGGGGGGCAGTCGCTCACCTTCTCGACAGACGCTGACTTTGAGCACCCCGGTGCCGAGGCAGTCTCCGGCCGGCACGCAGAAGCCCGCGTTGGTGGGGTTCTCTTTGGGGTTCATGAGAACGTCGTTGGGAGGGGCGAAGCGGTACGCCTGGATGCCTTTCACCTCCACGTCTTTAACATAGGCCAGGTGGATAGACCTGAGAGGAGAAGAAGAGACAGAAAAAAAAACTATTTTTAGGTCTTGTCAGGAAGTCTAAATTTAGAGCCGTCAGGACAGAAGCAGCGGTTGTTGTTGTTGTTTCCGATTGTACAAGGAAATGCGGCAGGTACGAGATGATCCCTTCCTGTGAAGTCCCTCCCCCCAAATCATCTGCAGGCAGGGCCACATGCGTCACCGTTATCAGGCGTTTGTAATATCATCAGGGGTCCTCATCGGTGGGCTCGTGAGCACATCGTGCACTTCCAGGGCGTTGTGGGTCCTCGCCCGGCCGTGACGCTTCCACAGTAAACACGTTTACGACTGCGCGGGCGGCGCTCGCATACCTGCAGAGATCTGCGGCGAAGATGTAGAGCAGCTCGTTCCTGCTTGATCAGAGGGTGGAAGACGGCGCCGTCCGTGCCGTTGATCATGTTGCTCTGATTCGAAGACCACCACGACATCTTCCTGTTGAGTGAGAGCGAAACTGGCGATATTAGGGAATGCGTTTACTGTAATTACTCTTAAATGTGAACATCGTGACTGGGAGGAAGTGGAAGACGTAGCGCCAACGAGCGGGAGCTCGGCCAACATGAATACGTTTCTCACCTCAAGCCGTTCCAGGTGTCGATCTTGCCGTAGTCCAGGTAGTTCTCCTCCCCCGTGTGGAACACAAATTCTCCTTCATGGGTGCCATTTTTCTGGATAAAAAAAAACAAAACAAGAGCGGGTTTAGAGAAAGCTGCTGGGACGAACAACAGGATACAGCAGTGTTCAGTGTTCACGGGCGGGATGGAGAAGGAAACGCCGTTTGGATTCTTGACCCTTCGCAAGCACCCGAGTGTATCATCACCCAACACAGCAACACATTTGTAACCAATAGAACACATGATCATTTGGAAAGGAAAAAGAAATTTGGAGTCAGTAAATCTGCCAATTGTAGCTTTTGAATACTCGTTTAAATCACAGCGAAAACTACATTCTACTGTCGGTGGATGTCTTCAAATAGCTCGTTTGGTCATAAATAAATAAATGCTGTGCTCAGGATCACACGGCGGCCGTCGAGCTGCAGACGTTGCGCCATTGAGAGGAAGTCCGAGCTTCTTCCGTCAGCATGCGGCAGATCTCACTTCTCTTACGTGAAGCCGTCACGGCTGTCTGTCCTCTAAAAGAAAACCCCCTAACAATCCGCGTGCAGCGCACTTTCTTAAAGGGCTTTGAACTACAATAACATCTCGCTTGGAAAAGGGAAAAACGTACCTTCCACATCAGCCCGAAGTAGTCGTCCACTTCGGGCTTCAGCGCGTGGACCTTTGTGAGGAGAGGGTCTTTGAAGCCCCACAGCACCTCGTGGACGGTGCGGGTCATGAACACCTCGACGCCCAGGCTCTTCAGGTACATGGACACCCCGGTCCGCAGGAAGAAGGAGTAGGAGTTCAGCTCGTTCATGATCGCCTAAGGGATGAAGAAGAAGAAGCAGCAGGTCAGGGAAGCGAAAGATGGGCTGTTTTAATGTCCCTTTATGACGACCTCACGGTAAAAAGCACCGGTTTAAGTTCACCAGGCTTGTCCGCCTTTGCCTGAAGTGACTTCAGTTTGTACGTTCGACACCTCAGCAGGTCACAATGAGACTTTAACTCCGACCGCAGGGGACGAGATCACCAGGCTGCGGCGAGTCACGACAACACACATTATCCCGTCCCGACGCGGCGCCTCACCACAAACGGGATGTTCACGGTCCGGACCAGGTCCACCTCGGGGTTGCCGGCGGACTTCTCCGGCACGAACACAAAGGTTTTGGGGTTGAGGGCGTACAGCTTGGTTCCGTTCTCCAGGAAAGTGACGTTCTCCCGCGGCCTGTATTCCCTGTTGTGCGAAAAAGCAGTTAGTCCGGACGGCTTTTGTTCCGACTTTCACACCTGACACAATGATTATTACATAATGACCAGAGCCACGATTTTTAGGAACTCATTGGGGACGGGGGGCGGGGGACACACACGTACCTGTAAGTATACGGTCCGATCTGCTGAACAGCTGCCTTCCCGCCCGCCAAGAACACCTCTGGATTGGTCACATTGAAGAAGTAATACTCCATATAAACCGGTGGAGGGGGATTCTTCCATGCTTCAAACATCTGGCTCTTCTCTGTCAGTGTAATTTCCTACAATAAAAAAAATAAAAATAATAAAAAAAAACATTAACATTGAGAAACAGCAAAAGGGTTTCTGTGGCAAACATTTGGACTGAAATCTCACACTTGTGTCAGAGAATGCTTTGCCGTTTTCAAAGCCTGTCGCTGCTGTGAGTGAGAGGCCAAAAAAAAAAAAAAAAAAAAAGGGAAGCAGAGAAAAGTCCTCGATGGCAGAATACTTTATCACATACTGCACGCAGGCCCTCACCGCAGCAGGCAGGACACCAACTGTGGGCAAGTAGTCAGCAAAAGTAGCACGACAACACATGGCAATAACAAGACAAGGCGTCAAACTACAGATGTGTGTGTGTGTGAGCCATTATAAGTACAACTTAAGAGTCAAAACCATGCTGCATGTGACGTGGAGAAAAACAGAACTGAATAATAGTTTTGGTCATTTGTGAGAAACCGTCGCAGGCTACATGCCCGAACAAGGAGCCATGGCGGCGGCGGCGTGTTGATTACACAGGGGAACGAGCACGCCATTTCTATTCTTCTTTTGAGGTGTATTTTTAAACCCCGGAGGGGATGAACAACCGAGGCGCACTTGAGAGGCTTTACATTGTTTTCTGCAAACAGTAAAGTTTTAAGGTGTGGCTCACACTTCCTGCTCGAGTATCGGCTTCCGAACTTCAAACCGGTTTCGCTCTATAGAATTATTTGCATCACCTCCCCTTTGCTACTTTGCCAGAGCGGCTGCAGATGAATATCTGCTTTGATGGTCTGACGGAGATATAAAAGTCGAATTTGTCACAGTTGCACTTGGGCATATTTGATTCTTTAGTAATGCATTTTATGATTGTTTCCAACTGGTCTCTTCATAATCCCCAAAAACTGAACAACATTTGTAAAACTAACCAGCCGAATACCAGTGATATTTACTTTACGATGATATCAAACAAACAAAAAGAAGCAGCCAAATGTTCAGGCTGAAGAGGATTCTCTGCTCGGATGAATTAACCGCACCGTCATTGCAAGCCTGTCGTTTTACTCACATATTAAAAAACACAGAATTACAGATTCTCAACCCAGTTCGGCTGACGTCGACGCTCCGTCGCTGGTTGCAAAATATGGAACTGGAAGTGTTTAAGCGGCAGGATTCTCCCGAGCCTCTGTGTCGTGATTAAGAGCTGAAGGGAAACCAGGTAGCGCCACAGAGGCACACGAGAACCACAGGCCGACTGCGCCCCCCGCGTGCAAAAGCAATCTGCCAGCGAAGCCTCACGGCACGGACAAAAGGAAAACGGAAAACTGTTAAAAAACGCGTCGGCCCGCAGTGTTGTGTGTGTGTGTGTCTGCATGAAGCCCTTTGTTTGCGCACCTTGAACAAAGGTCCTTCAAAAGGCCTTCAATATAGTTATGTGAACATCATTTATCGCTCAACCATAAAAAAAAAAGAAAAGAAAACCTTGATCCATTTCAAACAGAAAAACAAGTGAGGGACAAAGTGGAACGGTTTCGACAGTGCGATCAAGCCAATGTGTTATTCGTTCGTCAGTGGTCGGGCTAGACGAGGGACTCGAACCCAACGACGCGAACCGGCTCTCAGAGACACCGCCGCGGGCCCAGCGTGCACGTGGTGGGACGAGATCCGGCTTTTAGCCGCACAGGGAAGAGGGGAAAAAGGGAAAAGAGGCCGCCCAACGCCGTAAAATGGTTGTCAAAAGTAAACCCCCTCCACCCCTCCCGCCCCCGAGTCACCGGCACGACCGCGTCCTTCAACTCTTTAATCAGTCAAACTACCTCGAAAAGTCTCCTTTCCCTGAACACGCCCGAGGGGAGCGGCGGCGCGAGTGGGTGCGTTTCTCTGCTCTCTTTGCCTGAGCAGGAACAACAAGATGCAACAAGGTGGCGCGCAGGCAAAGATCACGGCCCGCAGGCTAACAAGTCTGTCAGATTCCACACACGCACACACACACACACACACACACACACACACACACACACACACACACACACACACACACACACACTAAAGAGGGATTAGCCACGCTGTCATTTCATGTAATCGCCAGCCGCAGCAGAATTATGGGCCCCCGTTGATGAACTTTGACTAACTCCCTTAAATTGGGTCCCCTGGGTCGCTGGCGTGATTCGGAATCAGACAGAAATGAGTTCCACCTCCCCCCCCCTCCCCTCCGCCCTAAGTGTAACTACGGGGAGGGAAGGGGTGAAACAGCATCAGGATGGAAGGCGTGTTGGAATTTTTTTTTTTCTTCTCTTCTTAAAAACAGGAGGGGAGCGACAGCAGAGAAAATAAAGGACAACTTGTGGCGTGAAAGGGGGCATCCAGCAGAGAGCTTCATGGCCCCCCGAGGAATGCGAGGCATCTGAAGCGCAGCACAGGGTGAGATACGGTGCCAGCTGCCAACGACCCCACCCCGCATGAGGGGACCCACATGCAGTCACTCAGACCTGCGAGTCCAACACATTTCTGCACAACGTTGAGCCCAGCTCACGTCAAGAATAAAAACTATACAACAACTGTTCTCTAGAACATCACATGAATGTTAATCATTACAATAAAAAGTCAACCGGAGTGTGCGTTTAACAGAACTTGCCTCAAGGCCGAGAATGAACTGAACAAGCGCCGACTGACTTTTCAAGCAGTGAGAATTCAATAAAAAAATGTTTTTAAAAGACCTGCTTCTTTTTTTTTTTAAATCAGCAGCGTTGTTGGGGGAGCTCTGCACACACACACACACACACTTAATTCTCAAACATTTAATCCTCTCAGTTAAGAAACGCAAGGACGTGTCAGTCGAATTAATGCCGGTGTGTGTGTGTTTGTGTATGTGGTTTATCCAACAGAAGGCTGGATGGATGGATGGATGGATGGATGGATGGATGCCTCTCATCCTCCTCTGGATAGGAAACTTTTACAGAAGGTCAGAGACTCGATCCCAGTGCACTCACCAAGACTCCCTTCCTCCGTTACCCCCCCAGTCCCCCATTTCTACATGAACGAAAACGACTATTACGCTGGAGAGTAAGCGTGTGAGGAGGAACATCAAGGGAGGGAAAGGTCATGATGATAAACTCACTCCTGAGAGACATACAATTGTCATTCTCCGTGTGGGAGTTAAGGGCCTTTTCTACCTGAAGTAGAAGCATGTACATTTCTTTTTTTCACTTTCAATGTTAATTAATCGTCATTCATTAATGAAATATATATACACACACACACACACACACACACACTTTATTTTTAAACCCGAAGCTGCACAATAAAGCAATGGAACGCTGCACACCGACTCGATGGGATCCTGCGGATCCACTAAGGGGGGGAAAGGCTTTGGGGTCCATCCTGCTGAGCTGAAGCTGCAGAATGCGAATTATTTCTCACTCAAACGGCAAAAAAAAAAAAAAAAAAAAAAAGAAGAAGAGAAATAATCGAGACAATGTATCCTATGCACTATCTCATGACCCTGCATGCAGCCTACTCCACGAGATGCTCAATGCGCATGATTGACCGCTGCGGATGACACGCTCCGGCGTGACGGACGGAACAAGAGCGGAAAGCGTTGCAGATCGTTGTTGTCAAGAAACAAAAACAAAAAAAAGGAGGAGACTACGGGCTCACCTTTTTTAACCGGCTGTGAATCATTGTTTGGAAGACTTGAGCCACGACCAGGGCGATCCCCAGGATCAGAAGGTGGGCGCACACGATCGCGGTGGCGTAAATGCAACAGGACCTCCGAGCCATGGTGCCGGGTGGGTGAGGCGTCCTCTCCGGGAAGATATTCGATAAATAACTTCACTGAAGTCGATGATAACTCCCCCGCCGCTCCCCTCCTCCTCGAGATTCCGGCGATGTGTGGGGGATCGAGAGAGACCCGGATTCGGCGTTTCTCTCGGGGGTTTAAACTTCGTTTCTTGCCGGCGAGGCCAGAAACAAAAACATCGAAAGAAAGATTTTTTTTTTTTTGTTTTGGAAATTTTAAAAGAGGAGAGGACGCCTAAGCCTAACGGGAAGAGGGAGGAGTGAGCGGCTCGGAGGCGATGTTGAAATGAATCGGCAGCGCTGAGAGCATCGTAGAAGAGGAGCTGTGCCTCCTCCTCCTCTTCCTCCTCCCCTTTCCTCTATGCGCAACGAGGCCGGTCAGGCGCAAAAAGCGGCGCTGTGGGAGGCTGCCTGGGCGGTGGGTTTGTGAGCGACCGACAGTGTGCTTTTTTTATTTTACATGGGGAAATGTCACCGTTAAATTAAAAGAATGGATCAAATAAAAATAAAAACAAAAAAAGATTGTGGAAATTGCTCGTTCCTGTTATTTTTGGTGCCCTCGAGCGCAACTTATTCGTCTTTATTAACTTCAAACCGGTTTTTTTGTGTCGCGCCGATCATTTCAAAGCGTAATCACGTCGCCAATAAGCGGCAGGTGTGAACATGCCAGAGGATTGCGGATGAACGGGATTATTGTATTATTGTTTCCGCAGGCGACTCTTTTAGTGGGACTGCGCGGGAGTGTGTCCGTGCAAAGGCGCAGCGGACACGAACAGGACTGTCCTTTAATTATTAAGCTGCAAACTTTTTCCCATCGTGCATCACTCCCCCTGTCGGGAGGATCGAGGAGATCCGTTACTTCTTTTCTTTCTTTTTTTTTTTGTTCAACTCACCGCATTCCCTTTAAAATAAACCCAGCGTGGCGACGGTCTCGTGAGGTCTTTGTCTCGCGGCGGCTCTCATTGGCTGCCTCCTAACGGACCACCGAGAGTGACGGCCCCCTGCGCTCGCTGATTGGTTGAGTGCTGGCGAGTCGATCGAGAACGTAATCGACTGATTTCGGGGCGGGGCTGGCGTAAAAGGGGAAATCCCGATCCCGCCGACGGAGAGGAGGGTGTTCAGCTTCAAGGAGGCATGATGCTGAGGAGGAATAACGGTACAAAACACAACATAAATTGTGCAGGATAAATGGCCTGCATTAAGGTGAATAAGGGCCTCTTCGTGGAAGGAACGTGTCCACAGTTGAGTCAACAAGATTTAAACGAACCAAGAGACAAAGTGTTAGTGGAGACACTAAAAAGGAGAGTAAAATATACTAAGATATGTTTAGAGCTGAAGAACAAACAACATGTCATGTCAAGTGAATGTTACCACTTATAATATTGAATATCTTGGCTAATTTCTTGCCTTTATATTAGACATTTCATTAAAGGTTTTTCTCAGCCCTATAAACTATTTAAACCATTTCATTATTTTCAGCACTTTACATTCAAAATGAGGCGGAATTTGCGAAGCAGTTTGGCAGTGCTGAGCAACTTTGCATGTAGCACCTGCATCCATAAGCTTCTTTAACCCACCAAATGTCACAGTCGGCGGAGAAGCGTGACAACCACAAACATGGCCGCCCTGCTCCTCGGCACCTGCGGGGGCCGATAATCCGCCCCGTGCGCAGTCACCGTGTGAAATGCGACTGCGAGCGTGTGCTATGAGGCTCGGACCATGTGTCGTTCGGTTTTGGTGAAAGCAGTTCCTCATCCGCGAAAAATGTCATAATTGTTAACGGGGCGTCGTCTATGTTCTCAATGTGACATGCCAAAGAAAAAAACAGCAATGACATTGACTTTTTGCAGCTGAATTCCAAGAAATCAATTCTTTCCAGCACAGCAAAGCTTCATCCGTACAACGCAGCGTTTGGCTGCTGGTTGGACAGTTTTCTCCGAGTTTGTAGCCGAGGAAATATAGATTTTTTTCATCAAAGCATTTTTTTTAAGCAGCAGATGTAAAACTTTAGTACAGTGGTACTTTTTTGGCTGTGGCAAAAGCATTACATTCAATAGGAGAGTATTATAGCATGTCAATGTCATTTAGCACCAATGGCTGTGGGAAAAAAAACAGTAGAAAATGTAATTGCAATGCCAGTCAAAGCATGCTCAAATTAAGAAGGCCCCCCACATTTTAATAGCATCGCCTGTTCAAAACAACGAGCTGGTGAATGTGCGACCAGCATTTGCTTTAAACACAATCAAGTTGTGATGTCACTGAAAAGCATGACACCTGTTTAAGGGTGAAACAGGACGCGGGGAATTGAGATCCACCACCCTCAATGTTTACATACAACACCAGCTGCTTACGCCAGAGCTTTTACCCAGAATTCCAACGGACGCGACGTCGGTTCAGATTAGAAGGGGGGGGAAGCAGGCTGGATGAATCTGTCTTCACCTCCCCTCGTTCAGTTTCTCTCCGAATTTCACCGAATCTCATTTGGGGGTTTCTGTTGGCGGTCAACGTGTTGTACTCGAGGGTGAGCAAGGCCATGCAGCTGCCTCTTTCAAAACCCATTCATAAATAAAGCATAACAAAAGACTAGGAATATTCCTCAGGAAGTTATATACATCGTAGGGTTTGATGTTGCTCAATGGAAGGAACCGACTGGGCTGGACCCTCGGCAGTTAACGCATTTGAGTTCTACCTCATTGTGTCAGGGCCCATTTGCGGTCCCAGCGGACGGGGGTCTGCAGGAGGGGGGGCGGCATCTGTTCAAACAAGAGAAGTACAAAATGGTAAAGAAAATCATCGGGGGGCAGGGAGGGGGGAAGGATAACAGTCAAGTAATGCAGCAACATTGTTTCTGCCAAAAGAAAGGGTGGAAGGGTGAAGAGGGGTAAATCAGTTGAACCTTTGTAATGGGCTCTTTTTATGTTTGGTCAGCAGAGCGACACAGATTCTTTTCTTTTGTCGTTGGACTTGCTGGAGGCTGAAGACACCCCGCTTTGAAAGGCTCTGCACAAAGCTATTTGATGACTAAAGATTGTTTTTATGTGAATATCTCGTATGTACTGCATGATGAAAGGGGTTTATAGTGAAAATAAGGCGAGCATTCATGCATTCCAAAACAGTGGGGACTTTTTTAAGAGGGTGAGACATTTCAAACAAGTGTTTGTAGTCCCCACAAATCTATCATTGTGGTCCGACACAGTTTGACCTAAAACAAAAAGACGCGGCTAAAATGCAAACGTGGCTCAACAGCGAGCATTTTTATTTGGACACAAGTGTCCATTCATGGGTTTGGGAAAGAAGGTATTCTCTGAATGTGTCGTACATTCTGCAGAGTCAGCGGGTCGGAGGCCTCGGTGATGGGTTTCATGCTCCATCACGTGGGATCACTTTATATTGTGTTCGGGAGCAAGTTAAGGTCCCTCACACGCCCACCAATTATAATAAAAGTTTAATTGAGGGCCCGTGGCTCAATTGGTGAACCTTAGGTCGACGTCCCGATAACGCAGAGTGTTGTGTGACAGTGGAGGCAGTCGGGACTCAAAAGCAAATCCGGTTTGTGGTTTGATGGGTGGATTTGCTGTACACTTTGCGCAGGCGAAATGTAAACACAAGTAACCTGTTTAAGGGTATATCCTAATACAAAGACGTCACGCAAACACATGCTTGAAAGGACTATTTGTTATGCGCAATGCTGTACAAATAAGACGCCCAGTTGCCGACGCCCAACTGCAAAATGATTGAGGTAATTGATAATAAGAGGAAAAAAGGTCTGTGTTAGGCTGCAACTTGAGGTGAATGCTAACGTCTGCATGCTAACATGCTCATAGTGACAGTGCTAATGCTGAGTTATGCCCACCATCTTAGTTTAGCGTGTTAGCATGCTAATGTTTGCTGAATTTCTAAACTATGTTTTCCATTTGCTAAGTGAGTCGAACAGTTTACCACAACAACAAAAAACCTGTAATTGGATTGTGATATAGACATTTTATTGTAAAGTATAATTCACTTACAATCACTACTAAAAGTCCTTCAACAGCAGTTTACCGTACAACACTGTGCTCTATTTTAGTTTCTACTTTAATTCATCATAAAAGTTTGAAATAGAAAATCCTTTGCACCCTGTGTTTAAACCACAGAACACGCAGGCCTCAGCATGGAGCACGGAGATCAAGCCAAATCAACGCAGGCTTTTTCTCTCAAATTTTGAAGGAGCGGTATTTTTACTTGACAACAACATTCTACCGCCTTCAAGATTAGGAAAAGATGTGAAAGAAAAACCCTCCGGTTCTCCGCCAGTCACATTCTTTCATTCGTCCTCCCCTATCTGCTGCTCCGACCTTTTGACAACACAGTAGAAGCAGCGTTAACTCTTTCTGTGAATACCGCCCGGCATAGTGAGCGCTGTCTGCACCACGGTGGAGCCTGGTACTGGACGTTGAGTCACGGTGCCTGGGAGGCTGAGGCGGCCTTTGTGAGGCCACAGACTGATCTACAGGCGAAGATGTGGGGAGTGGAGTCTGGTGAGGATTTGCAGACCTTTTCACTGGAGGTGATGAATGCAAACCGGGTCATAAAGTGCTATTGGAAGAAAATAAGGACCCTACATAGAATTTATTCCTGGGCTAAAGCGTTCCCCGTTCTCCTGGGAGAAGATCACAGAGGCAGAAAGAACTTCTGCTCTCTCGGTGTGAGCAGAAGGAATGTCTTTAACCAATCTGCAGTGATGGAAACTTCACTCAAGGACTGTTCGTGAAGATGGTTATGAGGCCCTTTTACGTTGCTGACCAAACAACATTGTTTGTTTATCCTTGTGTGGTACTTTCTCATGCTTTGACTTTGTTGTTTATTTACTCGACAGCAGTTAAGTGATAGAGTGACCGCAGGATTCCTTTGTGCGTGTAGGTGGGGTTCATTTCCCACCATTCAACTAATGGGTTTTGCAACAGGGGACAGCAACTCATTGTTCCTGCGACAGAACAAGAGGAAATTTCGGGGAATTTAAAGAGCCACCGCTTTCACACCACATTAAAATGACAGATATGTCCTGATGTCCACAATAATACATTCTAAAAAAAAGGTTGTGCATCATGATTTTCTTTAGTGACCCTGTTAAGCCGCGATGTGCCACGGCTTTAGAGGAGAGTTATGCAACAATGTGGCCATTGTGCATTATCAACACTGTATGACAGATCCATATTTTGGCTTCACTCAATTTGAATGGGGGGAGGCGGGAGGGGGGGTGAAAAGTGAGGTTGAAACATGCAGATAACCATGCAAAGACATTATTAATACAGTAATGTGGAGGTTTTGGTCAAGATGGGAAAACGCTCTGTTGTAAAACATGTTAAATACACGTGTTACATTATTTAGCTGCAGTTTGTTCATTTAGAGAGCTGACAACAATAACATAAAGTGCTATGGAGTCCTGACGATATTGACAAATTGTAATTTTACTTGTGAAAAATGATTGCAGTTTCATAATTGTTATTTATGATTTTAACTTCTCTGGCTTTTAAACTTTAAAGGGCCAAAATAATCAATTTCAAGATGTTGCGGCTCTGGAAATTTAAGTTACATTTCTCTTTTAAGGATGTTGTTTTTGATTCAGTATGTCACGATGAAGGGCATGTGGGGCATGTGACTTTAAATATTGGTCAGTCACATCGATTTAGAACGTCAGCGCAGGACAGTGAGGACGCCGAAGACGCAAGTAGGGAAACCCGTCGTTCCAAATCCTGTATGGCATCCTGTACTGAAGAGGTGATGGGAGGTTTGCACATCCTCTTCGTCGTATTGTTACTCAACCTCCTAGAGGCTGCAAAAAAAAAGAGATGGTAGTTAACTCTGGAAAACCAGCGTGCTGCCAAACCCTTTGATCAGCGGCGTTTCCTGCTTGTTATACCGGTTTCCTCCTATTGTACTTATCGTGTATACAAGAAGTGGAAAGTGTCTTGTGGAAAATTATATCTGTTGCTATATTTGTTTCTTTACTGTACATGTGTGGAATAGCCCAAATCAAACAAGATAACTCGCCTCCCTGGGAGCTTTCTGGATAAATCAAAATGCAAATGAAGGGCTGACATAATAATCTTAGCAAAATCCATGTAATTGTAAATTTGTTGATGGATTAATTTCATAAACTATCACCAGTTTGCAGGCGAAAACTCTTGTATTTCTTTTCCCAAAGGGGCGGAGCTTTCCCAAGTCAGGCCATCTTCGTGCAGCCAGTTAAAGAGCTGATGGTAGATAATGACAAATGACTCAGGTGGTGTATGTCAATGTTTATAAATCAGGATACGGTAAAAGTTGGAGTACACAAAGTTTCAGGCGTTTCCTTGCCGTACTGATAAGACTGTGGCCGAGGGGAAAAAAGTATCTGGCAACGGATCCGGAGCTCCGGACACAAATTAATCACCTGGACTTGGCACGAGGATGGACGTGCCGATTCCTCAGAATGTTAGACGAAAAACAAAAACACAACTTTAGGGCCATTCTTTCTGAGAGAATTGGATTTGTTGGTCTTCCTTTGTAAAAGGAGTAGCTAAATGGCAATGGCAAGTTCCATATAGTGAAGACACACGTTGCAGTTTTAAAAACAGAAATAGAAACTCAAAGTTAGCAGCAAAGCAAAAAGAGGAAGGACAACGCCTGACCTGACACTCGGCCTCTACAGGTCACCGGTCTGACGTGGGTATGTGTGTGTGGGGAGGCCAGTTAAAACACTTTTTTTCTGGTATGATATTCTGGTATTATCACGGTATTCTGGAAATTCCTCACCGGAACGTTGCCATGGCTACGCTGCACATCGGCGTGCCGCGGGCCCGCGTTGCCGCTGCGTCACGGCAGCGGCTCAGAGCGTTCCCGTGACAGCACGAGGCGACGGCTGGAGCGACAAACGGAGCCATTCGCGACCACCGCGGAGGCCCAAGGACGTGGATCCTACCGGAAACGCCAGAGCGCTGCACGCTGTTTGGATTTTACCCGCACAAAGGACATACAGTTATCAGCTGATTGTTACCCAAGGCTCTTCCATTGAAGCTGTCAGACGTGCATTCAAATGTCACAGCTCTGTAGCTGCACTCGAGCCGGCTGTGTCGCTGGCAAACAAACAAACAAACAGACAGACTGAAACGGCGCGTTAGACAGTTCACTGACTGCATTGAAATGGTTTGCCAGGTCAGTTTGTTTCTGTAAATGGGGAACATCGGTGCTGAGGGGGAGGAATCAGTAGTCCCTCTGTGCCCGCAGTGTTTCCCCTGGTGTTTGAACAGCAGGAGAGTCCGGGGACCTGAACTCGGGGCTAATTAGCCAACTCATCAGGCCCAATGGGAATGACGCGTGATTAAATCAAGTCAACAACAAACCAGTTTCCATGCAGAAGAAGTGGTCAGGAATCCTTCCGTTTGCGTGGGACAGTGAAGTACCGCTATGTGGCAAGTAAACATCAGTCTACGACAACAACAAATAAGCTGAGGAGGATAGTTTAGTATAGATAATTAACAGTTTAGGCTTCATTCAGCTTTGGTGGAGGAACTATTCCTCATGTATTTAAGGGCTTTGATTTCATTGTAATTGATGAAGGAAAATATTGTACTTTTTTACCCTGATGTGTTCTTAATAGCCACACGGCTTAAGAAAGTAGAAAAGAATGTTAAAATAGATAGCCGATATAGTAGATGTGTATAAATATGAGTCCCTTTAATTGTGAATCTTTTAATCTGGTAGATTATACTCCGTGGCTAAAATTATAAATGCGTGGCTTTCACCTGTCGAGTTTATCTACATTGTGGTAATAAATGAATCCTTTAGGAGGTACATTTCAGGATGTTCTATAGGCAGCGATTAAACACCACAGCAGCAAGGTGCTGTAATGTTCGAACAGGGAGAGCCCCCTAGTGCTCGACGAGAGACGTCCCCTAACTCATCACACAACGACAACTTGTGTGTGAGTGGACTCATCGAGTGGAAGGCGGAAAACGGCAAAGCTCACCGACTACTTTGAAGCCCTGTGCTATACTGTCAAAGCTGTCACTCTAAGTTAAACATTCTATAAATATCCTAAACAGTATACTCAATCCCCTACACTCACTCACTCACCCGGCCAACTGAACTCCATTTACAGAGAGCCTGGCTAACATACCGGAAGGAAAACATAGATACAAATCCGAGACGTCTATTTAAGGTGAATGGATATTTCGTCAACGAGATTTGTTAATTACTGATTGTAATGTGACGGATGTAAAACTGTCACTTCGAGTCTCCTTTCACTCTTTCACAAAGAAGGCAACGCCCCACCACGGGAGTCTCTGACGTTGCCATGGTTACCGAGTAACAAACTGCCGTTGTAAACTGCGTGGAGACGGCAGTGAGCCGGATCTTTTGGTGCCAACCGGCTGCAAATTGTAACATGAAGATTCGCTGAAGATTTTTAACTGCTTTATAAGGAAGCGATGGAGCGCAAAACCACAAGGCCCCTTGTCCCTCGGTGAGTGGAACAGGGTTCTGTTCAGACATGAGAAGCAGTTGTTGCTTTGCTAATTTGACTTTAAAGAATATGTGGTGTCTGACATTAGGGTACTTGTAACACTACTGCATTCGTTTCTAACCCTTAACTTATTCTCCATCCATATTGTCTCAACAGCTATTTAAGAATCCCAAACGGCTCTATGGCATCAGTGAAGTTGGTTGTTCTGTTCACCCTCAGGTACAAGGAGAAGCTGCAGACCAAGTATCTTAAAGCCTCAGCAAACGGCACTTGCCGCTTCGTAACAGCGAGCCTCGACGAATCGTCGCTCTCATTGGGAGACAACTGCGGAGTCTCGCCGGTCGTTTTCCACGACGCTCCAAAACCGAAGCCCACCTCGTCCAGTCGAAAGCCTGAGAAGGGCCTTCGTAAAGAACACGCTCGCTTTTCCAAGCAGGTGACCCGAAAGCAGATTCGCAGAGAATACGTGGCCGCTGTGGAGAGGAAACTGCAACAGCATCCTCTGGCCACGTTCCCGTACTATAAGGATCACATGACCCCCGAAGTGAGTGGCGACGACTCCGGTCTGGACGACCAAGCTGCAGCGTGTCAGAATGAGGTGACGTCATGTGATCGCAACCCTGTGTTTCATTTAAAGGGTGTGTTCTTGTTTCTACAGTTATTTGACGAGGTGGTGTCCATTCTGGACCCGGGCCTGAGGGCAAACAGAGCCGCCGCGCTTCCTGCGACTCCTGGAGGCCACGTGGAGGAGGAAAATGAAGAAGTGGACGGAGCAAAAGACGGGAATTCTGCTGATAAAATGCAAAGAAACTGGTAACACGCTGAGTGGTATTAATGCAGTTGCAAGCAAAAGGATTAGGTTTATTGGCAAAATATACAATTTCTCAGCTGTTTTCAACAAACAAATTACTTTAAAGAATTGTTTAAAGTAGTTTAATAAAACTAATATTAAAAAATGTTTTATCCAAATTCAACACGAAATGCTACTTTTAATGACATTAATGAATTTACTGCAGTCTCAAAATGATTCAACCCCTTTATGACAAGCATCTTCAGTACGTAGTAGAGCCCCCTTTTGCTGTTATGACCTGCTGCAAACGTGAGCCAGGGTAACCCTTCTTCAAATCCCACCGGAGATTTTCGACGGGGTTCAAGTCAGGCGACTGTGAAGGCCGCTCTAGAATCTTCCATTTCTTCTTCTGAAACCAAAACCTTGGTGGACTTTGAAGTATGCTTGGGATCATTGTCCTGTTGGAAGGACCAATGACGCCCAAGTTTCAGCTTCACAGACGACGTGGCGTTTTTTCCTAAGGTTTCCTGATATTGCCCTCCACACGCTGCAGGTTTCCAGTGCCGGAGGCAGCAAAGCAGCCGCAGAGCGTCGCTGAGCCACCGCCGCGCGTCACTGTAGGCAGGCTGTTCTTTTCAGCATGTCTGGTGGCAGCCGCTGATAGCTTCCTCTTCCTGCCACGTCCAGGTAGCGCAGCCGCTGTTCCTTCAACTGTGAACTTGTGAACTATTCCAACTGTATTTCTAGGGACATTCAGTGCTTTTACTATCTTTTTGTATCCTTTTCCTTGTTTGTGCAAGGCAATGATCTCTTCTCTGAACATTATGGACAATGCTTTTGACTTAGTAGCCATATTTCCAACATGCAATCAAACGTCACTCTCAATAAACCCCTAACCAGGCCAGATGTGTTCTATCTCCAGCACACCTGAACTAATGAAGCCCTTGATAAGTTGCACCAGGTGTGCTTGATACAGGGAGTTGAATCATTTTCATTTCATGCTTGTCATGAAGGGGTTGAATCATTTTGAGACTGCAATAGTGATTAAAAATAGCATTTTGTGTTGAATTTGGATGAAAACCATGGTAATATTAGTTTTATTGAACTATTTCAACTGTTCTTGTCTACTTTGTTTAATGCAGCTGAAAGATGGTATCATTTGCCAATAAGCCCAATACGCAATGGGGGTTGAATAATTTTGATTGCAACTGTTTAATCTAAATGACTAAAAATTGTTTGTAGTTAGGCCTCATTACTTTTCAATCATTGTAAAACAATTACATTCTACAAATGGAAATGTTATCAAAATGGGTTGTGTGTTCAAAGTGAATCAACTGAAAGTAGCTGCCAAACCTGTCAGCAGATGATTTGCAGGAAAGTCAGAGAGGAAACACAAACCATGACGGCGTTGAGATAATCATACAATGGATTTATATTTGACTCTCGCAATGCAAGGACACCGACGTTAGAAAATCTGCAATACGACCTTCGAGACACTCCCCCACCTGAGTGGAATACACAGAATGAAATCCGGTCACAGACACAAACAAGCTTTAAAAAGTCTCTCAGGCAATTCAACTGTAAAAAGAGCAAAGTACACAAAAACTCAAAGCCCACAGTGTCGTAAACACTTTTGGATGGCTTCTGATTATAAAGATGCAAGAACACTTACAATAAAAACTCACGGGACATGACGAGGGAGCTTTTGTGTCACATGATGAGTTGAAGACTGTTGAAACAGTTGGTTTACCGACCGAATCAGCCACTAAAAAAAGACCATATCAATGAGGTCTTATGTAACCCACATAACTAAAAAAAAAGGATCAAAAGGAGAAGTGTCTTCAATGTGCTGGTTTCAGGACTGTAGGGCTCTGTGTGTGTAAGCAGAGGCTGAGCACGGTTCACTCACCACAAGCAAATATTCAAACATACGATTTATTTTCATTTGGCACGATTAGTGGTGTGAAATATCAACAATAAAAATTGTATTTACACAATTATTTACAAAGTTACACCTGATTGGGGATTGCATTTGTTTGGCATCTTCATGTGGGGACCTTTGGAACAAGAAAAGAAGCTTCCTGCAGAGGGAACAAAAAGTCGGATCAATCAAACACATTTCTGAAAAGTCCCGCGGAGCTTTACGGGGGCTGAAATTGATTTTGTTGCCTCATTAAATGTTGACACACTTAGCGTGTGCACCGCGGCATCTGTTGCTGAGGTCCAGTTGATGAATGAAATCATTACTATCAGAACATACACTGGATAAAAGTACTCAACTAATGACTCTCTGGTCTTTGCGTAAATGATACCCACCGATAAGAAGGGAGCCTCGGGAGTCAGCGTCCGCCGATCGGGTCAGAGGTCAGCAGTGAGTACACCGGCGACTTGCGGCCCAGTGAGCGCAGCAGCGGGGAGGAAGTGAACCTCGCTGGATGCGAGACGACACCATCTGGAAAGGACACGTTTATGTGAGAGAATTGAACATCGGTGTTGAGTAAACGCTACAATTTGGCGTTCAAATCTTCAAATAAATCAAATAGGACGGGCATAAAACGGAGAGGACAATAGTTGCCAGCTTTGCTTACAAAATAAACGTCGCCATTTATTATGTTGAAGTTGCAGTTTACTTTTTCTGTTCACAGACAAACTTTTTAAGTATGATGTATGGCAGATGCAAACTGCATCCATAAAAGGGGGTAAAACCTGTTGTTGCACTGCATGAAGATGAGAAAGTTGAGAGAACTCACTCTCACAGAGGGATTTCTTGTTGATTACTCCTCCGCTGAGCTCCGCCTCCTTCCGGAAGTGTTTCTTCTCGCTGTAGACAGTGTACGCACAAACACACGCGCATTACCTCCCGCTACACAGCTTGCGACGCCGTGCGTGTTTCATGAGGGGGTGAAAGGTCGGGGGGGACGATGGTGCGTGGTGATAAAAGCCCGTGCAAAAAAGAGGCGGCGGCGGTTCGGCTTTGCTTTCGGCGAGCGGCGGTTCGGCTTTGCTTTTGGGGAGCGGCCTACCTGCCGCAGGTTCTTCTTCTCCCTCTGGAACCAGCTGTTGCTCCTTCTGCTCTGTCAGTACTTCTGTGGGTGCAGGGGAACATCAAAATATAGTGAGACATTTAACGTTAATGATCAGAAACAGACATCTTAAGATAAAAAGGTATTTTTGAACTGAACCCAGCGAGTCTTATAATGATGGCAGTACGAGCAGTAAAACGCTGTGTGGTTAATAGGAACCGCCCGCGAGTGGATCCCCTTCCTCCTCATAGACCTCCACACAAAACGACCTGCTGCTTACTTAGTAGCATCACATGATTTTTAAGTTGTGACCTAACCCAGCCTAAGAGCGAGCGATAATCCGAGCAGCGTGTGGGAACGGAGCCGGACGTACAATGCGGTTCCGTGCGCTCTCTCCGGCGCAGACCTCCTCCTGACTCCTGTGTGTGGTCTGTGGTCTGTGGTCCAAATCTCTGCTCGCGGCTCCCTGGCGGGAGACCTGAGCCGCTACGGGAGGAGAGAGGAGATACTTTGGGTTTGAATACAAGACAATCGCGGGAGCCTCCGTGAGCGACGGCAACAGGATCTTTTATTCTTAAATCAGTAACAACACACAAAGCCAACATCTGCCTTTTACTGCTTGATTTGAAGTTGGACACACAGGAATGCAACGCCGTGTGTGTTTTGGATTTAAAGGCAGAGCAGATGTGCCGAGCTTGTGTCCGTGCGGCCCGAAGAAACAATAATTCACATATTGCGTTGGATGGGCCGGAGCCGTGGGAGACGGGCGGAATGCAAGGAGTTCCTCGCCGTACCGTGATCTGGGCGTTGAAGACGTGCTGGGAGGAGGGTGGGGCACTGAGTGTAGATGGGGACGGGGAGTCCAGGTCAGGTGGGGGGGCATTCGGAGCTGTGTACAAATTTTGACCCTGGAGCTCCTACAGAAAAGACAGAATTGGTTTGTTGCTAAGTACGTACAGTAGGTACATACTAAGAATAAGCCAAACTAGGTAACGGCATAAATATCAAACATGCATGATGAAGAGAAGCTTAGCCTGAAACATTTAAACTACACACATGCGCAGACTGTGTATAGGTGTAGAAGCCCTATTTCCTCAGCTCTACCTTCAAGTACAGAGCAAGTTGGAGTTTCAGACGGAAAAAGTCCTGCTCCTTCAGCTGGAGGAAATCTTTACAGTCTGCAAAGCCCTCTGACATCTACGGAGAGAGAGAGATAATATGAAGCAATAACAGGGTGATGATAAGGTTATTTATTTACTTAAAAATATCAACATTTTGGTTTTGTTCCAGAAGAAGATAACAACTGTCGGGGGGAGAGAAATCCGTACGACATTAAAGGGTAGTAATTCTCAGGGAGAAAAACCGTTTAGTTTATTACATATTAGACAGTAAATATGTGAAAAGAAGGGAAAGCTGATGGTCAATGAAGGGAAAGGGACAAACAAAACTCACTGACCAAACTCAATGATCTTGCTGTTTTTGGTCTACATTGACTCAAGGCCCCCAACACCTCATTGTCGGAAAATATATCACATTCTTATTGAATAAAAACTGATGTGTACTGTTTTGACTTGATGTGTATTTCAGTCCTTCGCAATCTTATCCAGGCTTTTCCAAACACCAGCTAACATTTGCTAATATAGGAAAATGTGTGTATGTGCACCACCTTGTGAAGGATCGCCTCCAGCTGGCCGATGCGCTCCCTCAACTGTTTATCTTTGGAGCGAAGGGCCTCCAGCTCAGTGCCAAGTTGCCTCTTCTCCTCCCTGACGAACATCAGCTGCTGCAGCTGACGGCGCTTCTCCAGGCTCCGGTAGCGCCTCTCCTGGACAAAACGTTCAGTGACATGGGAGCTACATGCAATAAAGCTTTGTGATGCAAAAGAAGAAGCAGACACGCTGGTACATTATTGTTTATTTACCTGATACAGCTGGTCTGTCGTCTCCTCCAAATGTTTGATTTTGCTCTGCAGGGAGTCGACCTGCTTTCTCCTGGCCGTGACCTCCTTCTGCATGTCCATGGCTACTTGGAGGCCTGAGATGATGCGACAAAGAGGGAGAACGAGGGGCAAGGAGGGGATTTAAAGCGAGATTCATGCACGTAATATGTAAGAACATCATTTGAAAATCCCAGAGCATTTCATCTTGGACGGGCTTAGTCCATGTCCGCGATGTTTCTTTGTACATCAGATTTTTAATCAATCCTTAAGTGTAAATTACGTCTAACCGTGTCCGTCAGCTCCTTCCAGGGTCCTCAGGGTGCTCCTGACCTGGTCACGCTCGTCATGGGCGCTTCTTATTTGATTCTGAAGCTTCAGCACCGCACCCTTGTGCTCGTCCTTCTTCAGGCTGTGGAGCTTCTGCAGTTTCTCGTGTTCCTCTGAAATCGTGCCCACACAAACACGTGCATCAAATCCACAGAGCGAAACGCACTTAAAACACACACACACACACACGCACACGGAAGAAGGAGCTTGGTTGACAGTGAAAACATACTGAACATGGTTCTTTGTTTTTTTTTTCAACACAGCTGGCAAAAAAAGAAGACAAAAAAATGTGTTAACTAAAGCCTCATACTTCAGAATTTACAATATTTATCCATTTACCAAATCAGATATACAATTTTTTAATTAGTTTGAATGAATATATATAAAAAAATGTGAGTGTCCACAGTTTTCATTAACGAGGCTGTGTGCGTATATTTATCTAATTTCTGGACTGGGAGATATGTTATACGTCAGCGCTGCGGCATGCTGGTGGGTGTAAATACATATTGGAATGTCTGCTTTGATGGTAATCCCACAAGGTCACGGTCACAACCAGACAAAAAAAACATCTATTCATCCATTATTATTATAGCAAGGCATGTGCTTTTCAGTTTGTTTCCATAACCATAGTTGTGTTTAGATGATGTAGAGTACCAGTCAAGAGTTTGGACACATTTACTCCTAAGTGTGTTGATACACCTCATTAGAGCTCAACTCACTATGGAGGGAGCGGAACTGCAACCGCTGGATGTCCAGCTGGACGGCGAGCTGCTCTTTCTCCAGAGTTTCCTCCCGAGCACGCTGACTCTGTTCAGCCACGGAGGCCTGTAGCTGCAGCCTTTCCTGCTCAGCAGCGGCCAGGTCGGACTTGTGCCGGTCCAACTCGGCCTAATCAGCATATGTCACAAGGGGAAGGAAGGGAAAAGTGGGAGGCTAGTGATTATTTAAGGTTGGGTATAAAAGGTCAATAAGACGGAAAAGGCATGACTGCTTGCTTCCGACCGTGAGCTGCTGAATCGTCAGCGTGCGCTGGTTGAGCTGGTTGCTGAGGAGGCCGTTCTGCTGGTGAAGGTCGTCGATGGCGCCGTTCTGCATCTGTATGCCGCCTCGGCCATCCGACCTGAGCCTCAGCGTCTCTCCCTGGGCGTGCAGTGTCTGGCATCGGCTTTGGGCTTCCCCCAACCTGGCAAGATGCTGCAAGATGGGCACAAGTTTCCGGAATCTGCGTAGCTTTATATTATGAACTCGGACTCATGATGCATGGTTTCCTCTAGAACATTACGTGCTGGGTTTCATGCTGACGGAGCCGGAGTTCCTGTTTTTTGTCCTCTGGGTCTTCCTGATACTTCTGCCCCTCCTGGGCCCTTTGCCTCAGCAGGGCCTGTGGGCATTTTTTTCCACATACAGGTTAGGACATGTAAACCGCCTACTGCTAAAAAGCTTTAGCTATAACAATGGGAACGGAAGGTAGACCAATTGGTGCAGCATGAGTAATTACCATGGAATGGGCAACATTTAATAGCCTGAGACTGGCACTCCTCATTCGACGTTCCCACCTGCTTCACCAGCACATTACGAACCTCCACTTGTCCTTGTGTGCTCCGTGATAATACTCAGAACTTAAGCATTGTTTTACAGACCTCACATGAAGTCAGTTTCCACTCAGTGTTCTTTAATAGATACATGCGTCTGCATAAAAACTTTTGTTATGGCAACATGTAGGAGAAGTGCTGGTTTTCATGCTGCACCTTGAAGTGGTCGAGCTGCGACTGAAGCGCCTCCGTCTGTAGTAGAGATCTGGCTTTCTCTCTTCGGGCGTCCGACAGGTCGGACTGAGCCTGAACGAGCTGCAGCTCCAGACAACAGACCTACAACGTCACAAAGCAGAATCTGATTTCATTTGAGTTTTCATTCAGATTGACGAGGCAGCATGGAGTTCCATCCCTTGTGTTTGTCTGATCTTCAAGCTCTCTGATCTATACATCTAGCGAATGGCTGGTTAATATTGACATTTAGCAGCCTCAGTGTCTTGCTATTGCTTGGCATTATATTGTATATAGTATTCTCATACACTGCCCCTTACCTTATCTGTATGACGGCCGAGCGTTGACTCCAGTTCACTGACCTGACACCGGTGCAGTAACGTCTGTCTCTCTGCAAGTTTCCTGGGATGAAAGTAAATCCTATTTCTGACACATAAACATCATCTCCTCATCGCTGATCATTTAGTAAAGTGGCTTTAGACGGAAAACAAAATAATAAAAAAAAAAGAGCCGGCACCAAGAGAATGGGAACAACTTACTTTAGCAGCTCCAACTTGACACATAAACTGAAGCCGTTGTTTGTCGATGAACTCAGTTTGTCAGTCAGCAGCGCCACCTCCTGGCCGAGACCTTCAATCAGGTCTTCCATCCTGCAACAGTTCAATATGAAGGATGAACACAGCTAGATATGCTATACTTATCACAGCAAAAAAGAATTGCAAGGGATGAAGTAATACAATAATAACTAGAGAGCTATACTTTGATATGGAGCTGGTAAGCAGCTGCAGGTCCAGTGTGCAACAGACCGTTCAATGAAGACTTTCTTACTAATTATATATATATATATATTGTTTTGATAGTAGGCAATTTCAGATCGTAAACAATAATTGGACTTATTGCTGCAGTTCTCCATTAAATTACCTTTCATTTTGCTTATTTACACCACTGCGATCCTCACTCCCCAGATGTTTTATTGACTGCTACGAAACAGAGAAATACATTAGATTTAATAGGAAAGGTGTTTTTCAATGTCTGCAGTACACTACATAATAATTAACTGACTTCAAGTCTACCTACTGAAAAAAGTATCTCCTGTAGCTTCTCTGAATCATTGTTATAATCCTCCGTTGTCTTGGCAGCCGGTGACAGTCGTCTTGGAGTAGTGGCGACGTTAGGACTGGTGATGCTGTTGTCTCCTCGTTGTGTCCCGTGAGATAACAGCGAGTACATCTCTTTTACATTTTGTTCCAATATCTCTACTTTACTGTGAAATGCCAACGCCTCGTCCTCCGCCTCCCGCAGCTTCTGCTCCTCGGCCCTTTTGATGTTTTGGAGCTCTTCCAACATGAAAAGCATATTTTCCATCTGACTGACGTGTGTCCTTGAATCTTTCAATCTAAAAATAAAAAGATCAGTGGGTCAAAGAGCCTTAAGGCACTTGTTCAAAGGAGTAAACTTTTATACATGTCTTCACCTGAGGTTGGACAAGACGGCCTTCTCCTTCCGGACTTTATGCAAGTTGGCCCGTAGGTTCACGATGGCTTTGTTAAAACTGAATCTCTCTTGTTCAGTTTGATCAAGTGTCTGCGTTTGAGAGGGCCGAATAATACATTACAAAGAGAGGTATCACAGAGAGGATCAATGCACAAGATTCATGGCGGGAAACAAAGTACGAACCTTGTTGAGTTGCAAGTCATTCAGCTGTTGAATACAGTCATCTATTACTTTTCCCAACATCTCCTTTCCAGGACAGCTGACATCTCCTCGGTTTGAACTATCCAGATCCCTGCCTAGGGGCTGAGACTCTAGCGGCTGGACGGATGAAGGACTTGTGGAATCCCCAAGTGAGTCATCTGCTAAAATAGCAGAGGAAGTTTAACATCCAGTACATACAGTGCAAGTTGTCAAAGACACGATTTGGTGAAACATGAATATCTCTTCAGCACTTACATGGAGCTTTTGCTCATGTTAAATATGAATACATTGAATGTATATTTTACTTTGCACTGCGGGGGGATTTCCCTTAACCATCTGTAGCCTCCAGTCAGGTAATATAAGTTTTAGAATGATCTTCGGTTTTAGTCAACGCATCATACCAAGGGACGTATCCCTGCTTGTTGGGCTTTTCGTTTATTGTAAATAATCCCTCCATAACACATTATCTATTTCATCTTTCTGACTGCTGCAACACCAACAAAAAGCTGTGCGACGCTGCGTGTTTTCACAATAATTACCGCTGTGGTGGCAGCTTTGTCCAGGTGAGCTGTGGCTGCTGTAAATGCAGCCCAACCTCTCCAGGGTTACTTTGGTTGCGTTTTCAACCTCTTCTTGAAGCCTCTGTGTTTCCTTGGTGCGCCTGTCAAGCTCATCACTTTAGAAAAATAATAATAAAAATAGAGAAGACCATTAGGAGGGATCCATAGCATAATTCATAGGGATGCCAAAGGCATCGCGTCTATTTCTGATAAGAAACTATATTCAACAGTGGCGGCTGAGTTCATATACACCTTTATATACACCTGAAAGCTGCAAGGTATTTTGATAAAGCATTACGAATAGCTCATATGTCCATACTTCAATTCGTCGAGGGTCAGGCTGTTAAGTCTCAGCTCGGGAATGGCGTCCTGGATATCTGTTGAACAAATGACTTTCAGTATTGAACGATTCAATAACAGCAGTCGAAATTGCGTTTAGCAAGTTGGAATATCTCCCCCGCCTTATCTAACAGGAGTTTGTTGTAACTTACCCGTTGGTCCTGCTTGTGTTAGTTCACTGTGGTTCGGTGGAGATTCAACTAGCGGAAGGTGACAGCCATTGTTGCTGGAGGGCGGAATACTTTGGTGATCGGCGGACTCAAACTCCGATGACATCTCTGTTCACATCGGTAATTGATCCATCGGCGTACTTCGTTAAGGTAAACTTATTCCTCCTCAAAGCTAGCATCGGCAGCTAACATTAGCCAGTGAACTGTCGTTGGAGGTAAAGTTATATCACCATGGAAACATCATCCTGTTGCTATTTCCTTGCCAGCGTTACGCTATTAATAATTCGATGTAACTGGGTGCAAAGACTTATTAAAAAACAACATTGTCTGACTGTGGAGGTTAGTCGGACATTTAATACAGTAAATCTGATATTGAAAAGACAGCAAACGTAACGTTAGCGCCGACACTTTGAAATAATCGCCAAACATCCGCTTTCCTTCCGCACGGTCCATGACGCAACACCCCAGGGCGCGTGGGCGTTTCCCGCGGTGCACGCCGGTCATTGTCGTTCACGAGCCAACCAGCGGCTGTTTGTTTATTCAGGGCGGATCCTTTCTCTTCCGCAGAGACACAGGCTCTTGTTTTTTAACGCCCGCCGACCATCGTCGTGACCACCATGGAAATGTGAAGAGCTGAAGGCTGTAAATTATTTGCAGCGTTATTCTTTACTGCACGTCGGAGGCTCCTCGGCAGGGTGAGACGACGGTTTGCCGATTTACGACAGAAAGCTAACATTAGCTAAGTTCACGTTAGCGAATTGTTGTCATTGTTGATTTTATTATGCGTTCAGCTTTTGGGAATTTATGGATGCTGTTGTTCATCCGAACGTTTTATTTCACGATTCGACCAGACCTAAACGTCTTGATTCTTCAGCCTCCCCCGGGGATTGTGCAACCGAGTAATACGTGACCTGTTTCCCGTTGTTCATTTTTAGATATTTAACGTTAACCCAAAAGCAATGTCCACATTAACTTCGATCGGTTGCGTGTTAATGATATTGTTCACATTAATAAGTTTACTGTGCTTATATAACGTTGTTATCATTACAAAAGGAGGAGGGTGGGGGGTGTCACTGACACGTGACTCCCAGTAGGTGTGGTTAGCGACACAATATTTACATACAGACTCTCTCGAAATAGTTTGCATCCCAGGATGAGGGACCTTCACGCCATTGACGGCCTGCTCCTGAAAGAACTGAAGTCATGCCGAGCAAAAGAGTTCAACTTTCTTCCCAGAGAGACTGGCCTGCGGATGATGGAGTCGGCGCCGGCGGAGGTGTGACCCGCTGAGCCACAATTACTCATTCTGCTGTGGGGGCCGACTCGCGGGATCTAATGCAGAGTTGTGTATTTTCAGAATCGCAGTGGAGTTTCCGCGAAATGCAGAGACACGCGAGTGGAAGAACTGTGGGGTCTGACCAGTTTCTTTGGCTACAGAACTCAAACGTTTGTTCTAGCCGTCAACCTGCTTGACCGATTCCTCACTATCATGAAGGTAGGAACGTAACGAAAGCGTTTCATTTTGCGTGTTTTGTGTTGCCGGTGTGAAGCAAACGCAACCGGGTTGACTTTGTTTGACCCTGGAACAAGGGGACGTTGGCTGACGCTCGTGTTGTGTCACTGTGTCAGGTGCAGCCCAAACACCTGCCCTGTATCGGAGTCAGCTGTCTTCACATTGCGGCCAAGATGGTCGAGGAGGAGAACGACGTCTCGCCCACCCACGAACTCATCCGTATCAGCCAAAGCAAGTTCACTGTGTCAGACCAGCGTCGCATGGAGAAGATCATCTCAGAGAAGCTCAGCGTGGAGCCCGAAGCAGTGACGGCTTTAACGTTTCTTCGCCTCTACTACCCCACCTTCACATTCCTGTCTGCTGGAAGGTAAAGATTTTCCATTTCGCTCTCTCCCATCACTGTGGATGCATTGCTCCGGTTGGCATGGAGTTAGTCAAATAGAGTCTGCTTTTTGAGCTTTGTACTGGCGGATCACACTAGGATTGCCTCTATATTTTAAGGGAGGACATCCCAAGCATTGGGAGACTGGAAGCCCAGCTTAAAGCCTGCTTATGCCGACTTGTTTTCTCTAAAGCAAAAGTAAGAATTGTTACAGGCGACAATTTTACAGCATAGCAGCATTCACGCTTTCTGTCCCAGAACTTACTGATCTGCCACTCTTCTCGTTTGCAGCCCTCCGTGCTGGCGCTGTCCCTCATTGCCCAGGAGCTTGAAGCCCTCCAGTTCATCTCCTTGTCGAAGATTGTACAGGAATTCCAAAGACACCTAAAGGTACGAAAAGAGAAGCCCTCTTAACAAGATATTTCATTATCCTTTAATTAGTATTTTTTACTTTTTATAGTCTGCATATAGGAAAAAATGTCCCCCACAGGTTATTAGGGTCCACGAAAATGTCTTTTAAAAATGTTTTTTTCTGTCCATCCAATAGACTAAAACTAAATAATATGCTGTTTATTGCACTAGAAGACTTGGAAATAGAATAGAAATGAAAAATACAAATACAATTAGCAATCTTTAACTTTTTTTTAGGAACTTTTGAGTAGCATTTAAGGCCCTTATGTGGCCCAACTGTTTGAGTTTGTTATCGTCACTCCTCTAATTCCGTTATCTCTTCCGTCTCTCTGCATTATTATATAAATACTTTTGAATTTCTGTAATTTGGCATGTCATTGTCACTGTGTGACCCATGGGCATACGGTCTGATGTCACTTGATGACATCATAGCTGAAGAATTTTTCTGTCTGCAGCTTCTCAAAAGTTTCCTGTTTTTCTTCTCCCCAGATCAGCGACAGCGAGCTGCTTCACTGGAAGGAGCTTGTGGCCAAATGCATGACTGAATACTTCTCAAGCGAGTGTAACAAACCAGACAACAAAAAGCTGGTTTGGATCGTGTCCAGGAGAACGGCTCAAAACCTTCAGGCCAACCACTTCAGTGTGCCCGGCCTGCCGACTATTCCTGAGGCCATCTGGGACCAGAGTGAGAGGTTAATAATCTGCTTCTTCCTTTTCCTTCATGCTGAATTCCAAAAAGTTACTTTTAAGTAACTTATTCTGTTTAAGCATCCATTGATTAGTTATTTAGTCTATAAAATCTCAGGCCACCACAGTTTAACGACCCTGAGTTGTCGTCTTCAATCGCATTTTTCCGTGTGATCAATCTTCCAAAAGACAAAATAATTTCGTTAATGAGCCGCAAAAAAAAACAAGAGTCATTTTCTTGGAGTTTGTGAAAAACCTGCAGAACCGCTGATTCACTTGTTGATTTATCAGCTTATTGTTCCACCCTGGAGCAGGATTTGTCAATGGCCTCCTCTTGTCTCACAGCGAGGACTCCTGTGAGGACATGAGCTGCGGAGAGGACAGCCCATGCGGCTCGCCAGGAAGCGACGGCGAAGGAGCCTTCTTCCCTCCCGCTTTTCTCAACCGCAAGAAGTGACGCTTCCTCAACGTGCAGCAAGCAACGTCTGTTTGTTTGCCCCGATTGTATCCGATTCAAGGTGGCCGCCCCGTTTCTTAGCAACCGTAGGTTTCACTTGTCGCACCACCCCAGGTGCGGCACGTGGCAGGTTTCAATCATCAAGTGCCTGCGTTGATTCCGTTTACCGTCCGTCTCTTTTTCTATGTTCATTAGTATCTTGCCAGCTGGGCGGTAAGGCGTCTCGATGTCTCTTTTTCCCGAGACGTTCTCTTTGTGTTTGTTGGTGTCTGAGCTCACCACGTTCATGGGAAATCAGTGCAGCACATCTTTTTTTAGACCTGTTTTTATACTCGCTATATGCAGGATCCTGCTAGAATATATTACACATATGCACCCAATCCTAATGTGACTTATAGCACATCTTAGTGTGAAAATAAACGACTGTTAGTGCATGGATACATTTAAATATGTGTTTATGAACACATTTTGTCCATGTTTTTTAAACCAAAATAAGCTTATTGTAAACGAAAATGTAAAAAAAAATGTATATAAAATGTAAAAAAAGTTTTGTGAACCCTACATGATGTGTGTTTTATGTGGAAGATGCTGGACAGGTAAGAAATAACACTTCCAAATAAAAGAAGTGCTTTTCATACTCTTGTTTCTTCTGTTCCAGTTGACTTGCTTGTGTTTTGAACGGTGCACCGGTGGTCAACTGGTGGCATTGATATTGCACGATAACTCATTAAGACCAATGTGAAACCCTGACAGATTCTGACTTAAAAGTCATGTTTTAAAGTGTTCAGGTGGCCTCATGACACAAACGGCACGGAGGAGAATTCCTTTTAAATCCTCCAGCGATTTTGCTGTTAAGCATTCGTTCTGCTTTAAGCATATGTTCTGTTCAAATGTCATATGTTCATGCATCTGCCTATTTCACAATAAAGTATGTTTTATTAACACAATTTCTGATGCATTAATGCGTACATCATTATAGTGTTATTATGATGTAAACAAAGATTGATCTAATTTCAATTACTAAATACACTGCTCCATATCTTAATATATGATTATATATATGAATCTACACTCTAGTGTCATTCAGGTGTGAAATAAAAAAATACATTCCTTTCTGTACAAAGGGAATTACTAAAGAAAAATACAGGAAACCGAAATTCATTTAAAAAGTCAGTGGTGGAATATCTTCTACTTAAGTATAAGTAACATTATTACAATTCAAAGATACTTAGATACAAAAAAGGTCAAAGTGTTACCATCTACCAAATGGCAGTAAATGATGTTATATTTTCGAATTATAATTATCAGTGCATCTCTGTGCATTAGTTGTTGTTGTTGCTGTTGCTGGTAAAAGAGGATTTTCATTTGTTTCAACTGGATTGTGTAAATACTAGTAAACAACATGTACCTCAAATCTTCCCATTTCATCATCGGACGAGCTTCCCTCTATGCAGCGAGCTGCAGTGGCGCCCGGCTCGGTGTGTGCGCGTTCGCGCGTGCGTGTTTGTGCGCGTGAGTGCGTGGAGACGGTGATGCTGCCGGTGGAGGACGGGGCTCGTCTTGTACTTCCGCTGGGTGTGTTGACACGCATTTCTGCTCTCCCATCTCCATGATTAAACCGGCGGTCCGGAGGCGGGTCGCCGCGCAGCGCGCAGCACAAGCAGCAGCGGCCGCGGGGGGAGGAGAAGCGCTCGCGGGGGAATGAGAGTGGACCGAGCCGCGCCGTCTCCACCATGCAGCCCACTTGCACCGCCACGGCCATCCGTTTTTCCACGATTAGATGAGCACCGCGGGGGCCGCTCGTGTGTTCCTCGCAGACGCGCAGTGAGCCGCCCGGGCGACGACAACACAGGCCAACGCCTCGCTGCAGCTACACACAGGGAATGAGAACGCACCCAAGATGGTCCGCATCGCCAAGGCCCTGGGGTTGGTTATCCTGTGCGTCGCCGTGCTCATACTGTCGCTCATCAGCTATGTGTCCCTCAGAAAAGACAGCCTCTTTGGCTCCTCCAAATATTACATGGGAGGCCCGAGGATCATGTTTCACGCAGGATTTCGGTGAGTGTTAATTCGCAGTGGGGCTGCAGATACTTGTTGTTGTTCTTGTGGCTGTGAATTTAAACACACACGGAGTTGGGCCTTGTGTGCACCACACAACCTGCATGTGATGTACCAGCTCAGCTCATCGCTTTCCACATCAATTTGGGCCGAAAGCTTCCCGTCAGTGAATCAAACGGTGAGGTGTCCAGGTGCTGATGCTGTTGCCATGGGCGATGCATGTGTAATAAACAGTGCAGGGGGGCCGCTTGGACTACAAATGCTCGCTTTATCAGCAACATCTCATCCAATTGAGGAAGCTCAAAGGTACATTGCCAGTACCTTTGTGAGTCATTTTGAGGTACCTTCTTAATATTTTACAGGTGGATATTTTACTTTAAAAAAAAATGTTTTCATTTGATTTTTCCCTTTACTTTACTCTTTTCTATTATATTTTTGTTATATTTGATTTCACTCCACTTGCTTTACATCTACCTGATCTGCCATTTTTTAAAATGAGTAATGTAAATGTTGTCTATAAATGGATTTGGTGTGGATTCAATGCAGACCATTTCCAGTATAAGATGCTGGAAGAACGGGTTGAACCAGTTAAAGGGATTTTCAACAATCAAAAGTTGTTCAAACCACCCAAAAGTTGTTGAGCCAAAATATCAGATTTATAAATCATAGAAGGATGAATTGCTTCAGATATATTTAAATGGCGTTCCGTTGAAGGATTAAAACATTTTTTTTTAGCATCAGACTGAAGGTTTCTAAGGAGTTATTGTTTATGTCCAACATTAAGGTTTTTAAAAAAAGATCTATGTGAATCTTTTGTTTAAACACCTCACCAAATCTTCTGAAAAACAAACACAAAGGAGAAATGTATCGATATCAGGATTATACGTATTTTTCATGATGTTTTTTTTCCACAGCTCTCAGTTTGCCATGAATTTCCTGGACCCCTCCTTCATCCCGTTAACCAACGCCCTGAATGAGGAGCTCCAAGGAAAACCGTCCAAATGGAAGTTCAACAAGACGGCTTTTCATCTGCAGAAGTGAGGGACACACTATTTTCTAGTCTTCAGTTTCTTCCTGCGGGACAAATAGTAGGCGTTGCTCTGTTTCAATTAAAGAGTTTACTTTGAAGGGAACATTTCAAAAGCCACCGGAAGACAAACAAACAGGAATTTGTATTCTACTCGAGATTTTAATTTCTGATTGCCTTAGTGTAAAAATTGAGATTTTTGCATACAGAATGTAGAAAGAGCTTAAATCACTGAGTCGAAATAAATTAAAATTTTGCTTTGCATTTTTAATGCAAAACATTTTCATCATTTTCATTTTTCAGATTGCTGCTTTCCCTTTCAGTAACTCACATTTGATCATTATTCATTTTGAGGTTTAGACTGTCTAGGATTGTGAAGGTGTCACTTTGGGTAATTGTGGTGCATTTCTCACTATTTTTAGAAGTGTTACACAACAACCAATCTACTAATGGAGAAAATGGAGAAAATAATCAGCAGAGGAATTAAAATTATAAATCATTAGCTTTTCAGTGCTGCACTGAAAAGTAATGAATGAGCTGGATATCAAACAATAAGACCCTGCTTTTACACATTGATGCATGAATGATAATACGCCGATGTCGTACATAACAACACCCTAATGCATTCCTACACAGTTTCTTTCTTGCGTCACAATGAAAAAAACCTTTCTGTCTCCTTTCAGGAAAGACATCTTCAGCTACATTGACATTCCCACCAACTTCTCCCTCACCAAGAACAGCGTGCGCGTCGGCCAGCTGATGCACTTCGACTACTCCAGCCACAAGTACGTCTTCTCCATCAGCAACAACCTGAAGTCCCTGCTGCCGGACGCCTCCCCCATCCGCAACAAGCACTACAGCGTGTGCGCCGTGGTGGGCAACAGCGGCATCCTGACGGGGAGCCACTGCGGCCCGGAGATCGACCAGGCCGACTTCGTCTTCCGCTGCAACTTCGCCCCCACGGAGGTGTACTCCAAGGACGTGGGCAAGAAGACCAACCTGACCACCTTCAACCCCAGCATTCTGGAGAGGTACTACAACAACCTGCTGACCATCCAGGACAGGAACAATTTCTTCCTCAACCTGAAGAAGCTGGAGGGAGCCATCCTGTGGATCCCCGCCTTCTTCCTGCACACGTCCGCCACGGTGACCCGGACCCTGGTGGACTTCTTCGTGGAGCACAAGGGGCAGCTGAAGGTGGAACTGGCCTGGCCGGGGAACATCATGCACGATGTCAACAAGTAAGAGTGCTAATCCAACCGGCAACTTAAGGAGGCTGAGTAGGAAAGTTTAAAAACAGGCCACAACTTTTACTTTAGTTGAATTATTGATCATTTGACCACCATCAGGCCAACAGCATCGGTATGGAAAGACCTTGCCCTCTATAATGCCTTGACATTTTACTTAATTTGGGGTAATATTAGCATGGAATAGTAGAATAAACTGCTGTTAAATATACAGCTTTATCTTTCATGATTTAGAGAAGGCAATTTTAGATTGAATTGAATCAAACTGCTTTTTAAATAAGAAACTTTATAGACACATTTTGGTTGACAGTAACCGTCACCACAAGGACCGTAACCACTATTTGGACCTTCATCATTAAATATGAAATGTCCAGTTAACTTTAAGGACAGTTACATATTTGGTCACTCGGATGGCAGCAGAAACTAGCAATACGAGATGAAACATTAGAGGACACCTTTTAAATGGATGTGGCCCAAACCGTTCCCTGTTTACATATCCAACAGTGTAACTACCACTTGTAAGTGAATGCTAACGTTACTGCGCCTCTGAGATGTAGTGAAGTTGACGCATAGTTGAAGTATCTCAAATTTGCAAATTAAGCAAGGGACTATACTTGAGTAAAAGTATTTTGTTACATTCCCCCCTTCCATACACTCATCAGGGAAGTAGGATTATTGTGGATTATGGTGAGGAAGGATTAATCTTTTAATGCTGCTGTTTTAAAGTAATGTCTGATTTTGGAGAGCTGACTTGTCGCCTCCCCCTCCCCCATCCCGCAGATACTGGAAGACTAAAAACCTCTCCCCGAAGCGCCTCAGCACGGGCATCCTCATGTACACGCTGGCGTCCGCCATGTGCGACGAGATCCACCTCTACGGCTTCTGGCCCTTCGGCTGGGACCCCAACACGGGCAACGACCTGCCGTACCACTACTACGACAAGAAAGGGACCAAGTTCACCACCAAGTGGCAGGAGACCCACCAGCTGCCCAGCGAGTTCAAGCTGCTCTACAAGCTGCACCGGGACGGCGTGATCAAGCTCAGCCTGACGCACTGCTCGTAGGCCCGCCGCGGTTTCACGACCACGGCGCTCAAACTCCCCGCTACGTGATCCGCGATGCATGATAAGTGTTCGGCAATTTACGTCGCCCTCATTCCAACAACACACACACACACACACACACACACACACACACACACACACACTTGTCACTCATTTATACTCATCTATGTGCATGGTTGTCTCCGGCGCTGCACAGTTGGGACTTTTTTCACGCTGCTCCGCCGCTTCCATCGCTCCCCTCTGCATGGCCGCACGATCACGACTGTCGGAAAGGTGGGATCGAACTTCCGCTTCTGTTTTAACACAGTGTTGATTGAGTCTGCAGATTCTGTGCACTGAAATCACTGCCTAATCTCAGGGATGGAGTTAGTTCAGTGTTTTTCTGGGATCAGATTCGAGGCCTCAAAGAGAGGTGCGTTTTCTGTCTTCAGACCTTTTTTTTCCCCAGTCTGAGGTTGTCAGACAATCTGCACTGCTCTGGAAGATGGTATTTGTTTACCGTAACATATATATACACACACACACACACATATATATATATATATATATATATATATATATATATATATATATATATATATATATATGTGTGTGTGTGTGTGTGTATATATATGTTATATATATATATATATATATGTATGTCCAGAGCAGTATATATATATATATATATATATATATATATATATATATATATATATATATATATATATATATGTGTGTGTGTGTATATATATATGTATATATATATATATATATATATATATACACACTACATATATGTACTGTGTGCATATACGTGTACTCGTGTGTCGTTTATCTCCAGTCGACAAGTGGGACTGCCAGTTTGAAGTTTTTGGGAGATTCTTAAACCTTTGGAATAATATTTGATATTCCAACAACAAGCCATAAATTCACGGGCAGAACAAAAGGGTGTGAATGAAATAACGCGTTTAGAAAATGGTACCAGCCTACATTAGGTTTTCAGACTATAATACAAAAATAAATATCTTCCGACTAGTCTATTGCCACGCTAGCGGCTACATTTATGTCACAGAGATTTGATTTTCCCAAAAAATGAATGCCCAAAATGTTGTGAAACAACACTTAGCGCTGTTGAGGTATTTTCAGAATCTTGAGAGACATTTTTGTCCCAAAAGATAGGCACTCCTTTTAACAGGAGATGTCTTTTTAAATAGAAAGTAAAACCCTTGACAAATAAACAGGCCATTCGTTTGAAGTCTGGCTTATGTTGTACAAATTCAGCAAGAACATAGAGTTTTTGGAAATACCCCCAAACAGCAGCGAGTTTTGCGGAACAAACTTTGATTCCAATGTAACATCAATACATGAGAGTGACAAATTTGGGCTAAAGTTGCAGCAGCTGTTTGTAAATCCTAAGTTTGTGTGTAATTAACCTGCAACATTACGGTGACAACAAGACCTCAGGAACTTGTTTGGGCCAAGAAAGAAAACCCGAACCGTCCTTTTTACGGACATTTTATGTAAAAAATAAAGAGGGACATATAGTGGTCATAGTGAAGTTTAGATTAGATTAGATTTTCTTACCTTTTCGGCAGTGGCCGTTTAGATTTTGCTTCATTTTTCTGGTCTTAACTAAGTTTAACCAACTAGCGAGGTGGCAAATCCTCTCATCCACGTTTATAAATGTATGACTTTGCTTCATATTATGTTATGTAGATGTTCCTGTATTAGTTTAGTATTCATGCAGATTAGCGCAATTGGCAGATAAAGGTCAAGTCATCTGCATACAAGTATTTTTCTGCCGAGCAATTTCACATCTCCAAAGTTTACATTATCACACATTTCAGATATGTAGAACATGAACTTTTTTACTCTTAAACCTGAGCAGATCTTATATGCTGAATATTATAACACTAGCGTTGTCACTTGGTTCAATCAGCTATACCAAAACTATTGCACCAGAAGTTTACTTATATATTATAATATATACTATAAATATTTATAGTAGAAACGACAGCTAATGAGTAAGAACTAGTTTCAATTCAGTAAACAAGAGGGAGCAGACGGTTCCACAGCTTCTCGTGACCTAAATCCTGGCGCTAACGTGGCAAAAAACATCAGGAAATACAACGTATTCGGACATCAACAACCAAAGTTTACCACTAATTCAATTAGCAACAATGACTAAAGAACAGGATACTCTATTTATTACCCAGCTTTTGTTGACAGGGGAAATGATGTAACCATTTTGAAGCCAATATTTGTGACATAAAATGAATGAATGAATGTTACATGACTTACTGCATCTCGTGTTAAGAGCATGATCCATTTGCATCACATTGCATGAGAGGCACAAACAAATGTTTTAGGCTAGTTTTATACAACCCTTTTTGAAGAGTGTCTGAGGGGAAAATTGTGGTTATTTGCTATTGTTTGTAACGCTGCGGGTCTATTCTTCAGGAATATCCCCGGTGTCTTTGTATGAGGGGCGTTCGAAAGCTAAAAATAGAACCCGAATATATTCCACGTGGGACCAAACCCCTAAAGATCGACTCACAAACCGACAAGCTTTATTTTTTTGTAAATGTAGATAATCGCGTCATGCCTGAGCGAGGCAGACGTGCGCATTTTGAGGATGGGGGATGGAAAGCCGGCCACGTGACACACGTCTCATGACTCTGCAAACACGCGGCCCTCGTTGCGGAAGGAGTGGAAGGTTTTTTTTGGGGGTGGGGGGGGGTTCAGATGAGTTTCTTTATGTCACAAGATGAACATTTCTGAGTTTTGAGTCTCGTCTCCCGATCACGGCGCAGTCGCCACCACGAACGAATATACACAACTGATTACAAAAACAAACAAAAAAAGTTTGCAACGTAGCTGAATAGTGGGTTGTTTAATTGACGTGATAGATGTACACATGTGTGATCATTTCTGTACTCAGTCCATAGGATTTTTTTGTAGGTGCACCAAAGACTGTGTGTTCAAAGGAGACATTTCAGCTTCACGCAGATTGTTTGGGAATTTTGAAAGATGAGTGACCGCTAACAAGTGTTACGGTACAAGAACTGGATTGTCACCTTTTTTGATGTTGAATTTAATGTTGACTAACACTTTTTGTAGCACACAAATCTTTTCTTTATGGTTTTGTTTTCTTTGTGACTCCATGAATGTCGTTCCTTAGATCGATGTGTTGGAAAGAATCCACTGACATGAATGCAGGTCATTTTACTTTTCCGTCTTATTTGAAACAAAATCAATGTGTAGATTGTGTTTAAAAACGATGACGACGCTAACAAAGTCTTTGAGGATTGTATTTCCAGTCAGAATACCGGCATAGCTTTTAGTGCATTACTTGTAAACACAGTGACATTTTTTGTTGAGGGTTATTTATACGTCTTTATTCCAAACGCAGCACTAGACAGGATTTGTTCCAACAACCCTTTAACATTCCTGTACTTATGTTCAATCTGCATGGCAACTTTGTTCCATAATGCATAAAAAAGCTTGGCTGCTTATGTACATGTCGTAAAAAAAAAAGGTCATAGTTCATGTCAGTGACTCTGCTATCTTATAACACTTGTTATCTTATATGAACGATCGTTCATATAAGAAATGTAACCATGTCTTAAATGTTTTTTGATTATAATCCATGATAAATATACGTTACGTGCCTGCATATTCCTTTCATCAATGCCTCAATGTGTCAAATAAAAACAGTATTTTTCTCTGATAACGAATGGAATTATCACCTGGAAAAAACGACCACTTGACGCATTTAAACCAATGTTCACTTGCTATAAACTGATTTGGTCTTGGTGTGAATTTACAGAGTAACAACAATACTCGGCCGGATTCCCTCTCAAGCACGCGCAACCTTTTACTTGATTTTTTCAGATGAACCCCAGCAGCAGACGACAGCATTATAAACACAGCGTCATTTGGAGGCACATCAGCAGGCACACGACCCCCTGACGGGAGCCTCCTGGACTTCATGGCTGCTGACGGTGCTGCCGTTGGGTTGGGAGCAGGGCACCACCTGTGCGCTCTGCTCCATCCGCCTCATCACCAGGTCCAGCAGGGTGGCCACCGCCTGGTCCACGTCCGCGCCCGACACCGCGCTCGTCTCAAAGTACGGGATGCTGGCGGGGGGGAGCGAGAGACCAGAGTTTGTTTAGCGTTTAGTGCTCGCGTCGGTACGTCACACTTGCTTTTGGTTCACCGGCTTGAGGAGGTGAAACTGTGCAGTAATATATCGTCGGACCGACCCACATTCATCGCGGGACTTTTGGTGGGGGCAAAAACCACAGTTTGGACACCGCTGCCCTGAATCAGATATTAAACCCTCGGGAGGGAAATGGCTCACTAGCACCACCCTGTGGTGTACTAAGCCCAAAGCCTAGTGTATGCTTCTGCGTTTTCGGAGAAACGCAAGGACTCGCAAGCGCCCCTTGCGTGTCCCTTGCGTAGAGTCCCGCCCCCTCTTGCGTCCTTGCGTGCGTCGACCAATTTTTCTAGCCTTGCGTCGACGGATACGCAAGCTCCCGCAAGGAAACGCAAGCCGCAGGGCTGTGATTGGTCTGCTTACTACATCCTTGCCGGAGTCTCACATTTCCGGTTTCATAGCATAATTCCGCCATTATTAAAACGAATATATTTTACGAGAGAATGCATCAGATCTAAGAGCTTTTGTCTCAAGAAATCCGTAAATATGACCACTTAGAAACACACGCGTCATTGGCGGACTATAAAGACGCGCGGATGGGCTCTAATTCATGGACGTAGATCTCCGCAAACGTCGGTTTTACCGGTCGAGGGGGGCGTTAAAGTTGTGGACGAAATACGGGACAAATATGTCCGTGAAAAGAGACGAAGAAAAGCAGCAGTGTTGATGCACTGGGCAAAAAAGTATCTGATAAATTACGACTTCCACCCGCAAAGACGGCACAATAAACGTTACTCCGCCTGGTGTTTTGGCGGTGAATTGCTTTGGAACACACGCAAGCCTTTATAAAACCATGAATTGAAACGAATCGGTCAACGCAACACGCAAACGCAACAGAGACGGAAAATATTCAACATGGGAAATGTCATAGTGTCAAGTGTGAAGGTGATAAGTGTAAAAAAGATATCTAAACAAAAATACTGGGCCTCATGACGCCTCCCTGTTCTTGTCAGAGTGAAGCTGCTCCGGTGTTGTGTGTAAACTGACTCAACTGAGGGCGGCCATCCATCTCCGCTTTGTTTAATGTGTTCCAGCACTGCGCGTCGGGGGGGAGGCATTCTTCTGCATTATCACCCATGCGTGTGTGGCGCCTCACCCGTATCTGTCTGCCAGGTCTCTGGCCTGTCTGACCTGAACGTCCCTCGCATCCAGCAGGTCGGCCTTGGTGCCCACCAGCACGATATCGGGACTGTCGCAGTACGCGTTGGCCTGCAGCTGACCTGAAACGAGGGGGGGGGGGGGGGGGGGGGGGGGGGGGGGGAGTTCACTCTTAGTGGCAACGCGAGAGAGCGTAGAGCATAGATCCAACCGAAGAACACCGATTGAGGGGACACGTACTCATCCAGTTCCTGACGTTGAGGAAGCTTTGCTGGCTGGTCAGGTCGAACATCAGCAGGAAGCCCATGGCGTCTCGGAAGAAAGCCGTGGTGAGGCTGCGGAACCTGAACAAGCGTTTGTTTGTTAAGTATAAAGCTCTACAAATTTGGCCCAGACGAAAATATCTCCAACACATCCACGGACCCCAGCGTTGGACTTTGGCGACCCCCCGTGACCTTTCCTCCAGCGGCCCCTACGAGGCCGGGATTTGTAGTCTTCAGTGAAGCCACTCGAGAAGTAACGGGGGGGGGGATTTGGTTTCAGATGAACTGCAACTACTTTGGTGACTAATCCGAGTGGACGGGGCTTTTTGGGGAGAGACCTTAAAGAGACTTCTAAAAACGAAGCGTTTCAGACGGAGGGTCGATATGGTGATATGAAGGAAGACAGAACGAGAAACGCTTTTATGTTTAAAAAAAAAAAAAAAAAAATATCAAGATCTCCTTTGATGTTTCCTCTTGTGCCATAACCAGGTCCACTTGGAATTATTATACTACGGACAATCACGTCAGCCTCTTTTGTTCCGTTTATTCTCAGAAAATGTGCCAATTCTGGTGGACGAGTTGCTTTAAGACCTTTCGTTCCTCACGGTCGTCATTTGTTAGTGGCAGGGAGTTACTTATGTTTGTAACATAAAAAAAAGGGTTAAATTTACCTCTCCTGTCCCGCCGTGTCCCAAAGCTGAAGGTGCACTTTGAAGTTCCTCTCGGTCTTCCCATCCGCCCCCCTCCCTGCGTACACCTGAACCAAACCACTAAGTTCCAAACATCCTTAAAAAATGTAAAAAAAAAAAAAAAACAACAAGAATCCCTCCACGTTCGACGCAGAGCATCACTCACCACTCTCTTCTCCCGGAAGTCGATGCCCACCGTGGTCGTGAACTTCTGGTGGAACTTCTTGTCGGTGTAGCTGTGGAGGAAGGTGGTCTTCCCCACCCCCGAGTCCCCGAGGGCCAGCAGCTTGATCAGATAGTCGTAGTCCCACTCGGCCATGGTGCAGCACAGGGCTCACCCTGCACACACACGCACGAGGAAGCGGCAGAGAGAAGGCGCGTGGAGCGGTTCCTGCCGCGAGCTGCAGTTCCTTCAGTCTGAGGGAGCAGCGGCGGCGTAACGCAGGTTTAGCGGGACGTCACGGCCCCCACGCTCATTAGGCCCCGATCGGAGAAGGGGGGCCGGCGCGTGACTCGAGCTGGCTTCCACATGAGCAGTCAAATGTCACGCTGGGTTTTTTCCTCCAGATTTAACAGAGGGGGGGGAGGGGGGGGGGGGGAAGAAAAACACAGATCTGTTTGGTGAAGTCCTCTTATCGAGCTGCTTCGGTTACGCTCAGAAAGAGAAACACACTAAGGCGCCGCTGAAAATGACGTTTCTTTCCGGGGGCCACAAACAACACTGAAGAGGAACATTTCAAAACTTTAGGGTGCATGAGGGCATCCAGGTCAAGTCGGAGTGTGACACCACAGCAGGACGAGGGATGCAACCATTACGTCTGAAGTCGTTTCCCCATGTGCGTGTTTAAAATGGCCTTGTGTCCTTTGCAGAATCAGCAGCGCCGAGCACCCGACCCTCTAATCAGCTGCAGCAGCTCCAAAACAGCCGCTGACGCAAAATGACAACAAAAAGCAACGTACCTTTATGACTCCAACTCAGGAGGAAGTGCCCAGACCCATAAAGACGTCGCTCCACTCGCCCCCGATTGCCTAAAGTAACCTCATTGGTGATGCAATGGCACGTCCTGATTTCCCCCCCCCCCCCCCCCCCCACCCTTCCTCCCTCCCCCGATAACCTCCATGTGATCCAGGGAGGAGCCTCAGGTCAGCAGGAACCAAGCGGCGCTTTGCTTACCAGACCTTGTGTTTCCTGGTATTTCACATGAGGGGGGGAAAGAAAAAAAAAAAAAAGTTCAGTGGGAATCGTAAGTAACGAGTCGCCACTTAAAGGCTTAGGAAAGAAATCCTGCTTCTCCAAACAGTATGAAAACAATACCAAAACATGAACCTGAAGCCCATTCAGGTGTGCGTCGCATTTTGAATGTGCTGCTTACAAAAAGGGAGATTTCACACATGATGTTTCAAGGCACGGAAAGAGGACACCAGTTTTAAAAAAATGTCAAGTTTTATATACCATATATTCTTGTATTCTAAATCAGCAATGGGTGAAAACGAATGTGCTTTTGTTGTGATCTTCATGTAACGATCAAAGGTGGCGTGACGCTGCCGTGTTTGTAAGTGCCATATGTGTATTTGCCGAGTGTATCAATCGAGAACCAGAAGTAACAAAAGCCTTTCCCCGCTCCCAAGACGACCTCTAACTGGGTTTAAAGTACTTTAGCAGATTGTTCGCCTGGCCGCCTCTTCCTGCGGACTTCCTGTCTCTGGTCGTCGGGCTTCTCGCCGGCTTCCTGGACGACGGCGCCTTCAGGACCGGCGTCCGTCGCTGCCATTCGGACATCAACTCCTTCTGGACGTCTGCCGGAAGCTGCGAAAACACCTCGGGGTCGACGTCGGCCGGGAACTCGCAGTCAGGAGGCCTCCCTTCCGCCGTGACGCGCTCTCCCGGGAAAGCGCCCGAGGCCGCAGTCTCGTGACTCACGGCGGTCGGACCGGCGGCTCGGGCCGATTGGTTCGGGGAGTCGCTGAATGCCTGTGAAAACCCGTTTTCTGTTGCGTTGCGGGCGCTGACGTCGGCGGGGGAGCTCGGCGGAGGCCCGGGGGGCGCGGCGGCAGACAACAGCTCCTTCTGGTCGACGTTTGGGGGAAATAGATGCGTCACAGCGACCGTTGGGTCCGACCCCGCTGTGCTGCGGGACTCTTTCACAAGCGGAGGCTTCTTTGAAGCAACAACGGGCCTCTGTTTTCTTTTAAGCCCGTGTAAATCTGCCCCGGGGCCACGAGGGATTTCTGTGGTTGCCGTTTTGTGCGGAGGGGTCGGTTGGGTCACCGAGCGGCGTACGCTGCACTGATGATCGCTGTTCCCACTGCGGGAGGAGGCCTCCTATTGGAGGACGAGAGAGGAGGATTTAGGGGAAATTCAGGGAACCAATAACACTTTTTCTAAGAAGAGACAGTTGTGTCGGCGTCCTTTAACAGCACAGCGTGACGGAGGAGAAGATCTTTATCAGCATGAAGTCTGCTTTGTTCACCGCCATCCGCTGAAGACTTGGGACCTTTTTCACTGCGGCTTCTTTGAAAATAAGTCATTTGCTCACTGGTTGGGAAAAGGTTTTGATTGGTAAAGAGTGAACGGACTTAAATCGAGCCCATTTCAAGTCTCTATCACAAAATGTTTTCATTTCAATTTTTCTTTGACCGAACAATTAATTGAATAATTAAAAAAAAAAAAGATAATCGGAAGAGTATAACTGTTCGTTACAGCCCCACAGTGACCGTGTTAAAGGTGTAAAACACCTCCAGATTAAAATCCTCTGACGTTAATCAAAGGCAACACAAACGCAGGTTACCTCACCGCCTTACCTGGCTTTGTGGCGAGAACACTCCCGTTCCTTTGGGAGGCGAGCTCTGCGCGAAGAAAGACGCTATGGAGCCTTTTCCCCCGGCCCGCAGGTTGCTGAAGCAGACGTTGATGAGGGTGAGGTGGAAGGCGGCGCCGCAGTCCACCATCTTGTGGAAGAGCTTCATGGCCAACGCGACCAGCTGGACCGCAGCAGCATCATCATCATCATCCCCGCTGCTGCCTGCAGACGCATCACACGACGTGAGCCGCCATCCCCCCGACCCGTTCGATGTGCCACACGGCGGCGTGCCCCTCCTGGGAGCTCAGAGCTCACCGCAGGGGATCTTCTGTCCCACGTGGTTGGGAATCGGACACTGTCGGCTCTCCCGACTGAACCACTTGTTGGTTGCCGGGTACCTGCGGACGGTCAGACGCAGGGTTTGAGGCTGCCTGCCGTCTTTGCGCATCCTAGAGTTGAAAAGATAACCGAAGGTTAGATCGAGCTTTAAAAAAATAAATAATAATAAAAAAAAAACACTGGTACAATAACTCACCTCGCCACCAGACTTCTCAGGAGCTCTTGAATCTTTTCCGAAACTTCTCTAGTTGTTGAAATTTTCTTGAAAGAATCTTCGTCACTGAGGGACTGAACCATAAAGAGGATGCCGTTTAGGGAAAAGTAATGTGAAATCAAATTAAACGGGACAACGTTTGATTAGCGGGACATGTCTTTGTCTACCTGGGGGGCCCCGCTGGGGGCCACGGGAGAGTCATCGACACCGAGCGCCAGATTCTTCAAGCGCCGGGCACCGGGACCTCCGAACTCCTTCACCAAGTCCTCCAACGGGAAGAGCTGAAGGTCTCTGACGCCGACCATCCCCAGGGCTTGAAGACGCTTCGCCGTTTGGTGACCGACCCCTAAAAAGGGACATTTTGCATTAAAAAAACACGTCAGCAACACCGCACACAGGAGCTGTACGGACAAGGCTGCGCGTGATCGGATCACGTGTACCCGGCACTTTGCGCAGGCCGCTCAGGGAGCCCATGACGTCGCCGACGTTCTCGGGCAGCAGGGTGGTCTGCTGGTTGGGTTTGAAGGCGCCCGACACCAGTTTGGCCAGCAGCTTGCTGGTGGCGACGCCGGCGCAGCCGGTGAGACCCAGCGTGCCGCGGACGGCTTCTCTCAGCTCCGCTGCGATGTGCGAACCCAAAGCCAACCTCGGGTGATCGCTTGCTTTAGCGACGTCTGCACCTGAGCAGGAAATGTAAACAGCGAATCCAAAGGTATGGGTTCCACGCAGTGGGAAACTGAGAGTGAAATGCAAATGTCTTAAGTTTTAGCTCGCTGGGTTTGTTTCACAGCTCACTTCCTGGTTTCCACGAGCCAGATGTACGGCCGCACACACGTGTGACTCACTGAAATGGTTGTACACGTGTCCTTTGAATGAAAAGCGGTGGGACGGCGGCGTCTCTGCTAGCCTTCTTTCTACCATCTTTGTGATGTCCATGAAGTTCTCGTCAAACCCCAGCCTCTCTACCAGTGGACAGAAGGAAACCAGCAGCTCTGGATGGAGGACGAGAAAAAGGTAAAAAGAAATAGGAACTGCAGATGATATCAGCAAAAATGGAATTCATCAAATATACACTAAACATACTTTAGAGATAAGCGAGAGCGTGATGCACCAATGTGTGTAAAATATGAAGTTAAAATAGTGGTAGAATGGGTTTTCCATTTTGACACAAAAAACGTTGGCTTTTGCGTTGCACTGTAGATGTTAGAGGTTACGTAACTCACCTGATATTGAGTTGATTCTAACAATCAATTAGTTTCTGCAATCACCGATCAACCACGTTACACTTTGTAGTGGAAGACCGTTGTGTTTAGTTCACATCCTGCCTACCTGTCAGTTTATACGAAATGTCTCGGTAGTGCGTCAGGTCTTCTCCTTTGACCAGCACCAGCTGGGGACATTTCTCTTTCGCATCGGTCACAGACATCAGCTTGGTGACCCCGTGACCTCTTGCCACGTAGTTGCAGGTGACTATAATGTATTTCTGCTGAATACCTGATGATTTGAGAAACATTATTGAACCACAAAACTACTTTTGTTAACTTATTCTGTGGTGTTTCGGTTTACCTAAAGGGACCTCTCTCAGCGCAGGGTTTCTGAGCATTTCCACCTGAGCATAGAAGCAGTCCAGGTCAAAATGCAGAATGACTCTTTGGCCAGGTGTCGCTCCTGATGTTTTGTTGAGGCTTGCATCTGAAACAGCAGATCATGCGTGCATTAATTGCTACGCTGCACCTACGAATAGCATGTTAGACAGAGCTCTGTTTCTACCTACATAAAGCCGGATAATACAACTTTATATTTAGTCTTCACAGTTTACCGGAAGCTGGGACGGAATTCACGTAACTGTTATTCCACTCAGTTTCATCCTCTCCCGTGTCATCCTCGCTGTTATCCATTCTGAAAGACAAAAGTTAGACGTGTCCCGTAGGTATTAGTGTCCTAAATAATAAGACTCGTCGATGGTTGTGGTCACGGAAGGAGACGATTCACGCAGATGTGTTGAGGGTGCTTCCGTGCAGCAGCGCCATCTGCCGACCGGGAGGGACTACGGCCACAAAGAGAACTGCAATGAACTAATTTGTGTAATTAACCTGCCTTTTTTACTTTGTTTTATTTCAACCCCGTAAAAAAATGAATATTCAAGGAGGGGTAAAAACGTATTTTAAATTGTGTACTTAATGTACGGCTCGCCTGCGACTATATAAATGAGGCTGACGTCACCGGAGGGTTTAGTCGGAGCACCTGTCGCACGCGCCGATCAATTAGTCGGAATCCAACCCTGTCAGCGGTGTTTCCCCGATGTTCCCCTCGTCTGGCCTTTTCTCTGGGATAAATTGTCCTTTTTCGAAGCGTGCGTGTGAGCGGCCTCACTGTTTGTACAAACATGCCAAAGAGTCGCGGGAAACGTTTGGCGGCTCTTGTCAATCCCCGATAGTTGGCTTTGCAGGTCAGTGCTTTGAGGTACCCTAACGGGAGCTGCTAGAAATGTCACGTGTCCGTCAACTTGTCGTCACACACTATGCTTTACTAGATCGCTTTGGCATTTAAATAAGGAAATGCACTGTTTCTTGGTATTGTTTAACATCTATTTTGTTGTCATCCCTGACATGTTACTTTAAATTTAAACGCAATGCACACTTGATTTAAAATAAATAAACCTTGGGTTTTAAAAGAATGAATTATGGATGTGTAAATAATATGCATGTATGTGCGCACTGCCAACATGTTATGTGTATTCAAACCTCCTGTTTTAAATTCCTTTCTAAACAGGGGAGCAACACCGCTATCCATTGAGTGACGAGACCAAAGATGACTCCCTCCAGGAGCTGGAGCGTATCAACAAGGAGATCGAAACCGTCCGCCACGAGGTGGAGCAGGAGCAGAGACGACTGTCCCGCTACCAGACCGTGCTGGCAGACGGCATAAAACCTGCGCCTGCTGTCTCCGCTTCCAAGTCTGAGGCCGCAGGTAAAAAAATGGAAAGGGGTCCTTGCCGGCCTTCGTCGCGCACAGGCTCAACACACTCGTCTTCCAGAGGAAAGAAGTACGTGGTTGACAACTCAAAACCGAGGACTGACCTGGAGTACGACCCTCTGTCCAACTTCTCTGCCGGCCTGAGGCCTTGCGGTTCGTCGGGCAAAGAGCATAAAGGGAAAAACGGGAAAGACTTGAAAAGGGAACGGACCGTCGCGGATAAGTCCCCGCCCCGCCGGCTGCCGTCTCCGGAGCCCCTCGACGACTCTGACGATGACTTGGTTATTGACATTCCTCCCTCGCCCGATAAGAAGAGAGCGAGAGCTCAGAAACCTGTCGACGTTGTTGCGGGCAAATCCATCGAGGGCAAATCAAAGGTCAAAACGGATCCCGATCTACCTCTGAAAGCGGACGCCAGCGAGGCCACAGCTCTGCAAAATGATAGAGGCTACAGTAACTGCAATGACGAGAACGTGCAAGATCTGCTCAGTCTTTATGAGGGCAAAGAGCGTGAGACTTCACCAGTGGACAGGAGTGCAATTGATTTAACCGGCTATTTAGAAGAAGCGCAAGCTCGCTCTGCTGCTGAGAAAGTGGCGGAGACGGGTCCTGAACCCACGAGTCCTCCTGCCACCGCCGACCGACAAGATGCCAACGGCAACTACCTGTTTGCGGAGGAGGCCGACAACCCGTTCCAGGTGGACCTTTCTCACTGGGAGCAGCTGCCCCACTCAGTCGGGGATAAAGGGAATCCGCTGCAGCCGCATCGATTTCACCCAAAGAATTCCCTTTTTGACGACGCTCCGGGTGCCGACTCTGACTCCCCGTGTGCCAAACGGGTCCGGAGCGCCGAGCGGCCCACCGAGAACTGGCTCAGCAACCAGTGGCTGCCGCAAGGCCAGAATACGCCCGCCCAAGTGCCAGGACAGGTGCCAACAGAACCGGCTTGGGAAAACGGGGCTGAACTGATAACGGGACAGCTTTTTGTGACACAGGAGAAGGAGGAGGAGGCGGCGGAGGATGATAATGAGGAGGTTATACTCATTACTTCCAGCTCGGATGAAGACGAGCTCAAATATTCTGAGCTGTCAGACAGCGATCCGATGGAGGAATGCTACCGGATCTTCATGGAGGCAAATGAGGAACAGGGGGACGCAAAGAAGCCCGACGTGTCTGTAAGGATCCCGTAGACGCCGCCGGCCCACGTTGACTCGTTAACTCTCGGTGTCTGACAATCGGTTCCCCCGCCAACATTTCTCATATCCACCCGTTTTTAGGTTGCCGTGGATGTGGAGAAGCCGAAGTTGAGTGTCAAACCCCAAGCAGTGCTGGGAAAGAAGAGGGTGGCTCATGATGCCAAACATACAGAGGTACATGCTGCCTTTTTAAAATCATTACTTTAAAAACAAAATGTTTTTTTTTTTCTTTTTCAATATCAAGCAAGCACACTGGACATTTTTGGACAGTTCACGTAAACTTTCAAAGACCATTAACACGTTACGCACAGTATAAACATTGTAGTTGATGGTACAATACATTTCTTTTATTTGCTGTGTTGAGCAGCCCGCGGTTAAGAGCAGACCGCAGCCCCAGGTGCTGGTTCCCCTGCGGGCGCCAGCGATGTCGGGGTTTCCCTCCCAGCCCTCGAGCACCTCCAAGATCCAGCAGGTGCAGCACAGGGCCGCCGCGCTGACGGCTTCGGTCAAAGGCGCTCAGGCCTTCGTCGTTTCCTCCGGCTATCAGCGGAAGCCGCCGGAGGCCGTGAGTGCGTCTCTTCCTTCGACCCAAACCCCGGAGAACCTGCAGTCCGCTCCCTTGCCAAATGGTAAGCGTTTGTTAGCCGCAGAGGATGAAATTAATGAAGGTGCATTGCTTCCTCGAGCGTATGTTAAGGGCGTTGCATGGACGCGTTACGCCTGTGGGTGTGCTTTTCTCTCATTCTGCAGCTCACATGAACTACATATCTTTGGGGACTGCCGTGATCGGAGTGGACAACAACCTGCACCTGATCCTCCCGGAGGGCATCTTCCCTCTGCCCGTCTCCTCCGCCTCCGGCCAGGTCACTTCGGTGCTCACGCCGATCAGCCAGGTGACCACGAGCGGCGTGGCCGTGAGGCAGATGTACCACGCGCCCGCCGCCGTCGCTGCCCCCCTGCAGAGGTACCGCACGACGGCCCCGGTGCTCATCCCCGCGCCGGCGCGCAAGCCGTCGCTGGCCTCGGCCTTCGCGTCTCATCCGAGTCCGGCCGCCTCCGGCGCTCCGCAAGCTGCCGCGCACGCCGCCGCCGCCGCCGCCGCCAAGGTGAGAAGTGGGAAAGCGGCCTTTTCGTTGGCGTGAACGCGACCCGTTGTGTCCGTTTGAAACATGAAATGATGAATTTGTCCTCGTCAGCCGGTGCCCACGAAGCGTAAACTGAAGCAGTGCGAGGCCGCCAAGGACAAAGTGCCCCATGAGATCCGACAGCGTTACGTCAACATGTTCACTGAGGAGTTCCTCAAGACCGCGGCCAATGTTAATGAAGCTTTTGAAAAGGTGAGATTTTGCCACTTACGAAATCCTCAATGGCGAATATAGTGTTGTGCGGCTCAACCGTGTTATTGTCGACAGGCGCTTGCTGAAGAGAAGGCTGTGTACAACCGCAGTGTGAACAAACTGAAGTACCTGAGTGTCGCAGTGAACGCGCTGAAGAAGCTGAAGAACCAAAGTGCTGTTTCAGCGAAAGGTGATATTTTCTGGAAAATCTATACTGTCCTCAATGAAAAAAAACAAAAAACCGTACGATCCGCTTATTAAATCCATTATTTATTTTTTATTCTGCTGCAGATGAAGAGGAAGTCAAAAGCCAGCGATCTAAAGGCAACATTTCACTTAATCTCAAGAAGTTAAAAGCAAACGGTGAGAGTAAGTTTTCCTTTTTATTTAAATTTGAATGAGTATTTCATTCAAACATCATCACGGCTTCTCGGTGGATGTATTTCCTCACCAGATGACGTGGCATTGTATGAGAGCTTAAAGGACTACGTTTTGAGTGAAGAAAGGCTGGTTGAGGGCAACTTTCCGGTCCAGCACCCAGAGAACCCTGGCTGTGCTGTTCTCTTTGTAGACAGTAAGAAAGGCATCGCAGACCGTAAGTGCAAACGTCCCTGAAAGCCACCAGGTTGTGCTGTTCCCCTGTTTGTCCACCAGATGGCCCCCTCAACTGTCTGCCTGCAACGACGGTCGCTTTACTCGGCACTTATTTTATTATTCTTTATTCTTTATTTATTATTCTCCCTGGCTTTGTTGCTTAAAGCCCTCAAGAGGATCTGCTGTCGATGTGGATCCACGTACTCCGTGAACCAGATGGGTAAACACACTCGCAAAGAGGAGTGTAATTACCACCACGGGAAAGGAGTCACGAAAAAAGGTGAGTATTCCGTAGTTTTCATGCCGTTTTTTTTTTTTTTTAAAGACAGCCAAAATGTTTAACTAATCAAACTAGTAGTGTTGATCTAAAACTCTCACACGTGGTCATTGTGTACATGTTTTAACGGTCATCAGTGCCGGGTGGTGTGGAGACGCGCTACAGCTGCTGCGAGGGAGTCATGGGAGCGCCTGGATGTCAGGTGTTTCAGGTACAAAAAGACCGAGCAGGGGAATAGTCCGTAACAGGATTCTCGCCTGGAACCTCGTCGTTTTTTTTTTTTTTTTCTTTTTTCTTCGCCTCGCCAGGTTCATGTGCACGACTTTGTCAGCCTGGATGGGTTTGTGTCCACCGTCCCCAGACTCTCCTCGGACGCCAGCTGTCCAGGGGTCTACTCGTTGGACTGTGACATGGTGATCAGCTTTTCTGCTCAGCATTTCTGCTCCTTCCCAGCGTCGAGCGTCCAAACTCAAACTTTCTGTCCTCGCAGTGTTACACCATTCACGGTCTGGAGCTGTCCAGAGTGACTGTGGTCGACCGGAGCCTGCAAGTCGTCTACGACACCTTCGTCAGACCGGATCATGAGGTTATTGACTATAACACCAGGTAATATCTATTGACCCAAATGCGTTCTGCGCACCGCAACTAAGAATGCACAGCAGTTTGAATCCAGTAGTCTTGCCAATAAACTGAAAGACGCTAGGAAATTCCGTAACGCGGCCGACTTGACGCTGTGCTTGTGAAGGTTTTCAGGCGTCAGCGAGGAGGACGTGAAGGGTAACCGCACCTCCCTCAGAGAGGTGCAAGAGACCCTGTTGAGCTTCGTCAGCGCCGACACCATTCTGATTGGACACGGCCTGGAAACGGACCTCTGTGCCCTAAAGGTGACTATTATTAACACAATGATTCTTTCACTACACACACATTAGTTGGATGCTCAGATAGAGACCAACCGGGGCAACGGCAGTCGCATTCAACATGGTCACTCGCTAAACCTTAAACATTAGTTTTGTTATTTCAGGAGTAACCCTGTGCATAATTTATTCTTATTCATTTCAATACCTCTGTTTTTGTAGTTTTTTTTTTTTTCACATTTCCAAACTTTGTTTTTATTTTTAGTTAATCCAGTTAGCAATATAAACATTTCCTACAGGATAAGTGAGGAGGTTGGATGGTTAAGCACCTGAATGCACAGAAGTCGTTCTTCAGTTCCTTCGCCCAACATCAATTATATAACTAACATATATAACTCCCTTCCTTCCTGTGAGGGAGAAAATGGATGAACGTTCAAGGGGATTGATGAATTATTGTAAATACCTCACTGATTCAACTTGACAAACAGAATTACAAACCATTCCAAAATATACATTTTATAAAGTTACTTTTCTCAGCAGATGGTGTTGGGAGAGTACAAAACGACAAACCTATAAAAATGGAAATACTGTAAAGCGCATATTTGTCAGACACACCACTGCGTTGATGGACGATTGGCTCGGCGTTGTGGTCTATCATCATATCCCGGCACAACTTTGACAGGGATGGTAACTGTTTGTCACGTTGGGTTTATCTAGAATTTAAACATCAGGGCCTCTAAAGGTAAAGCTCCATCATGGCAACTGCCTGGTGACTCTTAACTGTCTCCTAACTGTTTCACTAAAGCTATTGGTATGGCACCTGAGTAACTAGTATTTATACCCAATACTAACTAATATTTTGGATGTCTTTAATACATTTATTGTGCAAAACTACATTAATAGAAGTAGGCTACAAAACCTTTCTCCTTGCTCGATGACTCACTTGCACATTTGCTGAGCGTGCATTCTCTTGCTCTAATATTCATGTTAATCCTTCCACTATACAATGGAAGCAGATTTCCTTTTTTTTTTTTTAATTATTTTTTTATCTCCGCTGATTTGCTGCCGCAGGTTGAAGACTACAAATACTTAGATGTTTTGAAAGGTTCTGGTGGTGTACTTGCTAGATCTTTTAACCAGATTATATTTTCTAAGAGTTTAACAGTCTTGTTTGCATTTAACATCATGTAACCCACTTTGTTGAATGGTTAATAAGTGAGACTAGAATCATCATCATCTTCTGGGACCCTGCTGGGGGGCTTCGCTATCGGCTTGAGTTTGCAGCCTCTCCAGTGATAAGCACCTTTTAGATATATCCTCTTTTCTTTAGTTGCTCCATGGGACGGTGGTTGACACATCAGTGGTCTTTCCTCACCGTCTGGGCCTCCCTCACAAGCTGACCCTCAACAACCTCACGGCTGAATATCTCATGAGGATCATCCAAGAGAGTGGTGGGTCATCATGGAAAAACCGCAGCCGGCGCACAAGTGTTTTTACTTGGATGTCCAATGAGGTCCAACCCCGCCATACATCTGATATTAAATCCAAATTAAAATAAAGAAATGGAACATAATCAAATTATTATAATAACGCACTGTGAATGCTACCGAGACTTTTTCATTTGTAATTCATAAATAATTGTGTATTTTACCCCGCCCCCCAATGTGTACATCTGACTAAATACATGATAATGTTCCTCCCAGTTTGTGGCCATGACACTGAGGAAGATGCTGCTGCCTGCATGGAGCTTATGTTATGGAGACTCAAAGAAGATGGAAAAATGAAGAAGTGATGGATGTAATGCTTGATACTCCCCAAATTATGAATAATGTAGACACTATTGTGGATATTGTCCATATGTTTCTGTCCTGATGTGGGAGGGCTGTTTATTTTTTTGGTTATATTACTTTTCTGTTAAAATGGTAAAACCTGTATATTAATTTTGATTTTTAGCCCGTGTCCATATTTGTGAAAGGCTGAAGGGAGGTTTTGTCCCAGTAAAGGCATGTATTGAAACCCGTTTGTCTGTTTTCGGTAACAAAGATATGCCAACCAATGAACACTCATTGTTAATTGCTTAATTGACCTCAGGCTGCAGTTATGCAAATGAGCTCACACCTGTCTGCAATTAATGCAATTACTAGTCCTGTAGAAAAAATGTATGGCCAATAAGACGGCCAATAGCACAACGAATTCTGAATTTTCAGTTTTTCAGCCTGTTGTCTTTGCCCTGGCACATAGAGGTACATGGTGTTCTGGGTCATCTGATAATCAAGATGTTTTGTGCGTTGATGTTTATCTTCTTGTGGTGCTAACTATCAATAATGTATCTATTTATCAATTATTTTTGCTCAGTAGCAGGGGTCCCTGAAGTACCCAGCTGGGATTCACTGTGCTGCAGTTACCCACTAGGCCATTTGCTGAGCATGCATTGACTTTGAGTTGAAGAGTTTCTCAGTGAAGGCACATAATGAAACCTGTTTCTGTGTTTTTACACCAAACCCTAACCGCTTATCATTTGAGGTTAAATTGGCCTCAGATGCAGTCAACAAATGAGCTGCAATTTCTAGTCAAAGCCAGAAGAGCAAATATCCATGAGTACGCTGCAGGCAAATACCTGATATAAGCACATAGTGTATGAAAATGATTTCAATCGTCAATTTGACACTTGAGTGAAGCACATACTACATGTTTTTATAGCATAACTAGATGTTTTAAACATTTTCTTGTTTAAAAAAAATGACAATAAAGGGCATAATAGTTACATCTTTTAGACCAACAAGACAATGTGGATCAGTTTTTCGCCGGCTACATCTAAGTTCGGCTACTCCGCCTTCCTCTTTGCCTTTGCCTTTCTGCCACAGCACCTGCGGAAGCACAAACTGCAGGTCTTGACAAAGAGGAGTACAAGGATCAGATTAATGGCGAGGACGAAGGCCAGGACGTCCAGGCTGTGGTACTGGTACCAGGTGAGCTCATGGGCCTGCACCCTCAGGTGCTTGGCCCCTTTGTTTCTCATGGTGAACTCCATCCAGAACACCGCCTCATCCCGAGGACTCATTGGTCGGTCGTGGTGGATCCTGGACAGTCGCAAGGCGTTCTCCTTGTACCTATGGAAGCGGACATGCAGGGAAGGGGGGAAATGTGAATTACTGCATTGTATGTATTTTAAGTTTGTTGCTTTACTTTCTAGGTAGGCCAGTTGTTTTGTAATTTTGTTTTTCCCTTGAAACTCTTACGAACTACATTTGGCCAAGAATTTTTGTGGTTCATGGGGTTTTCTGAATCATTTAGTAGGTAACTCACGATTTCTCATTGATGACGGTGTTGACTGCATCTCTGAGGTCGTCCTTCTTCATGAAGTTCAAGTTTCACGATGACTGCAGCTCCCTTTGCCGCCACATGGACCATGTTGTCTGGCTGGTCGGCGAACAAGGGAATTCCTACTATGGGAACGCCGTGGTAGATGGCCTCAAATATCCCGTTTGCTCCGCCGTGGGTGATGAAAGCTTTGGTCTTGGGGTGACCTGGAATCAAGATCGGCTATTGGAAACATAACTACTAAAAACACATACTGAACTTGGCAAAGGCTTGTGATTGGAAACTGGATCAATCAGAGCCTACCTAGATTAAAGGCTGTGCATATTTTTGGGGACATTTCTATTAATACTATGGTCCCATATAGTGTTGACGAACTGACCGAAGGGCCGGTTAAATAACCCGATTTGTGTACCTGAACCGGGAGAATGGAGTGCCAAACGTCAATGAACCGACTCAGTCCTGTTTAAAACCACTCATTCGCGCCGGGCTGCCGGAGGCGGCGGCGCTTCAGTGTGCTTGAGAGCACGATCGATGTATGCTCCGTTGTCTGTAGCTGGTCTTCTGCTAGTGTGTGTATAATAGGCTAACCTAGCTCATTAGCGCCTCCACAGGAAATGGGCTACCTTGAGCGCACGACTGAACCTTAAGAGACTCCTGTACAGTTGGTCGCGGTATACTACAAAGGTAGTCATCTACCAAGAACCGTTGAAGAACCGTAAGAGATGTTGAAGTGTTGTGGAAGCACTAGGTATGAGCTACTCTGTATGGCTGTTCCCGGTGACTGTTGACTCAATTACTGAATGCTGTACTACTAACGTGGAGAGTCAGTATGAGTGTATAATATGTCAGGCTCACAGACATGGAGAGCAGGACATTTGCCGCTTCAGGCTACATGTATTGGAGCGACTATGGCGGGGGAAGTAAACGCGCGATAGGCACCCCCCGCCGCAAACCACTCACCGAATCTATTAACTCGGTAGGCCAACCAACGACCGTCCGGTTGAAACAACTTGCATAAAAGAATCGGTTGTCCCATCGCTAAATGTAATTCACATAGTAAACAGATGAAAGGTCCCCCTGAGAAACTGATCTACTGGATGAAAAGACTACCAGAGGCGTATACTGAACATAGGCTTGTGTGTGGATTGTATATCACATGTGGTATAGATTTGACTCACTTACCCAGTAGGTCATTCTGTGGGATCCAGTTGTAGATTCTGGTGTTGGCACCCAGAGCTGCTGGAGCCTCTCCGCTGAATCTCCAAAGCACCTACAAGAAGGGAACACTTTTAAACACCATTGTTCTATGTCATGAAGTACCATGGCTGTACATTTCATTTCTGACCCAATGTGGCCTGTCAGAGCTGGGTAGTGAAATAAAATGCCCTCATTGAAGCTCACTGTCCCTTGAACACGTTATTAATCTCACGTCCTAATCGTCTCTTCATTTGCCCTCTGACCTTTTGTGGGATCTGGGCGAGGGCCGAGGCTATCATGTTTGCTTTCTCTGTCGTGATGTTGCTGATTAATGATCCCAAAGAGAAGACCACGATGCCGACATCTCCAGAACTCTGCACAAACTCCTCCATGTCCTGGAAGAATGACATTAGCAAAATGCAAATCAAGCGGCAGCTTCATTTCTCACTTCTTAGTGACTCGTTCTCTTTATTGTTGAAGCCAGAAACGCGGTGAAGACGGCCCTGTACCTCTGGCAGCGGTTTGGCCGGTCTGCAGTGAACTCCACCAACAAATTTGAAGTTCGGGAGGGAAGGACGAGGGAAATCAAAGTCCCAGTAGGTTCGCATCAACCAGATATCTGCCCGACCCATCGTCTCACAGGCACTGGTGGGGACTCCTGCCATAAAACGAAAAGTAATGAAAGCTGTGCATTTACGATCTAATGGCAACGATCCAAATATTTACTTAAAATATTAAATTGAATCTATTTCAATAAAATTATTAATGTTACACCGCGGGTTGTGTTTGAGCAACTCACCTTTTACTTCGGAGTAATATTCATCGAGCACTTTCCAGGTTACATGATTGATCACAATGTCCTGCAGCGCGTAGAAGAGGAAGTTCCAGACTCTCTCAGAGAAGTCCATCTTGTCGGTGAGTTTGCTCATGGCGCCGGGTACGAAGGACGGAGGAGCAGGAATCTGACCACAATGTCTCTCCCAGTGATGGGCAAGAGAGAACCGTAAGGAGAAGACCAGGGGGATGCCCAAAATGTCTGCTACTAAGTCGCCGCCAGGATACACAGGGTCGGCCAGGAGAAGGTCGTATTTTCCCTCCTTCAGCTTCTTCATGATGGGTTCAGATTTCACCACGCCGTCAATAAAAATCAAAGTATTCTTCAAGTTGTCCTTTATCATATCTATGAATCTGATATAAATCTGTATGTAGCTCATGTGATCAATCTCATACATGGAGAAGTGAATGAAGTCTTTGATGAACTTCTCCATGGAAACGGAGACGTTGAAGGGTTCGTAGACGAGGCGGGAAGGCTCCTTTGTGCTCATGAACATGGACGTGCTCGGGACCAGAACCGTCACCTGGTGTCCCCTGTCGACCAGCGTCTCCAGCAGAGGCTTCATGTTGATCCAGTGGCTGCCTTCAGTGTACCACACCAAAATGTTCCCCCCGTTTGCGCTCCATGTCCCGCAAAGCAGCAGCAGGACACACGCAGAGAGACTCTGGCCCGGCTTCATCGTGCACGTTTGTGCGACTGAAAAGCTGGCTGTGCTTTAAATCCTGTTTTTTTCAAAGCGGCTTCTAAATAATCATTAACTAAATACAATTGAACTTTGGGTCGGAGCCCATTTTTGATGCACAAAGCTTTATCTAACAGACCTTTGGAGGTAAAAGGTGATAGCTGTAAAGCTAGAAATTGGTATTAAGAAACAAGTCTATAACCTTTCCCTGAAATCCATAAACGGCCCATAAGAGTTAAAACAGATTCAAGATCCTTTATTTCTTGTTGGCTTTTAACAACAATGTAGTGACTGTCTTAACACAAATCAGACACTCGGTAGGGTGAGGGCTAGATCCTTGTTTTGACGCGCTATAGGCTTGTCCACTTCGAATAAAGTTGATGTTCGCAACGTTTGGAATGCTTGGGTGTTGTTCCCATTTAATAGCAAATATAGATCGCAGAGTACACTCAAACGTGAGGGCTAATCTAGCTGTGGCGTGCCAGCGACAGCGTTAGCATTAGCAGTAAAAAACGTGCGATCTCCCCGCCACCCTAGCATGATTCCCCCCGCTACACCTGTGAATTAATTACCTGGCGTGCCTGTGCCACCGTGACGTATGCCCTCGCTAACAAGCACACTGCCCCCTAGTGTAGACCGCCACCACAACAACAACAACAACAACAACAACAGCTAATGACTCCTACAAGCAATATTCCTTTTAAACAGTAGCAACCTAATAATTATTTTAAATATCTCTTAAACAGGGCAGTAGAAAATTGATTTGCAGAGCAGTTTAACTATCCATCAATCTGTCAATAATTCATCTATTTATCAACAATATTTGTTTAGTAGCAAGTGTCCGTGATCCTGCGCTAAGTACACAGCTGGGATTCACTGTGAATATCAACATCTCCTCCCTGTGTCCAAGCTCAGAGAAGGTAGAACGAGGTAAAGCACATGCTACATGTTTCACAGCATAACCGGGTGTTTTAAACACTATTGTTTTAATTGTTCATGATTATCGGTCAAACACAAAAAATTACAATCCAGGGCATAATAGTTACATAGAATAATTTAGACCAACAAGACAATGTGGATCAGTTTTTCGCCGGCTACATCTAAGTTCGGCTACTCCGCCTTCCTCTTTGCCTTTGCCTTTCTGCCACAGCAGCTGCGGAAGCACAAACTGCAGGTCTTGACAAAGAGGAGTACAAGGATCAGATTAATGGCGAGGACGAAGGCCAGGACGTCCAGGCTGTGGTACTGGTACCAGGTGAGCTCATGGGCCTGCACCCTCAGGTGCTTGGCCCCTTTGTTTCTCATGGTGAACTCCATCCAGAACACTGCCTCATCCCGAGGACTCATTGGTCGGTCGTGGTGGATCCTGGACAGTCGCAAGGCGTTCTCCTTGTACCTATGGAAACGGACATTTGGGGGAGCGGGAGGGTGTGAATTAATGCATTGCAAGTTTTTTTAGTTTGTTGCTTTACTTTCTTTGCCCGACTAATTATGCTGGTAGGCCGAAGGTAGGCCAGTTGTTTTTTTAATTAAGTTTTTTCTCTTGAAACTCTTTAATGTTAACTGAACTGACATACTACATTTGGCCAAGAGTATTTGTGGTTCATGGGGTTTTCTGAATCATTTAGTAGGTAACTCACGACTCCTCATTGATGACAGTGTTGACTGCATCTCTGAGGTCGTCCTTCTTCATGAAGTTCAAGTTCACGATGACTGCGGCTCCCTTTGCCGCCACATGGACCATGTTGTCTGGCTGGTCAGCAAACATGGGAATTCCCACCATGGGAACGCCGTGGTAGATGGCCTCAAATATCCCGTTTGCGCCGCCGTGGGTGATAAAAGCTTTGGTCTTGGGGTGACCTGATAAGGTACAAAGAATCAAGATCGGCTATTGGAAACATAACTACTATAAACACATACTAAACTTGGCAAAAGCTTGTGATTGGATGCTGCCTCAATCAGAGCTTACCTAGATTAAAGACTGTGCATATTTTTGGTGACATTTCTATTAATACTATGGTCCCATAATGTAATTCACATAGTAAACAGATGAAAGGTCCCCTGTCAGAGAAACTGATCTAGTGGATAAAAAGACCACCAGAGGCGTATACTAGGAACATAGGCTTGTGTGTGGATTGAATATCACATGTGGTATAGATTTGACTCACTTACCCAGTAGGTCATTCTGTGGGATCCAGTTGTAGATTCTGGTGTTGGCACCCAGAGCTGCTGGAGCTTCTCCACTGAATCTCCAAAGCACCTACAAGAAGGGAACACTTTTAAACACCATTGTTCTATGTCATGAAGTACCATGGCTGTACATTTCATTTCTGACCCAATGTGGCCTGTCAGAGCTGGGTAGTGAAATAAAATGCCCTCATTGAAGCTCACTGTCCCTTGAACACGGCATTAATTTCACTCCAATCAGCTCTTAGTTTGCCCTCTGACCTTTTGTGGGATCTGGGCGAGGGCCGAGGCTATCATGTTGGCTTTCTCTGTCGTGATGTTCTTGATAAATGATCCCAAAGAGAAGACCACAATGCCGACATCTCCAGAACTCTGCACAAACTCCTCCATATCCTGAAAGAATAGCACAATGCAAACCAAGAGACATTTTCTCATTGAGGAGGAGGTGTAATGACATATTAATACTGCGATAAGTAAAGACAACCCTGTACCTCTGGCAGCGGTTTGGCCGGTCTGCAGTGAATTCCACCAACAAATTTGAAGTTCGGGAGGGAAGGACGAGGGAAATCAAAGTCCCAGTAGGTTCGCATCAACCAGATATCTGCCCGACCCATCGTCTCACAGGCACTGGTGGGGACTCCTGTCATGAAACAAAAAGTAATGAAAGCTGTGCATTTACAATGAAATGGCCAACTTTCCAAATGACTCAATATAGAAGCAGTGCAAGGAATCCATGTTCATGAATGAAAAGAATTGACGTTACACAGCGGGGTCTTGTATTGGAGCAACTCACCTTTGACTTCGGAGTAATATTTATCGAGAACTTTCCAGTTTACATGATCGATCACAATGTCCTGCAGCGCGTAGAAGAGGAAGTTCCACACTCTGTCAGAGAAGTCCATCTCGTCGGTGAGTTTGCTCATGGCGCCGGGTACGAAGGACGGAGGAGCAGGTAGCTGTCCACACTGTCTCTCCCAGTGATACGCAAGAGAGAACCGTAAGGAGAAGACCAGGGGGACTCCCAAAATGTCTGCTACCAAGTCGCCACCGTGGAAGATGGGGTCGGCCAGGAGAAGGTCATATTTTCCCTCCTTCAGCTTCTTCATGATGGGTTCGGATTTCACTACGCCGTCTAAATACTTTAAAGTGTATTGCAGGTCTCGACTCATCAAATCCATAAATTTGATGTACATCTGCACGTAGCTCATATGATCTATCTCATACATGGAGAAGTGAAGGAACTCCTCAAAAAAATCCTCCAAGGTCTCCATTGAAACGGAGACGTTGAAGGGTTCGTAGGCGAAGCGGGAAGGCTCCTTGGCGCTCATGAACATGGACGCGCTCGGGACCAGAACCGTCACCTGGTGTCCCCTGTCGACCAGCGTCTCCAGCAGAAACTTCATGTTGATCCAGTGGCTGCCTTCAGTGTACCACACCAAAATGTTCCCCCCGTTTGCGCTCCATGTCCCGCAAAGCAGCAGCAGGACACACGCAGAGAGACTCTGGCCCGGCTTCATCGTGCTCATTTGTGCCGCTGAAAAGCTGGCTGTGCTTTGAATCCTGTTTTTTTCAAAGCAGCTCCTAAATAATTATTAACTAAATACAATTGAACTTTGGGTCGGAGCACAATTTTGATGCATAAAGCTTTATCTAACGGGCCTTTGGAGGTACAAGGTGATAGCTGTAAAGCTAGAAATTGGTATTAAGAAACAAGTCTTTAACCTGTCCCTGTAATCCATAAACGACTTATAAAAGTTAAAACAGACTCAAGATCCTCCATTTCTCATTGGGTTTTGTGAGATGTGGGTTTCTGTTTGTGTTTTTTTTATATTCTTTTGACTTGTAGAAAAGATGGTGTGACCGGATGAGACCATATAAGGCAGACAATGTGAACTGTGAAAGCACATGAAGAATGAAGATAAACTATTTTCTGAGATAACGCACCTGTGGCCGAAGGGAGAGCCAGTTTAAACCCATTTTCAGGGCAAGACAGAAGGCTACGTAAGGGAGAACTGGTTTGAACTGGCTTTCGAGGACAAGAGAGGTTATAAAAAAGAGCAGCGTCAGACAGCAGACAGACTCTGAGAGGGACAGCTTGCCAAGCGTGTTTCAGGTCTCCAGGTATACCTGCGGAGGATTGCTCATATAGCACTTTATCTCTTCTAAATAAAATGTTAACTTTTTAACTTTAATTGAGTGCCGTATTGGATTCTTCTCATCAACCAACTCGGGGCGATAGGAAATCCCAACAATTTTAACAGCAATATTCCATTTAAACAGTAGCAACCTAATAATTATTTTAAATCTCTAATCAAACAGGGCAGTAGAAAATTGATTTGCAGAGCAGTTTAACTATCAATCACCTGTCAATAATTCATCTATTTATCAACAATGTTTGTTCAGTAGCAAGTGTCCGTGATCCTGCGCTAAGTACACAGCTGGGATTCACTGTGAATATCAACATCTCCCCCCTGTGTCGAAGCTCAGAGAATGTAGAACGAAGTAAAGCACATGCTACATGTTTCACAGCATAACCAGATGTTTTAAACACTATTGTTTTAATTGTTTCAAAGTTTATGATTACATGATCTAAAACCATAAATTACAATCCAGGGCATAATGGTACATAGAATATTTTAGACCAACAAGACAATGTGGATCAGTTTTTCGCCGGCTGCATCTAAATTCGGCTACTCCGCCTTCCTCTTTGCCTTTGCCTTTCTGCCACAGCACCTGCGGAAGCACAAACTGCAAGTCTTGACAAAGAGGAGTACAAGGATCAGATTAATGGCGAGGACGAAGGCCAGGACGTCCAGGCTGTGGTACTGGTACCAGGTGAGCTCATGGGCCTGCACCCTCAGGTGCTTGGCCCCTTTGTTTCTCATGGTGAACTCCATCCAGAACACCGCCTCATCCCGAGGACTCATTGGTCGGTCGTGGTGGATCCTGGACAGTCGCAAGGCGTTCTCCTTGTACCTACGGAAACGGACATTTGGGGGAGCGGGAGGGTGTGAATTAATGCATTGCAAGTTTTTTTAGTTTGTTGCTTTACTTTCTTTGCCCGACTAATTATGCTGGTAGGCCGAAGGTAGGCCAGTTGTTTTTTTAATTAATTTTTTTCCCATGAAACTCTTTAATGTTAACTGAACTGACATACTACATTTGGCCAAGAGTATTTGTGGTTCATGGGGTTTTCTGAATCATTTAGTAGGTAACTCACGATTCCTCATTGATGACGGTGTTGACTGCATCTCTGAGGTCGTCCTTCTTCATGAAGTTCAAGTTCACGATGACTGCGGCTCCCTTTGCCGCCACATGGACCATGTTGTCTGGCTGGTCAGCAAACATGGGAATTCCCACCATGGGAACGCCGTGGTAGATGGCCTCATAGATGCCGTTTGTGCCACCATGGGTGATGAAAGCTTTGGTCTTGGGGTGACCTGATAAGGTAAAAAGAATCAAGATCGGCTATTGGAAACATAACTACTATAAACACATACTGAACTTGGCAAAAGCTTGTGATTGGATGCTGCCTCAATCAGAGCTTACCTAGATTAAAGACTGTGCATATTTTTGGTGACATTTCTATTAATACTATGGTCCCATAATGTAATTCACATAGTAAACAGATGAAAGCTCCCTCATGAGAGAAACTGATCTACTGGATAAAAAGACCACCAGAGGCGTATACTAGGAACATAGGCTTGTGTGTGGATTGTATATCACATGTGGTATAGATTTGACTCACTTACCCAGTAGGTCATTCTGTGGGATCCAGTTGTAGATTCTGGTGTTGGCACCCAGAGCTACTGGAGCCTCTCCGCTGAATCTCCAAAGCACCTACAAGAAGGGAACACTTTTAAACACCATTGTTCTATGTCATGAAGTACCATGGCTGTACATTTCATTTCTGACCCAATGTGGCCTGTCAGAGGTGGGTAGTGAAATAAAATGCCCTCATTGAAGCTCACTGTCCCTTGAACACGGCATTAATTTCCCTCCAATCAGCTCTTAGTTTGCCCTCTGACCTTTTGTGGGATCTGGGCGAGGGCCGAGGCTATCATGTTGGCTTTCTCTGTCGTGATGTTCTTGATAAATGATCCCAAAGAGAAGACCACGATGCCAGCATCTCCAGAACTCTGCACAAACTCCTCCATATCCTGAAAGAATAGCACAATGCAAACCAAGAGACATTTTCTCATTGAGGAGGAGGTGTAATGACATATTAATACTGCGATAAGTAAAGACAACCCTGTACCTCTGGCAGCGGTTTGGCCGGTCTGCAGTGAATTCCACCAACAAATTTGAAGTTAGGGAGGGAAGGACGAGGGAAATCAAAGTCCCAGTAGGTTCGCATCAACCAGATATCTGCCCGACCCATCGTCTCACAGGCACTGGTGGGGACTCCTGTCATGAAACAAAAAGTAATGAAAGCTGTGCATTTACAATGAAATGGCCAACTTTCCAAATGACTCAATATAGAAGCAGTGCAAGGAATCCATGTTTATGAATGAAAAGAATTGACGTTACACAGCGGGGTCTTGTATTGGAGCAACTCACCTTTGACTTCGGAGTAATATTTATCGAGAACTTTCCAGTTTACATGATCGATCACAATGTCCTGCAGCGCGTAGAAGAGGAAGTTCCACACTCTGTCAGAGAAGTCCATCTCGTCGGTGAGTTTGCTCATGGCGCCGGGTACGAAGGACGGAGGAGCAGGTAGCTGTCCACACTGTCTCTCCCAGTGATGCGCAAGAGAGAACCGTAAGGAGAAGACCAGGGGGACTCCCAAAATGTCTGCCAACAAGTCGCCACCTTGATAGATGGGGTCGACCAGGAGAAGGTCATATTTTCCCTCCTTCAGCTTCTTCATGATGTGTTCGGATTTCACCACGCCGTCTAAATGCTTTAAAGCATATTGCAGTTCTCGACTCATCAAATCCATGTATTTGATGTACATCTGCACGTAGCTCATATGATCTATCTCATACATGGAGAACTGAAGGTACTCCTCATAAAAGTCCTCCATGGTCTCCATTGAAACGGAGACGTTGAAGGGTTCGTAGGCGAAGCGGGAAGGCTCCTTGGTGCTCATGAACATGGACGCGCTCGGGACCAGAACCGTCACCTGGTGTCCCCTGTCGACCAGCGTCTCCAGCAGAAACTTCATGTTGATCCAGTGGCTTCCTTCAGTGTACCACACCAAAATGTTCCCCCCGTTTGCGCTCCATGTCCCGCAAAGCAGCAGCAGGACACACGCAGAGAGACTCTGGCCCGGCTTCATCGTGCTCGTTTGTGCGACTGAAAAGCTGGCTGTGCTTTAAATCCTGTTTTTTTTTTTCTTTTTATGGTGCTCCTAGAAAAATAATCATTAACTAAGCAAAGTTGAACTCTGACTCATAGCCCATCTTTATGCTGCATGAACCATTATGTAAAGGGCCCTCTAGTGTTTGAAGGTAAAACGTGACGGCTGTGACGCTTCTGACCCACAGATCCATGAGCGGCAAGTAAAAACAGACACACTAGACACTAGAGGGCCCACTCATCCCCCTGGTGCACTTGGAAGCAGAGGTTATTTGACTTTTTTGAGTTTTTGTTTTGTTGGTTAAAGCCCTAAAAAAGAAGTGTAATTACCAACAAAGGAATAGAATGTGTTATTGTACAATTTACACAGATCATTGCGTTCATTTCTTAACTGTTTAAATGCTATTTTCAGGTAGGAATATTCTTCACTCATGTTCATGATTCCCATGAACCACCGTTCACAGCCCTCAGACAAGCTGCCCTGGGCTCCTGGATTGTGAAATATTGACCTGCCTTTTCTAGGATCTGCAGCATGTTGTCCACTAATGTGTTTTTTGCAATCCTAAAACAAAAATAACACAAGTAGCACAAAAGTCAAACTCAACCGATGGATTAAAAATGCTTTAATACCAGAACATTTTTTGCTATTTGTTTCACAAATTATTCTATATTTGGTTCCAGCTCATCTGTGTATAAGTATATAACAAACCATTACAGCACAATAACCCCTTCAGAAGAATTAAATGAACAGAAATAAAAAATAAAAAATGTTTCCACCTCAGTTTATGCAGCCAGTCGGCCTGTCGACTCGACATAAACAAGAAAACTAGATTGTCTCCAACGACCGCTGATGTGATGTTTGTTGACACAACCAACAATTGTTGTATTTCACCTGCGCAGGTACATTATCATTTTTATGCTCATGCTTTGTGTGTCTTACTGCCATTGCTGCAAAAGCAGCATTTATTTATTCTTTAAGTCTACATTGAGTCCAGTGCATTGAGACTGTGTGAGCATTCAGCTGCTAAAATAAACCTGAACCCTTCCTCTGGAAGAGCAGTATGCAGTACACACTGATTCAGTATGCAGTACAGTATCATAAGAACATAATGATGTCGCCTCTATTGAATTTATAATGCGAGTCTCCAGGAGAAGACCTTGAGCATGCAGCCATGAATGGAAGACGGGATTAGCTGTGGACCGACCCGGATTCCTGCACAGACTAATTAACTCCTCGCAAAGATAACAAATTGTACAACATTGTCGGGAGTTCCGTGAGAATACTGGACATTGTAAGGGTTTTCCCCGAAGGTTTCACTTCCTGTTTTACTGTTTTTACTGTTTTTAGTTGTCCCAAGCCGCAAACTGCATTTCAGGGTTTTTGTGGTTACATTAGATTAAATTAAGTCATACTATACAACTAGTGACTTAGTGGTATTTTCACCCTTTTGACCAACAATCTGTTTTCAGACCGTTACTCAGCTACTCCGCCTTCCTCTTTGCCTTTGCCTTTCTGCCACAGCACCTGCGGAAGCACAAACTGCAAGTCTTGACAAAGAGGAGTACAAGGATCAGATTAATGGCGAGGACGAAGGCCAGGACGTCCAGGCTGTGGTACTGGTACCAGGTGAGCTCATGGGCCTGCACCCTCAGGTGCTTGGCCCCTTTGTTTCTCATGGTGAACTCCATCCAGAACACCGCCTCATCCCGAGGACTCATTGGTCGGTCGTGGTGGATCCTGGACAGTCGCAGGGCGTTCTCCTTGTACCTATGGAAGCGGACATGCATTTTTACATTTACATTTCTTACAATTTATCTCCTTCATGGTCTTCAATCGCTCACGTAATGTAAGCTCTCCGTAAAAGCAGCCATTTATCATTTAAATCTGTCACAGAACCTACGATTTCTCATTGATGACGGTGTTGACTGCATCTCTGAGGTCGTCCTTCTGCATGAAGTTAAAGTTCACGATGACTGCGGCTCCCTTTGACGTCACATGCACCATGTTGTCCGGCTGGTCGCCGAACATGGGAATTCCCACCATGGGAACGCCGTGGTAGATGGCCTCGTAGATGCCGTTCGTGCCGCCGTGGGTGATGAAAGCTCTGGTCTTGGGGTGACCTGACATGGGAAATAAAAAATGGATTTGTGCTTTTAGTTCACCTCTTAAAAAAATTACCGTTGTTGGGCAAAACCGTTGAATCCCTTGGCCATCGGTTTGAAATCGTTTCAGGGCCCGAAAGGCGAACTGCCATTATTTCACGGTTCCTGTTTAGCGACCGGGTATCCGGGCGAACACTTCCTCTATGTGCTCTTGGTCATTGTTCGCGGTACGGCACTCAACTAGCGAGCGGAGACCGGAGGTGAGTGACGTCGTCTGCCTAAGAAGCAGTTTAAACCTTTTGGAAAGTAGATTTTTATCTTTTTGTGTAACAACTCCAAAATCACATTGTGTTTATTGTTGAAATGTTGTATGGAATAAAGACAGCTTAATTTTGTGGGCCTGTCTTCTTGGTTTACTTTTCACTAAATAAATACGAGTTTGTAATTATAACTCATGTGAATGTGATGAAACCACTTGTCTCAGAGGAAAAACAAAGTTCACTGAAACATTCTTCCTGTGTTTCCTTTAGCCATTACTTACCCAGTAGGTCATTCTGAGGGATCCAGTCGTATAATCTGGTGTTCGCACCCAGATTTGCTGGTTTATCTCCACTGTATCTCCACAGCACCTTTGAACGAAGATAGAAACACGTAAGATAACACAGTGCTAGTTACATTTTATAATGAATTGATTAACAGTATATTTAAGCATGCTAAATCAATTAGCAGAAATTGTTGAAATTAGATTTTCCATTTAGAAAGGGTCTTTGGTTATTAACTTGTGGGGACCTGTTCGATGTGATTTGGTTCCATTGTTTCTCTTTATCTATCTCCTCTTACCCTGAAGCCCTGTTACGCTAACTTGATTTGATTTATACCGAAAAGAATGCGGGGTCAGTGAAACGTTTTAAAAGTATTTCATGACGGGGCGGGTTAGGCAGCTCAAAGATGACACAGGAAGGTTCTGCCATGGACCGACTGGCATCGTGTGGGACTTTGGTGCACTACCTTTGTATTGCCGATGCTTTTTGCTCAAAATATAGTCAAAGTGGAGGAACAGCGTTTTCCTGATGACAAATGTTTAATGATAAACGGCAGAGTATATTGTTGCATCTGTGTACATTCCTCCTCATGTTGATTCAAAACATGTACAATGGGAATGCAGAGCTGCTTTTGATTTGGTTTTCTTCAGCTCCATTTTGTTTTGCAACCCTGTGTTGCAATGAACTAATCTAGCCCTCTGACCTTTTGTGGGATCCGAGCGAGGGCCGATGCTATCATGTCTGCCTTCACCGCTGAGATGTTCTTGATGAATGACCCCAAAGAGAAGACCACGATGCCGGCGTCTCCAGAACTCTGCACAAACTCCTCCATATCCTGGAAGAATCAAATTATCAAAATGAAAACCAAGCGGCAGCTTCATTTCTCACTTCTTAATGACTCGTTCTCTTTATTGTTGAAGCCAGAAACGCGGTGAAGACGGCCCTGTACCTCTGGCAGCGGTTTGGCCGGTCTGCAGTGAACTCCACCAACAAATTTGAAGTTAGGGAGGGAAGGACGAGGGAAATCAAAGTCCCAGTAGGTTCGCATCAACCAGATATCTGCCCGACCCATCATCTCACAGGCACTGGTGGGGACTCCTGTCAAAGCAAAGTGATAAATGACAGATGCCACTTGCCAACACTTATGACACTTATGCTCAGTTTCACGTTTCTTCGTCTGTTGACGAAGTTCCTTGAACTTTTCTTATAAATGGGTTGTTACATAGTTGGTACTCACCTTTGACTTGGGAGTAATATTTATCAAGTTCTTTCCAAAAAATGTTTTCTAACATGGTGTCCTGCAGCGCGTAGAAGAGGAAGTTCCACACTCTCTCAGAGAAGTCCATCTTGTCGGTGAGTTTGCTAATGGCGCCGGGTACGAAGGACGGAGGGGCAGGTATCTGACCACACTGTCTCTCCCAGTTGTTTGCTATGGAGAACCGTAAGGAGAAGACCAGGGGGATGCCCAGAAGGTCTGCTACTAAGTCACTGCCAGGATACACAGGGTCGGCCAGGAGAAGGTCGTATTTTCCCTCCCTCAGCTTCTTCATGATGGGTTCAGATTTCACCACGCCGTCCAAAAAGATCAAAGAATTCTTCACGTTGTCCTTCATCAAATCCATGAATCTGATATAAATCTGTATGTAGCTCATGTGATCCATCTCATACATGGAGAAGTGAAGAAAGTCTTTGATGAACCTCTCCAAGGTCTCCATGGAAAAGGAGACGTTGAAGGGTTCGTAGGCGAAGCGAGAAGGCTCCTTGGCGCTCATGAACACGGACGTGCTCGGGACCAGAACCGTCACCTGGTGTCCCCTGTCGACCAGCGTCTCCAGCAGAAGCTTCATGTTGATCCAGTGGCTGCCTTCAGTGTACCACACCAAAATGTTCCCCCCGTTGGCGCTCCATGTTGCACAAAGCAGCAGCAGGACACACGCAGAGAGACTCTGGCCCGGCTTCATCGTGCTCGTTTGTGCGGCTGAAAAGCTGGCTGTGCTTAAAATCCTGTTTTTTTTTTCCAAAGCTGCTCCTAGAAAAATAATCATTAACAAAACAAAGCTCAACTCTGGCTCGTACACTCTTTGTCCTGCGTGACACGTTATATAACAAGCACGCCCCGAGTGGTGAAAGGTTACGCCGTATCAGCAAGAAACAAAGATGTTCTGTAACCTGAACCAGGAGTCCACACGGCGGGGGAAGTAGGGACCGTCCACAGAAAGCAAGATTGCAGTTGGCTCTGAAAAGATGGAGTGGAATATCTGGCTGATTTCAGCTATGTGGGCGCGGAGCCACATGAGCAGTTTGAGGATACGGCGCGAGCACGTGGGAGCCGGAGCAAGAATTTCCGTTCAGTGTAGGAGTGTGAGTGAAACCAAGAATGTGTTCGATTGGAACCCTTTTAAAGGCACGTTTCAAAAGAAGTGGTTTCCTCACAGCTCCCCCCCCCCTTCAGTGTTCTGGCTCCAGACAACAGAGGGGATTTGTGTCGGATTGCTGGACCTGCACGAACATGGTCCTCAAGAGAATTAACCGTGCTGACTTCACGGGGGGGTCGTACAGATGTTCCTGTTCCTCGGAGACGACGCGTGCTGCTCCCTTCAAACGACCACCGTCCTTTTCCTCTACGTGCAACCATTGCATGTGCAGATGCACTATGGGGGATCCCTTCGGCGTGCGCAGGCCGCTGACAGCGCGGCTGCAGGCTCTTGTTTCGGGGTCGTACCCAGCAGCCGAATGAGGCAGCTGATTTCAGACACTGGCCCACGGGGTTCAGCCCGGGGTGAACGTTGGGGAGGCGGGAGGGAGGGTGGGGGGGGGGGTTGTCGACGAGGCCTTTAGGAATCGTCGCCTGCGAGGGGGGGGTTTGCCGTTCTCAGGAAATGTCACATGCAGCTAAACCTTAACTCCGGGTGTCCTTTGGCCCCCCCCTCATTAACATTGTAAATTCCTTTTGACGGCGGACTCAGCGGCGTCTGGAAAAACAAAAAGCATTTGAATGTTGAATTCAATGGCGTGTTTAAGGGAGTCAGTGGCCATTCAGAGGCTGTAAGTGTACACTGTTTGGCCCGTTGGACCTCCCCTGGTGGGGTTGTACACATGTTACATACAATCGCAGAATCCTTCGGGCCCAAGCGTTGAGTTCCACGTGAAATGAAACACGAGGTGCTTCGGGTCGCCGCATTCCTGCCCGCTTCCTCTCCTCGTGTCCTCCCGCCTCGCGCTGCCTTTTCCGCCGCAGGGTTGTGCGAGGGGTTACAGCGCAGTGCTTTTTGAAGTAGACATTTGCATAATCAGATTAGGATGCGTGATTGTCACTGCCCCCCCCCCCTTCCCCCCCCGTCAGAGGGTGCTCCAGAGGAGAGAGGGTGCTGTCCAGCCGAACAATGGGCGCCTCCCCTCCTCTCTTCACCCTCCGACCAACCAGCCTGCACCTGCATGCCGCGCCGGCAGTCCACGCTTGGGGGAGAGAGAGATAGAGAGAGAGAAGGGGAGAGGGAGGGAGGGGCCCTGAGTGCCTGACGGGAGTGGGAGGGCAGGGGTTGAGCTGGGATATTTAAACATGCAGAGTGTGAATTGGCTTTAAGGGGATAAAGAGCTCAGGGCCTATCGGTTGGCACCCAACTCCAGAAATTCTTTTTCACGGGCGCCTCAGCCGGGAGAGCGAGGGGCTGCCTGCACTGATCTGGCCCATTGTGATAACAGATTCAGACAGTGTGCGAGACGCTGATAAGGAAATGTGCTCTCAATAGACGATTACCCCTCGTATGCCCCGGGGGAGAACGGTCATTCAGGCAAATACACTCGGCGGAGGCAGTGAGAAGCGCGCGGATTTGTTATTATTTTCCATGCAGGGTTTCAGAATTCTGCTAGAAAATTGAGGTCAGAGTCATTTTTAGCAGTAGTTTTCGCAAATAAGGGCAGATCAGCAAAATGCATTTTACCGCTGGACAGCAGGTTTTATTTAAATGTATCATTTAAATGCATTCAAGATACAAACCAGAAAACACTTCAATTTTAACAGCATACCCGTGAGCAGGAAGTACAGCTGTTATTTACTGCAGCAGTTGGGTTTTTTTTCCAGTTCAACATGGGTTTGCACCACTCAAAGAGGTGAATACCTCCCGCGCGCTCGCTTCCTACTCCCCCGGTTCAATATGATTCATTTCACGTGTTTGCAGGATGACAAAGGAGTCACCTGTCGGTTCCCACAGGCCTCCAGTCAGTATGTCCAGCTGCCCTCTGCTCCGTTTACACACCATTAGCCGGAGTTTAACAGCCGCACTGAAAAGAGCTTCGAAAAAAAAACAACTCGCTGTTGACTCTTCGGCTCAGTTAGTTGCAGCCCTTTTCGCCTGAAAAAAAAAAAAAATGGGCCACATTTTCTACGGCGACAATAGGCGACTAAATGTCTGACCTCCAATGACAAACAAGGAGACGGGTGCAAACAACACCGGGGATATCGGGAGTTAGAATCCATGAAATCGGTTTGTGGAACAACGCAAAGATGATTCTGCCGATTTATTTGGGTTCTGGGAGGAGCTGCTTCGGCCTGTTTTATTTTAATGCAAACAGATTTATTCATCATTTTTAGTCGCCGCTGTACGTTTCTTTCACGGTTGTCTTATTTGCTGACTCATCAATAATCGATTAATAAAAAAAAGAAAAAATGGAGTAATGATAAATCAGAAACATTTTGTTAATCGATAGTTAAGTTGTGAACGAGCCGGTGATTTGTATCACGTCCTCGCCTCCACACCAGAGCAGTTGTAAATCCAGTGCTGCCAAACGCCGCGTGCACCAACAAAGCGCCTGTTTCCCTGAGTAAACTCCATCTGCACGTCGGTCGACCGGGCGGCGTTTGACTGCGGGACGACCTCCGATCCTCGGGGGGGTCACAAGTTAAGCTGTCACTTTTCACCGAGCGGCGGCCGGCGGCCGGAGAGCAGAGGTCATCTTTGTGTCCACACGGTCATCACAGGGCTGCCGGGGCAAATGTCTCTGGGCCTTTTGAGCGCGAACAAAAGAGGCGGCAGCTCTGCTCTTAACCCGGCGCGATTCACGCGGGCGGCCATTGCAGAGCGACCGGCTGAGAATGTTTCACCTGCTGCTGATGTTTCCCCCTCCCCACCCTCCTCCCCCCAAGCACAATGCATTTTGGGACGATCACGACCGTGTACACTCAAATATCTGCTGTTTTAACACGCATGCTTTTTTCAATGTGAACTCACTGCAGCACAAAACAGGCTTGAAGGTAATATTAGTTTTGCTGCAGTAAATATTAAGAATTGAGTGAGGATTTCAAAATTATTATCAAATCATTTATTAAATAAATAGTTCAAATAAATAACATACTGTATATTCACAAGCACACCAAAATAACTTACAAAATAGGTATCGGAGTAGACAATCAATTCAGAATCTTTGGCTATATGACATGCGTATTTTACAGAGACTCAAACACATTTAAATAAGGAGATATTTGTGTGACGAAGCATGTGATTACTGGGGGAGGATTGTCTGTTTTTGCTGCAGTTCCTCAATCCTTGGAATGAATCTGCGCTCATTGTTTCGTCAAATTGGCGAAAAACGGCGAAAGTCTTTGACGGAACGTCCTTCTCTGAAGACGGATTAGCTTGGTTATTAATAAAAAAAAAAAGGTCAGATTTAGGAAAAACTGCATGTCGTTGGTTGAAAAAATGAAAAATAAAAAAAGGAGCCATTGGCTCTTTCGAGACAATTGCATTCTGGAGAATTGGCTGAGCCATTATCTATTTAAACACTGAGTCTGTTGCTGGAAATGAGCGATTCCTTAATCCCCTCCGTTTTCCTCATCGGCAAAACACGCCGTCATTGCAAAACCCAATTAGTTCCAGGCTGCCCGGCGACAAGGGACATTAGCACGACGACATGAGGGGAATATTGTACATCCGGGGGGGTTTTAACACATCCATTCCATGCAGAACACAAATCAATTTTCACCCGCAAATCACATTTCAACACCGATCGGGAGGCCGCGCCCACGTTTTCTTCCAGCCGCGTCCGGAGGGTCCACACAACATCACACAACGTCCGTCGCACCTTTCTGCATACAAACACCGGCTCTAGAGTTCCGTCCTGCCCCCCTTCGCCCCCCCTCCCTACCGCCCCTCTACCAGGCCTCGGAGCCGTCGCAGCTGGAGCCGGGCGACGGCACCTCGGTGTCGCTGGTCAGGGCCCAGCCGTGCGGCGGCGAGTGCAGCTGCTCCATGTTCCCCCGCAGGAAGGTGAGCAGCGCGGCGGGGGCGTGGCCTGCCGGCTGGCCGCTCTGGCTCTGCAGCAGCTGCACCAGGAAGTTGATGTAGCGCATGGCCAGGCGCAGGATCTCGTTCTTGCTCAGCTTCTTCTCCGGCGGGTGGGTGGGGATGAGCTTGCGCAGCTCGGCGAAGGCCGTGTTGACGTTGTGCTGGCGCCAGCGCTCCCTGGTGTTGGTGAACACCTTCCTGGTCATCGTGCCGGGTGAAGCTGCAAGCGTCGGGTCGGGTTATTGATCAGTCGCTCGACACAGAGGGAATTTTGACAATTTGAAATATGGTTGTGGTAGTTCAGCAAGTTCCAGCTTGTTAAGCGGGGAAGATTGTTTTCTTTTCTTTTTTTATAGATAATAAGAAGGATCTTTTGGGGTTTTGGATGCTTTTTGGGCAAAACAAGACATTTTGAGGTACCACCATTACGATGCAAGAACGTCTATTTAAAAACAAAATAGTAAATCAAGAAAATGTGCATCTTAATCAAATAATAATCCCAACTTTGAGATGACGGACTGACAGGAGAGTCAGTGTACGTCATGATTTCTTTGCACAGGAGTGAGAATTATTTAGAAACCCTTCAAGAAAATTCATCAAAATTATTTTGCTCATTTGGTGCTTATTTCTGAAAAAATAGAGCCCTCATACTTTTCCTCTTTTAGTCCTAAATTGACTCAAAACGTTGTTTGGCTTGTGCCAGGCGTTCGCTGAAAAAAATTCTATTACTCCCTCTACAGTATTTAGCATTAACAGACAGGATATACACTATGAACATATTTAATAATAGTAGTGATAACACACAATAATGCAGTAGATATAAATTGATAAATCCTCCTGTTTGCACATACGGGTGAATGAACAGATAATTCATAAAATAAATAGGGAAACATGTTTCAATGTGAGTTCTTCATTACAGTGCATCACATGCATCACATGTCAACACGCTGCAGTACATTTAATTAATTAATTATTCAATTTAATTGATAATTGATCATTTCTGGTTGAATAAAAAGCTGTTCTGCCGCAAAACCACATCTGAAATTATCATTCGCAACAATTTGATGTTGTTTTACACCACTGTTGATTAACGCACGGCCTGAAGGGATAAAACAAAACGCTTCGAAACAACACAAACGGCTCACCTGCGTACGCGCAGAGACGGGACAGAAATAGGAGATGCGGAGACGTCCTCTGCAGACCGTCAGTGTCCAGGAGTCCACTCAGACGCGTCTTCTCATGCTCGCCCAGAGACCCTTGTGAGGGAAGGAGAGAGCGGGAGGGAGGGACGGGGTGAGACTGCCGCATGCTCGCATCCCACACTTTATAGCAGGGTGAACCCTATTGTGTGACGTGTGCTGTCGTGAAGCCTCCGTGGCATTGTGTGTGTGTGTGTGTGTGTGGTTGGTGTTAACTGAGCAGTGATTGTTACCCACCCCCCCCTTCTATCACTTAGAACCAATGGAGGTGGATCCACACGTCATCTCTTTAAGTAGATTTTCATGGGTGTTTCTGTGCAACATTTGACAGGTTTTTTTTCTCCTCCTGTTCTGAACGGCCTTTTAAGTGACTATTTCGTCGCCGCTTTTATTTTAATCCGAGGAGGCTCCGCGCCGAAGGTGATAAATACATCCCCATTGAAGTGAAACTGAGACGTTGAGTGATCCCTCTCTCACTGCTGTGGACACTTGTTCCTTTCTGCTCCTCTGGCATTAGGCGTGGACGGCCCACCGGCCGCCGCGCGGCGGAAAGCACCTTGATGTCGCCGGCCGCTCCGCCATTCAGCTCGCCCTGATTGGCCCACAAAAGGTAGAAACACCACATCCAGATCGACAGTTGAACAATATGGGTTTTGTAATGACTATGGTAATCTTGTTGAGCCATTCCAAGGGGCCACACATAAATTACAGCCTCCTGACTCACCTCTATCCACCCCCCCCCTCCCACTTTCAACCTCCGTTCAGATAAACACCCCCCCAAAATAAGTCTAGTTTAACCAATTGTCACTGTTCCTTTTACACCCTTCAAGTGTTGTTTCAAAGACGCAGCCTTCCATAAAAGTCTCTGTGTGGAGTAGGAATTTACATAATCCGATTAGGGGCTGGGATTAGCCCCCCCCCCACCGGAGAACAGGGCGCGATGGGGCTGTTCTGAATCGGCCATTCATGGGCCCTGCTGCACGTCCATGGGGCTGCACCTGCAGGACCCGGGCGCCGGCGCTCTGCGCCTCCCGTCCGGCCTCCTCCTCCTCCTCCGCGGGCCGAAGGTCTGCAGACAAACCCGCTGTGGTGGTCAGTTAACTTCCACCGAGCCACGAGGTCGCACCTGATTCGTTGCGGTGTCTTTGTCGTGCTGGTCGGGGCCGTGGGTAAATAACTTATTCTGGAATTCGAGTGTAGCATTTGGACGCGTCGGCGCGCTGCGGGACCAACGGGATGTTTACTGGAATAAAACGTGTGGATGGTTCTAAGGTTGGTGCTGCAGCTTCGGAGATGAGCAACAACAATTCCTTAGAATAATAACGACCCAGTGGGTTACGTCATAACTCCCCCTCCTTCTCTGCTGGCGACCGTTTTGTTTTTTTTTGTATTTAGGAGGAGAGGAAACACACAGGTGACAGTTAACTGCTGCCTGTGATTACAGATAACCACAGCTGTGTGACCTTTACGGCTGCAGTCGGCGCAGCATCCAAATCCAAAAGGATGGCTTTGGTTTAAACAGCCTGTTAATTCCCACAACATCTCCCCTGTCCCATTCAGGCCGGGGCCGTGCGTGTAGTCAGAGGGCAATTACTCCGCCATTACTGCTGCTGTTTGCCGAGCCTTCACACGGGGGACTCCTTTGGCCATCGCGCCCCACATCTTTTGTCCCTGGGCCGTTAAAAAACAAACAATCCATTTAGTTAGTGTCTTTTGTTTGTCCACTGCTTGTTCGAGGCCAGGGTAAGGAAGAGAGGAGAGAGAGAGAGAGAGAGAGAAAAAGGCACCCAAAAACCTGGCGGGTTATTGATGGTGGCTGGCCAGTGCTGCATGTGGCTGTCCGCGGGCGGGGAGGCGGGGAGGCTCGGAGTCGATGTCCCTCGGGGTTGTCTTTGTCTGGGGATCGTTCCTCGGGGAACTGGCTTCACTCTGCTGGCTCGTGAAGATAAGCACTCTCTCCACATGCTGAGAGACGACGATAAGGGGATTGCTTCACTAAATGAAAAAAAAAAAAAAAAAAAAGAAATGGTCCCACCGTCGGAGCTGCTGAAATGAGAGGCGTTATCAGTTTTGCTGGCAAAGACCCTCGATCCCACTCCTCCAACCATAAATCACAATTTGTTTTTCACTACGGAGCATCCTCTGTGGGGGGGAAACTAAAATAATAAAATGTGCACTGTTGTGATCGTATTTTGGGAAAACAAAAATGGCGAAGGACGCCCTTTTTTATTGCTTACAAGCATTATATGAACACATAGTAAGCAGTGAAATAGCAGTTGGAGGCCGTTTCAACTGTTTATAAATGTACAGTATTTTCAAGAATTTACAAATCTAATATTTTATAAGGCTACAAATGTGTTATATTGGAATTAATTATTATTAACTATTTATCCAGTCCTAAATGCTTAACAATAAAATACATTTAAATGATGTTTAAAATGATGAACTAGTGTTGTAGGTTTGGTTGTATAAATCATAAATAACATTTATGGGGCAAAATTCAAGCATAAAGTCTACGAACAACTCATAATAAATACTACAACAAAAACTTAGCTCACAATAGAAACTGTTCTGCAGACTAACCATGCAGAATGAAACATCATATAACATGAATAAAAACTCTGAAGCTTAAATATTACGATACTTGAATGTAACAAATCAGATACAAAGCTTTTTTGCTTAAAATAATTTCAGCCTCGTCTGTCCGTCACTTCTGCCGGGAACGATCTCATAGCTCAACCTCTCCTTCTTCTGTGGCGTCAACGCTGCAAAACAAACAAGAGGAAAAATCACAATTCCAAAACAAAGAAATCCATCCAAATGAAGTGCAAATTCCCTATTTTTCCACATATCCGCATGAGGAAATTGTTAATGAAATGAAACCTCAAAAGGGTTGAAATAGATAAAGGCCTTTCTTTGGAAATATATCATCCATATTTGTTAAGTATTTATTTAAGGATTTCTGTTTTGTTTTTCCCGTCTTCCGTTTTGCTTTTGCCGGAAGCCTCACCCGATCCAACCAAAGCCGCCGCCTCTGCGCTCCTCTTCCTCTCTCGCCCCATCCAGCATTTGGAGCCGTAGTTGGCCGGAGCGGTCGCCGCCTCCCTGCTGCTCGCCAGGCGCTCGTCGGCGCCCGGACCCGCCCCCCACAGCGCGACCTGCGTCGGAGGGCTCGTGCCGAAGGCCGCGGAGCGAGCGTAGCTCTGCCCGCCGCCATCGTACGTGGGATCCGCCTCGAAAGGAGTGCAGAGATCCAGCGGAGCCCTCCGGGTCCACTCGCCTCTCGCGACGACTCTCCCCGCCGCGCCGGCTTTGCCGCACAAGCTGGAAAACGCCACCTCCTCTTCTCTCCACGGGTCGCTGGCGGTCCAGCTGCTCTGCAGGGGAACGACCGGCACGCCGAAGGAGGCGCTCGGGTCGGGTCCGAAGGCCGCGTCGCCCCACCGCGTCGACGAGCCCGGGTCCCTGAAGCTGTGATCGGCTCCGAACAGGAAGCCGGTGTCGTGGTCACTACTGAACAGTTCTGAATGGGGGCTGACGGGGGCCTCTCGCCAGGGGTCAGAGTTCACGCACTCCGGGCCGGCAGCGGGGGTCCAGGGGTCGCACAGTGGACCGTGGGTCTGTTGGTCTGTCTCATTGAGGGCTGTCAGAGAGCCGGGTTGGTCCGTGGTCGCGGTGTACAGGGAGGTGGTGTCACTAAACAGCTGAAACCAGAGATAAAGTTTATTGCATATCAAGATTTGCTTTAAATAGATGCATACAAATACATAATAATAAAAACGATGGGCTTTGGATGACGTGTGCGTTGAACTGAAGAGGAGCGATAAGTCTCCGTTCACACCTTGAGGACTTTATGCGGCACCTCGGGGAGCAGCTCCATCAGCTGGGGCAGAGAGGCCCCCAGGAGCCACTGGACCGACGGCGCTCTCCTCAGCATCAGCTGACCGACCAGCGGGTTGATGCACGGGAACTGCACCAGGCACATTTCCTCCTGGAGGGAAGCGACACGAATGGGAGAATGTTCTAGTGTTTAAACCCATAAAATAAAAATAAATACGAGAAGACTTATTGTAGCTTCCTCAGGACAGATCACCTCTGAAGGAATCACGGTCAGCCAGTCTCTGTCCAGGTAGCTGTGAGGGTTCTTCTCGCCGGCCATCAGGCTGTGGAAGCAGATCTTGCTGATCCATCCGGCTATTTCAGTCACCTCAGAAACAATCAGCACCTGACACACGGAGCAGCAGGCTGCGTGGGCAACATCCTCATCACGCCAGCTTGTTTCCATTCAAAACTAATCAAACAACAAAACTGAGCAAACAACGTTTCTTTCGCTCTACCTTGATGTGTAGATCCTCAGACTTCATGCTGAACAGCACCAGAGACGAATAAACTAACACCAAGTTGCCAAAGGCTTCAGTGGAAAACCTGTCATCACCAGAACAGCAGAGTCAGTGTGTGTGTGTGTGTGTGTGTGTGTGTGTGTGTGTGTGTGTGTGTGTGTGGACGCTGACCCTCCTCCTTGGCTCTCTCTGCAGTGCAGGATGAGCCAACAGTAGCTGTATTGCAAAGAGAGCGCGGTCAGCCTCATCACTACTCTCTCACCGGCTCGCTCCTGACACAATTCCTCCTCCTCCTACGCACACACACACACACACACACACACACACACAGTTGCAGAAACAGTAACCGGCGAGAAGAGGGAGATAAAAATGCAAACTCAGCATGGTAATTGATGCGAGCGAGTCTCATAGAGCAGGAGGAGGCCGCTGGTATCTCCCTGGTACCTGGATGATGATGGCGGTGCTTTCGTCCACTGTGATCACAGCGTAGTGATGAGTCCCTCCGAGCATCTGCAGGGACGGGCTGTGGCTCCTCTCCACCACCGCTATATCAAACCTTTAACGGATACATATTTACGGACAACATTTCCCACACGGTGTTCAGATGATAGCGTAGCTTCATCAAAAGCCTGTCTGGAGAAGAGATCTTCAGAGGTTTTCCCTAAAAATGTCTGCAGCTAAGAGATTGTGTGAGAACCAGTAAATCTAAAACGACCGGGTTTGTGATCTAAATTATTCAGAAATTGCTTCAACTATTTATTTCAAACTTAACTTTTTAAACCCCTTTGCCTGATTTAATTCCTTATTATCTGGTTCCAGCCACTCGCATGTGATCACTCGCTGCTTTTGTACTTATATCATTGCAAATGTTCTTTAAATAAAAACCCAATATTTTAACAAGGATTCAACAGATGTCTTGAAATATCACCGTCTTACTGGCTGCGTGTGATTTGGTCTGAACATTTACCCGGACTCCAGTGTCTGCAGCAGCAGGGGGCAGCCGAGAAGCCCCTCTGTGACCAACAACACATACGGCACATCGTCCTCCAGGGACCTGCAGGCTTTCGGCTCGTCTTTTAGAAACAATCGCACAAGGTTTAGGAGACGGAGACATCGCGCATTCCCGCACAACAAGTGTGAATAATAAGTGCGTGGCGGCGGCGGCGGCGGCTGACCCGGCTCGGGGATGGCGGTGTGGAAGGTCAGGTGACCAATGCTCCTCTCTCGGCAGACCGCGGCCCACGGCGACTGACCCGGCTGGTCGTACTCCACCACCACGGAGAAGCTGCTCCACGGGAAGTCGGGCCCGACGTGCTGACCGTACACCAGCGCGCACACGCTGTCGCACACGCTGCCGGGACGGGAGGGAGAAGCAACAACACCTCCAATCTCGCAGGAAAGTCTGGGTGTGATTTATTATGTGCTGAAATGTGTGAGTGAATAAAAACTCTCATGGTATCTACCTGCTAACCACACTGGCGCCATTCAGTTTTTTCTTGTTCTCTTCAGGACGAACGGCTGTTACGGCAGCACCTGAGACACAAAAAACAAACATGCTCAGCAGTGTGACACATGTCACAGTGGTGGGATGAAGGCGTTTGCTCACCGGCCACGTGGCTCAGACTGCTGACGATTGAAGATCTGATGTGGTCAGAGTCAACGGCTATTATGACGAGCATCTACGAACAGACAAATGAGCGTCTTTTAATAAACGCTGAGCCATCGGTGCGGGTGGAACTTGAAACTGACCTTCTCCGCTGCGTTCTGCCCTGTCGCGTGGTGCAGCCACGAGGCCAGCAGCTTCTGCATCTCCAGCAGTTTGAGGTTGGACTCCTGGTCCTTGTGACTGAGGTAGAGGATGACCCGCAGCCTCTTCAGCAGCTGCTCCAGACTCTGCTCCGCACGCGCCTCAGCGGCCTTGGTCAGGTACTCTTCAGTGAATCAGGAAAAAGAAAACTACACTTAAAAAGGTCCAACGTGGGCTTCAACCTCGCCTGACAAAGTCGGAGCGTGTTTGTTTTTTTCTGACTCATTATAGTGTTTCTGTGCAAAAAAGGGGTAGCTATAATCAAAACGTAATGACAGTGAAATCTAAATATCTTTAAAACCTATATTCCATAAAACCTGACGCGCGTCGTCCGGATATAAACGTTTTACCAACCCAGTGCAGTGGCCAGGTCACACTTCAGCAGCATCTCCTTAAACGTCACCAGCACGTGAATCAGAGCCGCCTGTCTGAACAGCTCTTCATGACCTGAACACACTGGGCACAGCACACGGGGCCTTACGGACTTAGTGAATTCGAAGCTACGAGACAATAAAACAACGTGTGTTCCTGCGTCAGGAAGCGTTTTGTACCTGCGGGCAGCTCTGCGCCGTGTGCGCGCGTCCCGCAGAGCGCCCGCTCCTGCTGCTTGAGCAGGAAGTGCGTTTGGTCCGCGGTCAGGCAGCTGAAGTCTCCCCGCGCGGCGAAGTTGAGCCCCAGCTGCCTGGCGGCGCTCAAGCGGGGCCGAGCGAAGGCCAGCAGCTCGCCGTGGGCACGCTGCTGGCTGACTGCGAGGGGGCGAGAAGTCACAGGCTTCAAACAATCATATTTATCTCTTTTCTGGTTTGGTATCTCGTTTGGCATCGTACCCGTAGCTTGGACTTTTACCACTCTGCTGTCCCGTCCGTTCTGATGGACGGACCGACTGATTTGTCCCGTCTGAACGGCCGCGTTCTGCTGCTCTCTGGTAGCATTTGCTGACACGGCGCCGCTTATATACGTCGGCCTCTGATCCGATCGTTGAATCTGCGCCGCGGGAGGCTGATGATGCTCCGATGGAGCTTTTTGCTGCTCGACGTTTGGTGCTGATGAAAACAATGAGATGAAAAAACAATGTGTAAACAGACGCTACTTATTATTCAGTGCCTTAATGTGGGTATCGAAGTCAAGTTTTATGAACATGAATTGCATTTTTTTAAATGTCCATATTAATGAAGCCATGTTAAGGTGACAGTAGTAATTTAGTGATGAAACTAGCGGCCTGTTTGCATAACAGAATATTTCCTCTTTTTGTTAATATTTTTTTCTCCAACATATCAGAATAATGTACATTTAAAAAGCTAGAGATTTAACCCTTAAATTGATTCAAATAATTAATTGTCAAAAATGTTTAATTAATTTAATCTTTTTGATTGACTATTTGATTGGATCATTCATGGTCTGTGCATTAATAATAATTTTGTCAAGCAATACAAATATAAACATAAAATTAAAGTTGGACGGGTCCTCGCTACTCTGCGCAGATACCTCTCAAAATTTGAGAGGTATCCGATTAAATATACACATACAACAATCACCAGCAAACTTCTGGTCAATTTCAGGTTAGATTTGAAAGGATTAAAGGGATTAATCAATATTTACACAGCATTTCCACTTCAGGAAGAGAGTACACATGCCCGAGGTCTGACTCGGTTAAAACCAGGACATTCTGATTCATACCAAAGTACGATAACCCCAATATATCACATTTTTAACAGTCTTTATATTTATGCCAAATTTAACAACTTTTTGAACATGACAGAGCCCCCTAAAAGACCCTTAGTTTGTGAGAAGTATAATAATATTAATAACCCTTCCAAATACAATCGGTTCCTCTACGACTAGTTGTAGCGAGGACCTAATTAAAGCTGCAAGATCGTTGCACCCCCCCTTGCATGTTGGGGGGGGGCATAGTAAAAAAAGAAAAGTTCATCCGGGATTGGATTTGAACCCCGGACCTCCGTACGCCTACAGACTACAACCCTTATGTAGTGGGACGTATCCAGAAAGATTTTAAATAATGTAAGATGTACTTCATACAATCAAGGCAGAAAACAAGAGGGGTCCACATGCGGTGGCGCATGGGGTATGCCTGAGCATAGCGAGGCAGGGCGAAGCCAGTGGGAACTCTGGTGGAGGCCCGCAGCGGTCCTGACGTGCAAATCGGTGGTCTGACATGGGCATAGGGACTTGTAACATTTGTTATCATCATTGTGTCATTTTTATGATGTAAACTGAGGGAGCAAAAGCAGTATCGGCTCCAAATATCGGCCTAAGAAAATCGGCAGCCCATATCGGTCATTGGCTAAGGCACTAAAAAAATCAGTCAATCCCTAATTTCAACCAAACTGGTGTGTCAGAGTACCTGAAGTGAAGCTCTGAGGTGCTTCAGTGTGCCGAGCCGCCTGCTGAGATCTCAGCATCATGAAGGTGGCCACAGGGTCGAGGGGCTTCTCCAGCGGGCCTTTTGTAACCGGCAGGCATCTGTGATGTTCCCCGCTGGACGCCGCGCCCCGCTCCGCGCTGATGTCTGAGAACCTCCCGCTGGGACCCTCCTCTTTGGAGCTGGTGGCGGCATCGACTTTAGAAACCGCTGAGGGTTTTACTTCCTTGTTGCCTGAGATGAGCGCGTGCATCAGGGAGGCGGTGGCGCGAGCCCCGTCGGCAGCGGGGTGGTTTTGAGGCCGGGTGTCGCCGGCAGTAGTTTCAGCGTGAAAAGCAGCAGCTTCACATTCGTTCGAGTGAGGCGACATCACGGCCGAGGTGCCTGAAACCAAAGGAGACGAGATGACATCCACGTCTATAAAATTCGTTTTTTTTTCTGACCCGTAGTCCAAAAATGTTACTCCCGTAGACACCTAAAAAAAAAGCCGATATTCACATCTGTTTTTGTACGATATATTCACGATCAAATTTGTCATGGAATGTTTTTATCCATCAACTGAGTAGTTCAGTGAAATGTTTGTTTTCAGCTCAATTATCTATAAAATCAGCCTCCAGCGGCCTGCTCACCGTCCTCGTGCTCGGGGGGCAGCTTTGGGAAGTCCTCCATCTCTTCCTCTGTGCCGGGGGGGCCGTCCGGGCTCATGCTCTCTGTGAAATCTTCGACGCTGCACAAAGGCGCCGGGGGGGCGCCAACCGCCATCTCCCCCTGCAGCCCGTCGCCAGCGATGAGAGAGCTCCGACCCTCTGACTTCACGGCTTCCCGGGCTTCAGACAGCGGCTGGAAGTCGACAGCCGTCTCGTTTGTATCGGGCTCTGTGAGAAAATAGGGCAGATCGAACTGATCGACGTGGCGTCTGAAGCCTCGGGCGCCATCGCTTTACTCCGACTCAGCCTTTTAAACTGCTGCGGGCTACCTTAACTGCAGCTTACCAGCGAATAGAAAGCGCATCACGGAGGTCGGGTGCTTCTCCGCCTTCCACAGGGTCGTCTCCATCTCTTCCTGAGCTCTCGCTGACACCAAAGACCTACACGGCCACCACAGACGTTACAAGAGCGTTTCTACACGGCCACCATTCTACCTCACTGCATCAACTTCTGTAACACACGAGCTTCTCCTCTCTGAATGCGTTGAATGGGTAAAGTCTTCTCCGTTTACTTAATGTGGAGCGCTGAATTAAACTAAACCCAGTCAGAACAAACGAGCAGTTTGAGGCGCGGCTTCCTCGCTCACCCGGCGGCGGTCACTGGCACCGCCTCCGCCTGAAGGTCGCGCGGGGACGGACGCATTCGGGTCGGACTCGTCTTGAGACTCGGCGTCAAGGTCACGTCCAGCTCCATTTCGGTTGGAAGCATCACACGTCCTTCCGGAGAGATGTTTTTTTGCACGTTACCCTCATTGCAACCAGAGTTCTCTATAGTTTCGGTTCCGGGCATGAGGTGCAATGACCAGGCGAAGGCAGCTGTTGTATTGCAGCAATGATTTCATACTTTCAAGTAACTTTTGAGTAGAATGTTGAATGCAGGACAATATTCCAGGTCGGCGTATGGTTTTGCTATAACAGGTTACTCTTTGTGTTTTTTCTCTGTGACTTTTACCCGCCGGCTCCGGCAAGCCCTCCTTCGTGTGGCATTTCTCGTCAGGCTCCTCCGGTGCTTCATACCGGAAAACGTCCACCGACGCGGATCCATCGGAACGGAAAGCTGAGAGAAATGCGGATCCAGTACGCACACGTTTACTTTTCTGTGCCGCTGTGCATTTTTTATATCTACTAATTAACTTAAATATTGTCAATAACCTTTGTGAAGCAGATCCAGCACTGGACGTTGCTCTTCCAGCTGCTCAGGAGCAACAATGATTGGACCACAGATGCTGGAAAAGGCGGTGCAGCTTTCATGAGCCGGACTCAGCGTGTCCACTACAACAGGCAGTAAAAGAGACTTCACGGAAAACAAAAAGAAAAAAAAACACCTTTTTAAGCCTTCTTAAAGCAGAGGAAACAAACCACTCTGAATGTGTCTTCGTAATCACCTCTCCCATCATCAATGACTCTTTACCAAACTCCTCGTGAACGTTTGGACACGCCTGAAGGGCCGTGGTAAACTCATCAGGAGGTTTTTCAAAAGACGCACAGGGCCTAAAAGCAGAAAGGGAAAGTAACTGAGTAAGTAAGTTTTACCTTGAAACACAGTATTTCCATGCTGGTATTTTTATTAAAGTAAAACCGTAGTACTTAATCCGCCACTACCACAGTGTTGTAGTGTGACAAATTTAAATGAATGGGACCATAAAGCCAGTGAAGAAACTTTCCTGTCTCAAATGGGTCGATTTTTGGGAATGTGCAACCACTTTGAGCACATAACAACTGAAGGAAAAACATACACACCTGAATATGGCGTCCTCAGAGATTGTGTCTCCCGTTAAGCTCAGCAGGGGGTCGGCCACAGGAAGCGCACTCAGCCGGGACAGCGTGGCTTTCAGCGTGGGTAAATGCCTCCGGAAGTGTGGCAGGTAATCGGCCACCAGGAGCTCCTCTTGCAGGAGGAGATCTTAAGACAGACGCAAAACATATTACCAGTGGGAAAGACGAACAATGACACAGATGTTCTTAAAATCATAGGAATATTGACCAACCTTTGTTTGCATTCCCAAGTTTCATCTGGTCAGTGGTCAACTTCAAAAATGATTCCTGACACGGATTGTTGATGCGCTCATCCTGGTCTGGACCCGTCAGTGAGTCGGCGTCGGCGCTCGCTATCGCCTCCACGTCCTCACTCAAAAATCTAAAAAAAAAAACGTAGAAATGACTGCTTGTCCAATAAAACATACTGCGATTAAAATGAGACACAGTGAGTGGTTTTGAACCTTTCTGGTGAAATATCTGCTTGGCTTGTCTCTCCCAGGTCGTCGAGCACAGAGCCACTGACAAACAGTTTGCAGGTCGAGATCACCTTTCCTGTAACAAGTTAAAGGGAAGGTTATGACCTACTAACAGTGGTTAAACGTGTAACGCATTATTTGAATTTAAACGTTATCTACGGAGGGATAACTGTTGTCGCTTTGGAATACTGTACATAAATCAAACACTAAGAATCTTTAGTACAGTGCAACTTATTAGAGAATAAATGGAACACGCATGATGAAGCAGCCGATGTGTGTACCTCTGATCCACGGGGTCCTGTAGGGGCCTTCGGGTAACTGGCCCTTGTGCGGGTACCGGTCACTGGTCCCAGTGAGGTACGGGGCCGGCAGGGCCATTAAGTTCATCGTCACTTTCCGACTGGTGATGGTCTGAAATTAAGAGGAAAGAAAGGGGGACACGGGGCAGCGTTTAGAGGTTTAGCGGTGGTACTGCGGTGTACATTTTAACAAGCCGTTAAACTCACCTCGAAAACGTAGTCGAGCGCTTTAAATCTGATTGGAGGGAAAGTTTGGGTCGGAGAACCGCTTTGGTTTTCGGGCCTCATCGTGAAGAACTGAAATTATGTTTAACGAAATAATAAAGCCTCACTTTGTAAACTAAAACATATTGGGCAGATCAAGCTTAACCGGAGACATCTTCATTTTAATTCCAAACATTTGCGCTTCTGCCAGATGACAATTCGTACAACGTTGGCTTTCTTTAGCTGATGTTAGCTTAGCATCTCATGCAAGTTAGCTAACGGTCAGTGAAGCCAGCAGAGTTAGCGTTAGCATTTATTTAGCGTAACTTAGCTAACTTCAACTTTAGATTCTGTGATAAATATTATACTTTAACAACACAACGTGAACAAGTCAAACAGAATAATCTGGCTCTGTACTTCGTCAACATACTTACATATCGTTAATAATAGAACGCCTTCTATTTCAGTTTTTTGACAGACGAAGTCTCTCAGCCAAAGATCGTTTATTGCGAATGACGCTCTTCATGAAGACGTTTCTGTTATCGTTTGTTTTAGTTAATTAAGGAACAAAAGTCCCTTACTGTACTCACCCTACCAACCGCGCTGAATTAACTCATGTTGATTCCCTTTAAAAACTAGCAAGGTAGAAAAGTAATCGATGAGTAAAAATATTTCAAAATAATAGTCTCAGTCAGGGCCGTTTAAAATATAGAGTAAACGTGTTCAGCGTCTCGACCAGTAGATGGCAGTATAAGTTAATTTAACAATCGATTTAGTTATCTGCGGTTTGTTCGTCATCTATTGATCTAGATGTGCGTTTGAGCTTTATAGTTCATTTGCAACGTAGTTATAAGCATGATGTATTTACTTGTAACCCCACTACACATACGGAAGAGATCACAAGGCCAAGGTCAGAAGATATAATATTGGTAAAACTTCATATCAATGACTTTCATTTTATTGCCACTGGGAAACAGAAATTGTGACTAAATATTTTCTATTGTTTTCCTAACTACACAAGACAAGAACAAAAAAAAAGATAATGGGTTCTCTAATTTCTACATGCCTGTTTTGTCACTCCTTAGATTGATCTCTGGAGCTCTAGGTGGATGTAGAGAATTGATACGGAAATGAATTACTGGATTACTTTTATTTTTGGATTATTAATTATATTCATTAATGCAACAGAAATCAAAGGGAAAGAGCTAATCTGCGCAGTTGAGTCAGAGAGCAGGTTGCTGTCTTTCCACGTTGGATTTGACAGAAAGTTTACTTAGATTATAGTTAAAAGATGATCTTAGGTGAAAGAAACGAGTACCTTGGGTGTGTCACATTCCTTTATGGCTGTAAATCCTTTGTATGACGCTATGGAACAGTTAATGACTTGATGACGCTTAAAAGTCTGTGCGGAAACTCTACATTTGGATTTTTACAAGTTTGTCACAAAGCCGAAAAAGAATAGTCACTGTTGAGTACGAGGAATTCTATTAAGACTTCCGACTCTGGGGATGAGTTTGTTTATTGCTTTTGGCGTCGTAGTGAAACCTTTCACACCGCAGTGACAGACTATTGTATATCCACGAGTGCTACTGTGATGGAAAAACATTAACATTTTATGCCATATTTAAAAACGTTGATGGCAAACTTAAAGGATCTCTGTACAGAATGAGTACGAACTGTACTTAAAAACTCAAAGAAAAAGGCACTGAAACGATACACTCGCACACACAAAAGCCCGTAACCTGAACCCGCTGCGTTTGGGTTTTCATGGTTTCTGCCCTCTCGCTGCAGAATCACACGTCTCGTTGTTGCTACGTCCTATTATGTTCCTCAAGTACCAGTCACAGTTTCGGTTTGCGCTAAACTCACTTGGAAATGAGCATGGACTCTCACATCGAAACACCGCACAGCTGCTATGGTTGATTTCTACAATAAGACCACAGCACAACACTATATGCCCGTTTTATGACAAGAGCTGGATGAAAAGACCAACACCTTGTGCATAGAAAATGAAGCTAACGCCGGTCAGCTTTTTACACTTTGTTTTTATTTATGAATGAAACAAAGCAAACTCATTAACTGGTGGCCTTGTAAGAGCCGCGGGTTGTGTCGACACCAAGTGCTGTCATTCTTCTCACCCAACTCCCTGCAAGAAAGCAAATTAGTTTATTTCTCCAAAAAGATGTGAAGAGTGAAGGTTGATCCAGCAGTTTGAGCCGCTGATGAAAACGAGCAAATCAGATCTGCTGGTGAAAAGCTCTGGTAGGAGAAGCTACAGGAGTAGGCAGAGTCCTCCTCCCCCCCCCACTGTGTCACGAAGCAAGAAGGTTGATAGGAGACTCGAGCTTCAGTCAGCAGGCCTTTTGGGAGACATCTCCTCTTCGCACACCCGGGCTCATTTTTTGCGCTCCTCGATCTGCTCCACCTCGCTGGACTCCTCCACCACTTTGCCGTTGATCATGGTCTGGGTGACGACTTTTACTATCTTCCTCGTCCTGACGTCTGGTTCTTCTGTGACGCAGAATCGGAAAACAAGTAACGTCGGCGAAGTTCCACAAGACAGGACAGATTAACGATCAGCTAACAACAATAGAATTACTGAGGTTGTGATGCTGAACAGAAACTTCAGTACCAGAAAGACGTTGTTATTGTCTGTATGCTGGAGTACCAACTTTATGCTAAGACATACAAAAGGGATGAGAAAGGATGGAGATCCAATACCAAACATGCCTCTTATCAGATCTTGTAACAAGCAACCACACCCTGGATTAAATTGTCATGTAGGCTACAGGGAGAGTCTGTAACACGAGGATTCAATGCCTCCGCAGCCTTTTGCCTACTGTGGATTTGCTTGCAAACCAGAAACCAAAGCATCCGTGAAGGATCCACAAAGGATCCACAAAGGATCGCATTCGAGCCAATAATGAATTGAACAAAAAAGAACCTTTTTCTTAAGAAGCCTAACAATAAGTTGTCTACAAACAACCTCCTGCAGGAGTCAACATGTGACCATGTAAACATAGAACTTTGGAGGAAGTCCCTGAAGCAAATCGCTTTTTTTCACAGGCATTCAATATAAAACTGACGTGAACGTACTTTTCGGAGGCGGAGGCGTTTCTTTCAACCTGTGGGACGAAAGAATAAGACAATGTCATCCGAGAGAGCAAGGAAGCAGGACACCTCGGTCTTTTTCCTCTAACAGAACACAGGTATCGATCTTCTAGTCAAACGCTCTACAAGCAGTGTACTATGAATCCCCAAAACACACATTCATTTCCAGGATAAATACATGCACTCCTCTGTGAAAACAACATTTGCTTTACTTTGTTGGAATGCAGGCCTCACTTAAAGAAAAACTAATTTTTTTATATCATATTTAGAGTGTTGTCGGTGGGATTTCGGGCCTCACTGACATCTCCTCTCCCTCCAGCAGCCTCCTGTAGGTGGCGATCTCCATCTCCAGGTTCTGCTTGACGCGCAGCAGCTGTTCGTACTCGGCCTTGTTGCGCTGCATGTCCAAACGCAGCTGGGACAGCTCGTCCTCCAGGTGGCTGAGCGTGGCCTGAAGACGGTCCATCTCCGCCGAGTACTTGTGCCCCGTTTCTCCCAGGTTTCCCTCCAGCACTCCCACCTGCCGGCGGGAGAGACGCGTGATGACAGGTCGTTCAAAAACAATATTAACAATGGATTTGTGTTCATTTTCAATGGTCACTCCTCCGAAAATCTGAAAAGCATGAATACAAATTTTCCTAAAAACAGTCAGTATTGAATCTGCTGGTTTTCTTTGGCTGAAAAACAAAATGTCCTCTTTGTGGATGATGCGTCGTTACCAATTAACAATGCATTTTAAAAGTTTAATTTCTCAAAGAAAACCTGCTCCTCAAGGCACCGCTCAGACTGCTTACCCTGCAGATGATATTCCTTTATTAGGTTGACAAAGGTGTCGCCACTTTTACCATCCATTATTGCCGTGTTGAGATCACCACTCATACACTTGAGACTGTCAGCGCCGTAATGTCTCTGCATTCACTGCCCATTAGGCAAACATCCATGAACTACATTGTCCCTCCGCTGCACAGATCTATGTGCTCGTTTAACATGTGCTTACGTGGGACTTTGTCTTTGTCTTGTCGCACTGACTGATTATTAGCGCACAATCAAATGACCGTGTGAAACGTGGCTCTGGCTCTCTAACGAGGAGAAAGCAGCCGGTATCCAAGGGACAACATGCGCTCAGCTCCAGAGGGGTTAAAAGTTTAAGAAGTTAAAGCCCGTACCTGCTTCCGGACGCTGTCGAGCTCCACCTCCAGAGCCTGCAGGAAACGCCGTCTCTCGCCGAGCTCGCTCTGGGAACAGCGCAGCGCCTCGTTGTTCTCCCTGACCTCCGACTGCACCGCTTCCAGCTAACGACACCCACGGAACAAACGTTGAGCACGCAGGCCGTCGCACCTACAACAAAACAAACAGCGGATCCGTGCGGCGACGCACCTTCTTGAGGTACCAGGTCTCGGCCTCCTCCTTGTTCTTGCGAGCGATGCCCTCGTACTGGACCCTCAGCTCGGCCATGGTGGCTCCCAGGTCCGGGCCGTGAGCTGCATCCACCTCGACGCTCACCTGGTCATTGGCCAGGCGCGACTTCATTAAAGTCATCTCCTGAAAGGGGGGGAAAAAGGCAGAGCAGTGTTTAGTGGGGCGACATCTTTGTCTCTACTTCCCTCTTAAACATGTGATTACTTATCAAGTGGTGGAACAAGTGTTCAGAGACTTTAGTTTTGGTTAAAGTAGATAGCAGACTAATAGTAAAAGTACCGTAATTTTCGGACTATAAGCCGCGGCTTTTTCCCATTTTTTCGATTCTGAGGCTTATATAACGGTGCGGCTAATCTATGGATTTCTACAGCTAACGGCCACTAGGGGACATAATTAAACAGTCAAACACCTGCAGCTTATAGTACAGTGCAGTTTATATATGTACACATCATTCAATTTAGCTGCTGCGGCTCATACTGTGGTGCGGCTTATAGTGCAGAAAATACGGTACTTCAGCAAGATTTTGAATGCGTGATTGATTTTTAATGACAATTTAAGAAAGTATTTGAGAGATGTTCATCTGCAGTTTAAAAAGGTTGGAATATTATTTGTATTATTAGTTAAGAGTAAAGAACTGAATCCAACCATTCAAAACATTTAGGGCACCGGAGATGGGGTCATATTTTAGAAATTGCTTTAACAGTGAAAGTGAAATGATTCCTTTCTCATAGAATTTCTTTACGACCCGTCTTCTGCAGTAAGATTTAACGTTTAATATTATTTGCACAAGCAGAGTAAATATCGCCCCCCTCTCCCATGAAAGAACTGTCTTCAGTGGGCTCTGCAGTCCACATCCTGGATGCCACGCCTCACAGTCCACGCACACATAATCCGTGTGGCTGGAAGGGCTCGACTGCTCCTGTCTGTTGTGTACACAGGTGCTCTGCTGCTATCTTAACGCACTCTACAAAGACAAGTGGCGCGTCTGCACACTGGGAGTACTGCTGGACTCCCTGCCGTTGTGTTGCTTGACGGAAAGATAATTGGAAGGTATTGGGAACTCTGTGTTCTTTAAATCCTACGGAGACTTAGGAAACGTAGGTGAACCCGCCGTGCCTCAAAGGCGTCTTCCGCGACGACGAGACGGTTCTTGACAACTTGTAAAAGTTCTTGTTTTGACGACAAAGCGCTCATCGCTCATGTCTGGACGCGACCTTCGCCTCGCCGAGGATCTCACCTCGTCGTGATTCTTCTTCAGGAAGTAGAGCTCCTCCTTCAGGCTGTCCAGGTCTCCCCGCAGGGTGGCGATGAGCTGGTCGTGGTTGGTCTTCGCTCTCTTCAGAGCCTGACAGTCCCTCTCCACCGACTGGCACATGACGGCCTCGGCCTCCCACCTGCAGGAAAAACACACAGTGCGCAAACAAAATGTGAAAAAGTATTCTACCAGCCAAGTTTTGTTAACGATTGTACAGAAAAAGAAGGTATGATCTATGAATATACACACTATTCTGTTGCTCCAATAATAGATTATTGTAACGTAAAATTTTCCCTGAACTGTATTGGGTTAGGTGAGAGTAGCATAAAATACAAATACACAAGTCAGCAATAATAAGTCTCATCGATAATCCTGGAAATAATTCCCCAGTGGATGCACACGTTGTGAAAAGCACCATGCATATACACACACACACACACACACACATGCACCTTCGCCCCGTCACAGCAGCACACAGAACATACCATCAACACAATGTGAAAAACAGCAGGTGAACACCGACTCCTCGGCACTTTCATCCAGCCTCACTTTGCCAACTGTGGACTTGTGAAACCGACGAGGTCCCGCTGACCTGCCCAATCCGTCTCCTCGCTGATGGCGATCTCTCGTTTCACAGCCTGACATTGAGGTCATTTATTCACATGGCTTCGCAGTCTGGCGCCTGCGTGCGAAGCGCCGGCGGGGGGGGGGGGACAAATAAAGGTACCACGGCGCGACACTCACTTGACCCTGAAGTCCTCGGCCGCCAGCTTGGCGTTGTCGATCTCCAGCAGGATGCGGGCGTTCTCCAGCGCCTTCTTCCTCATCTGGGCAATGGGAAACGTGGCGGTAAGTTAACATGAAGATCCGGCATCGAGGGTGAGGGACGGTGTGTGCTTTTTATAATCCATTTATTTCACCTGGGGTAAAACCTACTCGTCCTGAAAATCCACATCTAGTCAAACCAACCCGCCACGGGACCCTTTCAGCTCTGAAACACTGACCTCCTGCCCGATGGAATGCGCCTGGGCCATCAGCCCCTCGACGTCGTGCCCCTTGGGCGCTTTCTCCAGCAAGAGCTGCTTGATCTCCGCCTCCAGCTCGCCGTTGGACCTCTCCAGCGAGCGCACCTTGTCCAGGTAGGCGGCCAGCCGGTCGTTCAGGCCCTGCATGGTCTCCTTCTCGCTCGCCGCCCCGCCGAGGCTCGTGGCCAGCACGTTGAGCCCGTTGCCCATGGAGACGGAGCGGTACAGGGGCAGCTGTCCCACGGAGACGGGGGCCTTGGGGCGGACGCTGCGTGCGCCGTCCCTGACGGACATAGCGGCGAGGGAGGGCTGGCGTGCCGCGTACCTGCGCAGGGAGCAGGCGGAGGCCATGTTTGCGGGACAGAATGGATTATCGTTGTGAGCCTTGAAAACCGCAGTCGGGATTAAACCGGGTAATTGGTCAAGAATGAACTTCCCGTGAACTTTTAAAAACAACAGACAGAAAGTGCTAAAAAAAATGCACTCTTTTGTTTCACTTTTGCGTTTCTCATTTTCAGTTCTTTTGTGTCTCTTTGTAAAACAAAGGCTCTGTGTGCAGTCGTGTTTATCTACTAAACGGATCTTGTTGTGGTTTTTGAAGGAAATGAAGACTCGCGCATCACTCCATCTCTGTCGTTACCGTGAACTTTGCCCGCTTCACCCCTTTGACCCTTAACCCCCTTGTTTGCGATCAGTGACATAAAGTTACTTGATGGGTGCAATCGGAGGAGAAACAACTCGGTACTCACATCGCTCTCGGCTCTTCGGTCGGCCTTCCGTCCTGCTGCTCGGGGGTTCGGCCCTGATGGTGCAGAGACTGCTGTCGCAGGTGAGTTTGTCTGCGGAGGCGAAGGCCTTTTTTTTTTTTTTTTTTTGGCGGGGCGGAGCCACTGTTGGTGAGTCCAATCCCACAGGAACAAGGAGGAGGAGGGGACTTGACACATTGTAGAGGAAGGGCCACAAAAGCTAAAACAACTCAGTGGGGGAATTTTAAATGTAGTTGATTGTCTGCCGCATCGCAAAGTCAGACACTTCAGTTTGACAGTAAAGACGAGTCTTACTTCAAATGTAGACTAAAATCAAATGCCCTCCCTGCAACCAATGCAGATGAATAAAAACATGTTTATTGGGGTTTTCTTTGTGCATTTAAAATGTGTTAATTTTACATTTTACTAAATGCACTAAGGAAACTATACATAATCATAACTAGCAATCAAGCAAAAAGTGGCTTAGACGTTGAGTCACCTTTATTTTGCTGTGAAGCGTTGCTGTGGCCCGTTATCCGCACTACTACTTAGCACACAAACTGACTGAGCCACGGTCGGCACCACGCAGCCACATCGACCTCCTCAGGCATTTACCTGGTCTGCGGTGGGGAAACTGGGAGGACAAACTGGGGTGGCGAGCAGGACTGGAAACAAGAACCCTGCTGTCTACACTGATCCCATTTAGTCTGCACACAAAGCACACAGCGGCTCCCCCCCCGACGGAACAATGAAGGGACAGAATGAAAAGAAAGGGAAGACCCCTGAGAAATGCAGGGCTTAGGTGTGGCGGAACTAGAAACCTGGATACCTGGCGTCATCACAAACACACACGGACAGAACCACGCCCCTTTCTTGCACATTTAAAATGTGTCAACTAGCTCTCCGACCTCTTTGGCTGATGTACAGGATGTTGCGCCCTAGCTGTCACTCTATTGTGAAATAATCCCTATTGTGAGCTTTATTCGCTCCGTAGGATCAGGTCTCCCAGTGACTCCCGGAAAGTCTGGAGAACTCTCTTGTCCAAACATAATCTGATTGTATGAATGATCACCTCTGAGGCTTCCAACACAAATAACACTAACTTTGATTTTGACCGACAAAGTCGCAACAAAAGAAAAAGTAACATTTCCTGTGTTTGCGATGATTGCTTGACATCGTATCGGCGAGTTTAACAATGCGAAACAGCTCTTCCCAGTATCAACACTAATTAATACCATTTCCTTTTTCAAAGGTCTGGATGTCATGCCTCCAAAGTGTGTCTCTGCGAGAGTTCAGCATGGACGTATACCGCCGCCTGGTGGTTAAATAAAATGCTGCACACGTGCTGGCACACGTACTGTACACTCCTTGCTAACAAATTATAATCCAGAACAAATGATTAAATCCACCTATTCAGGGATTGAGGTTTAATAATTTAGGCTCCTGTTATTTGAAGACAATTTAATTATCAGTGTTAATTGAACATCTGGATTTGTATTTATGGCAACTGGTCTTTTTTATTTGTAATGTGCATTCATAGTGTCAAATCATGAGCGGAAAGAAGAAATTAATCTTGGCCCTTATGTGCTGCACATATTACAATTCAAAATGCAGCCTTTTTTTCAGGTCCTTTTATTCAACGCTAATAAAAGGCCATGTTCAGCTTGTAGGGCTTAGAAGAATGTATTTTCATTGGTTAATGCTCAGATTTCTACACGTTGCTATATCGTTACTAGTAACAAATGCGTCTCTTTTCACCAGAACACCAGTGTTGCAGCGTGTTGCACTGTAGCGCCACCTTAAGTCACCGACGTGCACCAACCCTTTCCACCTCCTGCATGCCCCCAGGAGAGTGATTTACATGCTGCTCCAGCTCCTCACAAATCAAACCCAAGTGCTGGGATATATTTTAAAACCCGTCTCCCCCAATATAAACACATCCCGGGATCGTGCCGTGCAGTCCCGTGTTTATTTTTGCGCGCTGGCCGTCAGCCTGGTTGAAGTGAATCACATGTTTCAGCCATTCCTTCGCTTTCCGTCGGGCCTCCTCTTGCTCTGGTGAGCTACTGTAAGAGTCACAGGTTTTCAGTTGAAATAACGTTTCTATGTTTATTTGTCAGAACTATACCGTATGCTCACCCCCCCTTCCGTCCGGAGTCAAATTAATACATGTTGCTTTGTTTGGGCTTTCTTTGGAAACGTGATACTGGGTCCAGTTGTGGTGAGCTCTTATGGCCGGGGTTGAAATGATAGACCTGTGCAAAATCCACATTTAAACACAACACCCAGGGCCACAGAGTGAATCTCAATTTGATCCAGTTTCTTTAAAAAAAAGAAAGTTTCACCTGAAATAGCTGACTGTGCAGTGTGAACACGTCCACTGTCGGGAGGAAAGTGACACTTGTGATGTGACATTTTAAGTGCCTTTGTGAATAAACAGCCACCGTTTGAGGGGGGGGAGTCAACAAAGCAATGCATTTTGAAGGTGGACGCAACATTGGTTGTGTTAAGACGAACCAGTAGAAAAGTAAACTCCGAACCTTTTATGCAACTAAACACTGCCGTTAAATGTCTTGAGCTTGTTCATCCAGGTGGACAAACGGCTTTAACCATTGATTTGTTGGCTGCATACCGCTGGTATTTGATCAGCTGGAGCGATGTCAATTGGCCAGAGTTTAAATAAAATAAGTTCACCCCTATTTGGAAGGCCCTTGTTTTTTTTTTTTTTTTTTTTTTTTAACAGAGTGAGGCATTAGACTCACAAACCCGACTTCTGTATCACCTGCATTTAAATAACTGATGTTCTAAAAAAGCGTCGTCCACGTATTCTTTTCTTCAGAAGTGGAAACTGAGAGCGCGTAATGCTCGTCAGCAGCTCAGGTCAAATAATATCCTCAAGTGAAGAAACAAAACCAGACGCATATGGCAGCATACACTGGAGGAGGAGGAGGAGGCTGATGAGATGGCTCTCGTTGCAGTCTTCCACGGAGGGTTTGTTGCTGGTTGTGCGGGGGGGGGGGGGGGGGGGGGGGGGGGGGAGCTCAGCTCATCAGCATGAAGGAGGCGCACGGGAGACGTGGGGCGCCGCGGCGTGTCTCTGCTCATTAGAGGAGCGACCCTGTAATTCGGGGAGCGAGCGACTCTGCAATCAGGGGCCTATTCATTAGCGCGGGGGGGCGGAGGGGAGGGAGGGGGGTCCCGCTTTCATCTGCGACCGCTCCAAGCTGCCAATCACCCGGAGCGGACGCATCACACGATGACAAAACGCTCGGGGATGCTCGTGCGTGCAGAGCAGACGCGCGCGAACGCCGCCTGCAGCTCGCGTTTAAAAAGGGGGAGAGATGGTGCGTTTTTATGGTGTAGAGTGCTGGCAGGTGGCCCCAGCGGTGTCAGCCTCATAATCATCTCCGTGCCACGCGTATACATGGCTTTTGTTCTAAGATTCCACAAGGAGGAGAGGTTTTTTTAAACGGGTTTCCTCCTGGATGGGATTGATTGAAAGTGATTGATTGGGGGAGTGGTGGGGGGGTTGTGGGTTTAGGAAATAATACGAGTATTCCATCAGTGCTTTTGTGTTGCGAGCGGTGCGCTCCTTCCTCACGCACTTACGGTACACTTGCACACAAAAGACACACGTGTAAAAAGGAGGCAGACGCGACGCAACTTTTGGGGATCTGCAGTTGAATCGTCGCCTCAAAAATGTGTCAATGTGGTTCGAATTCTTTACTTTCTTTAAAGAGTTCACCCCCTTTTGTGTTCACTGTTAATCCGTCAGGGGACAAATGAGATAACCAGCGACCTAAACAATCACGGTGCCGAAATGTTATTTTGATGTAGGACGTTTTGGAGTTGAGTTTCATTAAAATGTAAAAACAAAAATGAAAAGTCACTCTTTTTTTTGGGGGCTGAGAACAGTTGACACAAATAAATTATAGAGCCATTTTTTTAGCTTTAGAGTCGCTGATGTGCAGATTTATTTGGACAGATCGATGCTTCCCCTTGTTTCCAGGTTTCACTATGCGTCCTGGATTCCACGGTGGGATGCTGCTTGATGGAAGTTCGTGGGCGGGGCTTAACCTGAAATCTCTTCAGTGGTAACAACCCAAATGAAGGTGCACATTGGGCCAGCTTGCTCGAAGTATTCCACCCCTGTTTCACATTGCAAGCTCCTTAAGTGCTGTCAATCAATGTAACAACAACTGTAGATAATCTGTGTTAAAAGCCAACAAGCTCCCGGATCAATAGACACGCTTCCATTTCCTGCTAAATTCAGCTTGGAGATGAAGTGCAGGGCATTGTTCTCTCAATAATACTGCAAGTATGAAAAGAGTGCCCTCATGTAATGTGGGGATTTCTGTCTTTGAAAACGTGCACTTCCCCTTACATTTTAAGGTACACACACACACTCACACACACACACACACACACACACACACACACTCACACACACACACACACACACACACACACATACGCACTCCCTTTTCTGCATGAGTAAATTAAATTTCATCCTCAATTATTCAAACACTAACATTTGGGTAACGGCTCTGATACATTTTTATTAAACTGCAGCAGTATTTACAATGTACAATCACTTCATTCCAAGACACGTTTAAAAGTGCTTTTTCTTCAAAGGTTAAGTTTTGTTCTAAATAAATAGGAGTTTCCTGACAACAACACAACAACAAATAACAGTAAAGCTGCGAACGTGCTCATCACCGATACAAAAAAACAATTGCTGAGGTTTTACTGTAATACTGCTACAACACTCTGATTCCAAATACCTTGAGTGGGAAAACCATCCTGACCTGATGCAACGTTTTGCGTTCCATCAAAAAGAGGAAAAATAAAATGTAAGTGGTCTTCTTATTTGCAAAAAAAAAAAAAAAACCTCCCACGTTGGAGTGAAAGTGAGTCAAAGAAGAATCCAACCCGCTGCAAACAGATCGCAGAGGACGACGCTCCCCAAAAGAGCACACGACTGAAAGTGCGTCCCGAAGGGAATTCTGTTTTTTTTTTCACAACATCAGACGACGCAGATAAAAAAAAAAAGATGTAAACAGGATTTCAGCGGCTGATGGGAAGCTGCGGTAAAGAGACGGACGGATGGTTCAAGTGGGCCGGGGCGGCGAGGACGGAGAAGGGGTGAGCTGAGACCAAGAGAGACTTCATTAACACCCTTATTCCACACGTCACGCTTCATGTCAACCATTTGAAAAACAGCCCATTCCATCCTGCATCTCAATGCTCACATGCGATGATAACGATGCTGAACGATCTCCCTCTCGTCTCACACACATTGGATTATCCCCGATGCCTTAATGTGTAAGCCGCGTTTTACGTTCATAGGTCGCAGAGGTTGACACAGCGTGCGCATGTAACACTGCAACGCCTTTTCTAGAATGTTTGTTTTTGACGTTCAGCCTTAATCTGTAAAATAACCACCGCTGTTGGATAAATGAAGGAAGCACAACCTCAAATCGAAATGAGCTGCGTCACAGATTTGAAAAGCACAACGAGTCTTCATCATTTCCATTTGGGGTGATTAATGGCGAGATGTCCCTCGCAAAGTGGGACCGACTCAACGACCCTCGAACTCACCGTCCAGGTACCCGTGCAGGGCCAGCAGGTGCGGCCGGTCCGGGCTGCCGAAGGGCGAGTAGTGGATGTCGTCCGGCAGCGACGGGGGCATCCTGGACATCGGCGCCCCCTGCGGGTACCCGCTCAGGGGCGGCTGCTTTTTGTGTCGAGCTCGGCAGTTCTGAAACCAAACCTGGGGGAAGGAATCAGATGGTGAGCAGTCAGCGGCCGGGGGGGCTCACTCTACAACACCGACTACACCACCGTGGATATGAGGGGTTGTTTGTTCGGATCCATATCAATAGGATGCCTCCTGGTTTAATGTAAATAGATCCTAATCAGAATTGAGGAGTCAAAAGTCAAAAATGAAAAATGTATCATACTGTGCTGTTTTCTTTTGAAACCTGCTCCGATCTCCAAAGATAATTGAACTCTGCAATTTCAGGGGGAAATGCGTTTACGGGTTGACACTGCTCCATTTGGAGGATCTATACAAGTGAGAACATTTCTGAACATTTCTGGGCAGAAATTCTCTTAATTTACAAGGTTATTTTCCCCCAAAGAATTAACCGAATTAAAGAAAAATGCCATCTGGCAAAACAACGCAGATATTTTTTGAAGAGCTAAAGTTCAGCGTGCTGAGAGTGTTGCAGAGAGTTGTCTCATCACATTCAATCCTATTTCCCAAGACCAGTTCAAAATAAAACCCGTTTAAAGGTCTCCTACCTGTATGACACGTCTGCTCAGTCCCGTCATTTCCGCCAGTTTCTGTAGAGTTTGAGCATCGGGGTTGTTGTCTTGAGCGAACTGAGACTGCATCACCTGCCGGGACACGCAATCATGAATCCACACACGCACACGCGCACGCACACACACACACACACACACACACACACACACACACACACACACACACACACACACACACACACACACACCTGCAGCTGCTCAGCAGTGAACGACGTCCTGGCCCTCTTGGCGGGCTTCGGTTGGCCGTCCTGGTCGGAGGGCAGCGCTCCCTCCAGAGTGAGTCCTGTCCCTTTAAGAGAGCGCAACCTCTTACAGGCCTGCATGTTCCTTCACCCCTGAGATACATCTCATTTTGTGAAGTTACACAAAACAACATTTGTCCAACCAGCCGATGTAACACACTCGAGGTGTTTTCATGCCGGCGACCTGCAGAGGCCGAAGTATTTATAGACCCGTGAAACTGCTGCCTTCGGTGGAAGATGGTGACTTCTGGCTTTCTTCCTCAGGCTTATTTGATTGGCTGATTTTGTAAGAGCTCCCCGAAAAATGCAGGTAATTTTGGAACAGGTTTATGATTGTACCTCATGTTGGGTGAACAACCACTGCTCAAACTCTTAGCAAAGATAAGAGAGGGCCGCATGAAGTTTAAATATTTTTAAGAGTTTTTCGACTGTATAAGGAGCTTCTGCACGTTTTCATCCAGGGTGCCAAAAGCTTGAGGAGGACCCTTAAAAGGTACATTTGGACCCTTTAGAGATCAACACATGCACGAGCACCGTTGACTCCTGCACTGCACACGTCCACGCCGGAGTCTGATACCGTTTTCTGCAGCTCGGCGCAGGTTGTCCAGCATGACGTCGTAGTGGCTGCGGCAGAGCACCCTGCCCTCCACCAGGCCGAACTCCTCCCCGGTGGACAGCTGCCTCTTGCAGGAGAAACAGGCGAAGCAGGCCAGGTGGTACACGCTGCCCCGGGCCCGCCGCACCCAGTCGCTGGCGAACACCTGCCGGCCGCACTGCGCGCACTTAGTGCCGAACCTGCTGTGAGGAGGGAGGAGGCGACACACCTCGGTTTCATTTATGCCCAGCTGTATTTAATTATTCTTACCTTTATATTTCAGAACTCTGACACTACGTTTAGATTCCATTTGAATCGTATTATCGTGCAAAGGAATGTTGTTAATCTGTCAATCTGCAGGAAATGTGGAGTCAGACCACCTGTCTTCAGAGTGACTGAAGTCGCTCTCAGTGTCGGTGCATATTTTCAGATCAATTTGCATTAAATCAAATGAGGGTTTAGTGGTGGATCTGCTCTTTAACTGTCTAAGAATCGCTGTGTAAAAAAACGTTGTGTTCGTGGTTTGCTGTCATTATTGGATCTTGTAAACCCCTTGTAAACCCATCGTGACCATTATGCTGATTATATTTTATAAAGATAAGCCGAATGCTTGTACTTGGGTCCAAAGGTTGATAGAAGGGAGAAAATATCAATTTGCTGTAAAACACACAGAAATACGAATATTGAGTTCAATAATTTATCTCCTGCGCTAAGTATTTTAATATCACCTCTCACTTTATTTTCTTTTTCCATTTATGTGTTTTATGAATTTGCTCTTCAAAGATTTTGAGATAAAGTATTTTACTAGTTTACTATCTAGTAAAAAGCATTCCCTTTAACCGATGACGGGTTTTGATGCAGTGAATTCAATCATAAAACATGTCCACATTTACGACACATTAAAAATAAAAAAATATACTATACTATACTAATATATATTTTCTTTTACTTTTGAATTTCTTAATGAATGAGAAGCATTGCAAAAATCTGGTTTACAGAAAATGTAGTTAATGATGATATTTTATCGGTATTTGATGTTTTTTATTAACGTGAAAAACAACAGGAATGATGCTGTTTGAGTTTGGACTTAAACGTTGTTATTGAAGTCCTCTGAAGTTAAATGAATTTGCTTAAAACATTTGCACGGAATATTCGGCAGTTTATTAATCGATCACATGTAAAAACAAAGAAACCGAGAGAAAAAGAATCGAAATAAAAACTAAATTTAAAAACAAAAAGAATTAATTTACATTTAAAAATAAACGTTTGAATAGCCTCAGTTTAATTAAGGTAATTCCACACATTTGAATTGAACCTCGTTATGACTATGTTAATTAAGTAATCCATCAGATGTTTTTTTTTCTTCTATTAAACTGTGGTTGATTTTAAAAAAAAATCGTTTCACATATTTAAGCCTCATGGAAAAAAATAACTAAATGAATAATAAATCGTAAGAATGCGGATTTTTCTACCTGAAATAATCCAGTTTGCAGTAGATTTCTTTGTTTTTAACGTAGCAGCTGTTGTGTTGCCGCAGAGACGCTCTGCAGACGGAACACTCCAAACACCCTGAATGCCAGTTCAGGTTGTTGACCTGTGGACATTCAAAAGAAAACACAACCACACTCACATGTTCTTCTGAGTATTTGTGACCGACAACTGCACATTGAGGTTTTACGATTTCTAATGAACTAACTTTAAAGCGTTTATTCAGTCATTCATTTTTCTAAAAGTAGCCAAATCACCCCCACATGGTCCTTTCCCCCCATTTTTGCACAAATGGTATTTTAATAAAGGCAAAGTTGCTGACAGTGTAAACGTCGATGCCGTTCTCACCTTGAGCAGGTACCGGTCGTGGATCTCCATGCCGCAGCTGGCGCACCGGTTCTTGGCCGCCGGGGAGCAGAGGCAGGCGGCCTCCGACGGACTGGACTCCGCGGACTCCTTCTTCACCTCCGATTTAGACTGCGTCACAATAATACGGGTTTATACTGAGAAACACGAATACCTGCATTGTCGCCTGCTAGTTTCTATTCGGCAACAACAACAAAAAACAGCTTAAAATGTTACTGTAGTCCCGGAAAAACGCCAATAAGCCTTTTAACACTACTTCGACTTTTTATCGTCAACATTTCCATTCGCTTACTTGTTGGTTTTTGTGTGTGTGTATAACAACAATGTCTATCTCTACCTAAACATGCCGCATTTCTTAATGTAATCAAAAAATTAAAAGCAGCACATCTTTTTCTTCGTGGCGGTACTCTCCACGACTCTCCCAGTTCGTGCACGCATGCAGCCCCAAGTGCCAGGCAAGCCTGACGGGAACCTGAACGCCTCACAGTCCTGCGGTGGTTACCCCGCGTGCAAAAAGTTCAGGAAAAATACGCAATCAAAGAAGCTCACACCGACTGAAGGACAAAGAAATCAAAAGGTTGCAAAGCGAACGCGTCCAGATGTTTATGACTCACCATCTTCGAGTCTTGCACGCTGCCTATTTGGAGAGAAGATGGAGCTTGGTTCGTGCATTACGCATCTCTGCCCCAACCCACACTACATCCGGTCCAAAACAAGGAATAACAGTTTCTCCTGCATTTAAGCCCTGGCAACAAAAGGAATTTTGATGCAATTAGAAGCAGGGGAAGAAAAAAAAAACCCATATATAGGATCGATCATTCCTCTTGTGCGCAATATGAGGCTGTATTCCCGTGCAATCAAAACGCGGTGAAAAGAAAGGATGGCACTAAATCTACAATTAGCGGCGGATTGAAATGCTACGCTTGATAAGTGGCAACCCGAGTGTCAATTTCGTCTGGTAATCAAGAAAAGGCAACCGAGCCATCAAAAAGAGAGCGAGAGAAAAAAAAACGGCGCATCCTAATTTCAATAGCTGTATAATCGAAAATATCTCCAAAGTGAAGTGGCCCAATTGGAGATCGGATCTATTCATAACTGACAATGTGCAGAAACTGCAGCTGATCTCCGGGCATAAAGGAGCCTGATTGTCTCGTTGTCATGATGGACCCATTTAAGTACTTGAGGCTCCCCTGGGTGATTACAGCTGCATTCACGAACTGCCAAAAAATCCGCGTTTAGGTGGCAATCCGGGGTATGTGTTGTCCTTCATCTCGTCGAAATTAACAGGAATGCAAGATCATGTTAATTACCAGCTAGTGTATAAATATTGGAGGCGGTGAAAAACATATACTTCATACATGGAAAAACTCCCGATAACAGCGAAAACATGGTCCAATGATAGTTTCCCCAGAACATCACAGAGAAAATATCCCAATGCTTCCGCGGGACATCGCTCTTTAAAAAAACAAAAACAATAACAACAACAACTCTTCTATCTGTCTGTGTTCAGCACAAAAACGATAATCCAACTTCATCCACTTTGTGGGGATGAAGAAGCCAAGTGGCACCGGCGTGCGTGCGTGCGTGCGTCGGAGCGCGCTGCGGTTCCCTCTCTGCGCCTCTGCGCTCATAGTTCACACCCAGTGCAGTCAGACAGGATGTGATGCTGCCCATCGGACCAGCACACCCGCGGGCTCACACCCTCCTCTGTGCACGCGCACGTACAGGGCACAAAGGCACGAAGAAGAAACACGTACACAATGGTGGAGACCCACTGGAAACACCCACCGTTCCGCTTAAATGTCTTTCTTTTTTCGTAAAATGATGCCTGCGGATTGGAGGGTGGAGATCGCTTCACCGTGTCACTGCTGATTGCAGGGCGATGGAGCAAAAGAGTTGCTAAAGGTGATAATGGTGATTTTTAACACTTACAGTCTCATGCACTCGTCTTTTCTGATCAGTTTAGGTCTTATAACAACAACCACGTGCACATTGAAAGAGTTATTGTAGCTTCATAGTTCCACGATGCCGTCGAACTTTATTGCAACATGTGAAAGAGGAATGTTACAACTTTAATAAGTTAAATAATAGATCCCTTTTGTGGTTCATTGATCATTGAGATTTTGTCATGGGATACTTTTTAGGTTTTATTCTTTGAGTGGAAATGTTTTTATCTGATCTGAAACTGTATTTCTGGTATCCGTGGGCATGACACACAATAACACAACATTGTTCAACATTGGCGATTTTGAACAGCTCACCCAGAGGCTGAAGGCAGGATCAATTCAGAAACCCGTATCTCACTCATAACACCATGGATGGATTTTCTTTCAAGTTTGTGTGCGTGTGAAAGCACCAGAGACACACAATAACAATAATAATCCCAGAAAAAGTGATGATTCCATAATATGGGCACTTTTAAGTGAAGTAAAACGAGCAAGACAATCCGTCTTAGATAAATTGACGTTTTAGCGATTTCACATGTGCTCTTTTTTAGATTGAAGGCTCAACAGTGATACCAGAGCTTTAAATGCATTTCACGAGAATCATTAAACTACCCGCACCTGAGAGAAGAGAGAGAGAACAGATACTCAAAGCAACAGTTCCCGTGAAATCAATAACACTTTAATTCTCATTGATGACCTTAAAAGCAGAATCGCCCGGGACTCTTTGTACAGGCTGCGTGTCGCCATCCAGCCGCTCGGTGCATTAACTGCAATTACAGGTGGAGCGGGGTCAACAGGTCAAGATGAAGCCTCCATTAGGGTCGTTTTTGAGTGACGATGTGCATTAGAGTTGAATTTCCTTTTTCAGACAGCGATTTTGGAGGTACGTGATCCAAGCGAGAGAAGCTTTTTGGACCGTTTACCGGCTAAAAAAAAAAGATGAAGACATCTTCACCTTCTCACGCATTTTACCTCAAACATTTTTTGCGAAAGCCCTAAAAGTGCATTTCATATAAAACGATGAGATCTGAATAGCGCCTTCTGTATGTGTTATTTGCAGAAAGGGACACGCCGTGCAGCACGGCTCTTTAACCGTTTCCTGTTCTCTCCTGGAGGAATTTCCTCCTTGACAATTTGTCAACATGAAACGCACGACAACCTCCTCGGCTGCGGTGATATTTGAGGACGGCTCTCCGCGTTGCATCCCACAAAGCTCTGTGCGTATACGTGTGTGTGTTTGTGTGTGTGTGCGACGGCCCTGTACTGTAGGCCTTCACCTTCCAGTTGCCTGCGATCCACACAAACAATGACTGACCAGCAATAAGCTGCCCCAATAACAACAAACTGTAACCGCATGCTAAAGCTATTAGACTCCTCCGATGGGCCCCAGCGGACCGCTTGATGGCTGCAATGTCGACAATGCGTGACGTGTGGCGCTGCAGAGAAGTTCAGACAAGGTCAAAAGCTTTATTTGCTGTCTGTTTAGCAACCGGCCTTAAGGTGTTGCCCTTTTTCCGTGGCTGAATAACAATGGTTTCAAACATCACGGCCTTCACTCAGAGGCCTTTGTGGCTAATGGAGCGTAATGAAAGCTACTGCTGTAACTGTCAGTGGAAGAATTTTGGGAAATATTCTGTGAAGTTGAGCAGCCAAACGACGTCATCTGACAGCTAAATAATGCAAGGTCGTTGGTTTTCCTCTTTGATTTGCCAGGAGCAACAGTTTTCTCCTCCTGTCACTGAGGCTCGAGTCGTGTTTTTTCTCAAGCAGTTTCAACAGTTTAGAGTAATTACTTCTCATGAGAACTTTTATCTGAACTTGAGATCTTAATAACCATTCAAAAATCAATCAATGAAAAAGACTACTTCATCACTACTGTGTTGCAGCACTGGAAGGGTAACAGCTGCCTTTTACTCATTTTCTCTGGACATCAAACCATACTCCCCCTGAAACGTCAGACTCTGAGTTCTCATGATTAAATCCCCTGACAACGGTGGCATGTTATCATCAGGTCAGTTGAGTTTTAAAGTTGTAATTGTGTTCTCCTTCCCCAGGGTTAGGGGTTTTTCCTAAACTCTCGGTACTAAAGAAGTGCATCGTTTTGTTGCAATCTTCAAAAGTACCACTAGAGGCCACCAAACATGATCGCAGCGCGACTTCAATAAAAATGAATGAACCTTTTTCCCCCTCAAGACTTAAATCTTCTTGTTGCTTATTGACGTATGTACAATTTGGAACTACAGTGCAATCATAATCTGTTTTTTTTATTTTTCTCAAGATAAATTACATTGCTTCAGTAACTATATTAAGTCTTTTTAGGCTCATGCCAAGTATTTTATACAGTAAAACGTGGTTCATTAGCGCTTTAGCTCGATGTCTTATGTTACATCAGTTGTTAACAATGTTAATCTGTGTTCTCTTCGTGGTTGAAATACATCCGTACGTTTGTAATCTTGAGCGTGCACGTTGAAGCATTAACAGCGGCGGCTCTTCCCTTCTGGCCGAGCGCCCGCGGTCATTGATTTCCTCCGTTCGAGGTGCAGGCGCAATGCAATGTGCATGACTCATACCTCTCTCTTTCAATGGCCGCATGTAACGGAGAACCGGCACGGAGCCGCAGTAACAGGGGTGACTGATCCAAAGAATGAAGGGCGTGGCGAGAACGCAAAGGCCTCATATGGTTCCTGTAGTCCTTCTGTCACTGACGTCCATGTTAAAATACTCACAGGTGCCGCTGTGGTTTTTTGGGTTGCTCCGCTTTGTAATTCCTGTATTCCCAAACCGGTTCCCCCTGTTAGCCCAAAGTAATGGAATCAACGAGCAGCTGAAATGTGAGCCAAACGCGTGGCTAAATTGTTGAAATTCTTGGCTAAAAGAAACGAATAAACAACAAAAATCGATGTAATAGTCGACTAAACAACCATGGAAACACTCTGAATGAGTTCAAATCAATATTTGAAGTGGTTGAAAGTGAGGTTAAGTTAGTAGAAGAAAACACTCCAAATAGCTTCAAGCGATGGATAAATGTTGAAAGTGAAGTTGGAAACAGTCACCTGCTAACATGACCGAGGTAACAAACACAGACGATGGAATTTGCACGAAAACAATGTTGTCACAAAAAACACTTTTGTTTATTGGTGCTAAAAAAAAAAATATCCGGTTTATAATCCATGTATTTGTAAGTGGATGGATACAGATGATGTGTTGTGTGAGCTCATGTGAGGCTGCGAATCACCGCTGAAAGGCGCTTTGGACAAATGAGTCCACCGACTGTTTGTTTAAAGCCCTCTCGGCGTGTATACGCGCTCGACGCCGTGCGATTTTTCACGGTTGAGTAACTGCCGAGGACGTGAAGAAGCACATTAATAGAAGGAAAAAAACTCATGTTTGCCCATGGGAGCTCGTTGCGGAATCACTCTGACGTTCGCAGCAACAGGCTCCGTCCGCTCTGAGATCAAACCCGTCTAGATTACAGGCCTCAGGCCGAGCTTTCAACAAACAAAAGCAACGGCTGCGTTACCCCATCCCTTTCTCCGGGAAGTTGTAGTGGAGACAAGGGTAAAAAAATAAATTAAAAAAAAGCTCCAGTTATTCAACAAATACAAGTTTATTTGGAGTACAGACAAGGAAAAATGAAGGGCTTTTTTTTTCTTTTTTCCGGGGCTTGCACTCCATATGACATCAATTTGGGGGTATTGTGTATTTTGGCCCGAGCGTGTGGTCCATGATAGATGACAGGGGAGAAAATCACGAGCCGCTGGCTCCGGCACAGACGCACAAATTGCTTTCAGCTGATTGCCTCATTCTGCTTGATATTTATCAAGTGGATTACAGTATGCCCCTTTATTTACAGCCAGGAAGCAGCTGATCAATTCCACTAACGGGGGGTGGGAGGGAAATTGGGGAGGGGGACGGGGGGGGGGGGGGGGGCGACACTGATGTTTTTTCTCTGCTGGCTGAAGGAACAAACCCCTCAATCGGCCAGTGAGCAGTGTGAAATTAAGTGCATGCTCTACTGCGTCTCGTTTCACCACATCAAAAAGGGTAAAAACATCCGGAAATACAGATGTTTTTTGAGACAATCCCCGAACCCCCACGCCGACGTTGGTTGTGCAGATGTTGCTCCGGTGTAAAACGTGATAACGGAGGACAGGAAAAAAGGGGTGGGCGTAACTGAAAACAAATGGAAAACGGACAGAGGGAGGCTAATTATTTAACATCCTACCAGTTGAACCCTTTTCTCCTGTACGCCATGCATTTCCTCTGCTCCCATCTGGCTTCCATGTCACAATTCATGTTTGTGTTTTGCACGAGCGGGGAGGGTGTGATTTACTGATTCCGACAGACCAAACAGGAATAATTTCGGTAATTTGTTATTTTAAAGTTCAATGTGGGCCGTTTGTGTATTTATTTATTTTTTCAACTAAGAAAGGTTAAAAACTAGCCGGAAAACTGTAAATTGTGACATCCCAAATACTTGGGTGAGATTAAGGAATTAACTTGGATATACACCTTCGTTTTATGAAAAGTTTTTCATTCTTAATTCGGCATTCATTTTTGAGTTGTGTTCCTGGTTGTGTTCCTGAAGCAGGCCAGCCCAATAATGAATGTTATTTTATCCTGTTTTTGGTCTCCTGCATCTCCAAACGTACCATATGGGCGAGCTTCTCTTTGTTTCTCTGAGAAGTAAAAAATAAAATTCAGTACAGTTTCCGACTCATGTTTTTCATTTTTGAAACACTCTACTGACTCCACTGATTCTGCACAATGGCCTGACTTGTCTTGTCGTTGTGTGTTGTCTCGTATCTGGAGCTTTCTAGATGTAAGCGATGTAATCAGGGTCAACCCAGCCTGGTGCTTCAAATCTATAACTCGAAGCTTGTGTTGAGGGGCGAGGAGTTCAGAGCTAAAAGTCCGGCTATCTCCCCACTTCCACTGCCTTGATTTTGATCTCCTTTTTTCCTTTTTTTTTCAAGAAGAAAGGTTGGACCATCCATTAGCAAGATGCTGAACCTCTTCCAGCCTTAGGATCTGCTGCTACGCCTAAACTCCTTCTACACGGCAATAAGCTGTTCAGCCCCTCGACCTCCCAGAAGAGAATTCCTGTGAGCAGCGCATTATTTGTCTGTTGGACGAAAACAAGAAAACGGATCTGCGACTAATCAGCAATGAAGAAACTGCACGTAAGTAAAATATGGATGAAATCAGGTTCATTTTGGCACAGCGAAGATGTTCTCTGTGTGTAATTCAGCCCGCGTGCTCTCGATACGTTTGAGGACTCAGGCCGAGGTCAAAGGCCGGCTACTTACCCAATCGGGTAACCGGCTCCAGAAGGGAAATGACCTCCTTCCGACCACTTGCGCTCACCTGCAGTGACCCGGAGCAATCAGAGGCACCACCCAGCCTCTTCCAACACCACCCGTCCCCCCCGTCCCCCACCCGAGAAGGCCCACTCCGAGTTCAAGTGTTTAAACTGTCGCATCGAATAGCCTCAAGCGTGGAGATCACTTGTGCCGGACGCTTTGTGTGTTTAGGTTGATGCCGACTGCAATATCCTGCAGCTCGGCTGATCCCCGCGGCTCCGGGTCGAGAGTGGCGGGGTGGGTGGGGGGTGAGGCGGGAGGGCGGGGGGGGTCGAACTGTGTCAAGCATGCAGGGGCCGTGACAGGAAACGTGGGGACGAGAAACACCTTTTCATCCATTTGAATAAGTCTGTCCGAGGGAGTGTTTTTGCGTTTCCACGCACCCTCGACCCGCCCGAGCACTTGAGACGCGACTGAATTGCAGCGAGGGGACTCCGCGTTTGTCCACGGTGAACCGTGCCGACGAAGGAGTCTCGCTCCTCCCGCAGAGCTCAGATCCCTCGTGGCGAGTGGAGCAAACGGTCCGAGGGCCGAGAAGCCTTAAGAACCAGCTCACACAGTGAGGCCCCAGTGACTGATAACCTGTTTCATGTAAATTGGCATTTTTAAGGAGGTCATTTGAAGATGCTGATGTTTCTTACCCGCTGCCTGCCGTTACTTAGTCAACGCGAGTTATTTTAAGCCAAAACAACGATCTAAACGCTGCGCGTTCCACCCAGCAGGTGGGGGAGGACACTGAGTCGGGTGATAATTCTCCGTGGGGGTTTATCGCCTCTCACGTTACGCATAGCCATTCAATCATTTGTTTGTGTGCAAAACGGACAAGTACAGTTGATTAATGCTACTTTCCAACAGTGATAAATGGACTATTAGCCTACTCCGGAGGAGGTCTGCCCTCCTTTTACAATCAGCTGCGTTATAACAAATGATACCTGCATTTCGGGACCTACCGCTGAGGGGCTCTTTCGGGGGAAACCCCATCTGAGATAACACACACGATGCCCTCGCCCTCTTTCGCCTGCACACATCGCCTCTCCGTCAGCCGGGTCGGCTCGTTCCCCAACTGGACAGGAAGTCTGCTAATCTGTAACCCGACCCGGGGGGGAGGAAGACGTCAGGAACAAGCCTTCAGTGCTTTCACCAATCGTATTCATCACCAGAGTCGGGGCCGAGGCTCATTTGGAGCTGGACCATAGCTTAACTAAACATCTTCCCCGTAAAATAAATGCTTCCAGGTTACTCCCGGTCCAGGTTCCACTCATCGGGGCATCTGATCTCAATTAGCAGGAGTGCCATAGGAAGCGGCGGGCCTCGTTCTTGCGGGCTGAGCCAACAGCGCCATGGCAACCGAGCAGCCCGTCTACGAGTCCCTTTCAGTGCACTCGTGACGATGATTTGATAATTAGTTCCTGATGCCTCTCATACTTTTTCATATCAATCATATCTGGGGAAAACTGAACGCATTTCAAGTGTAGTTTGAAGCGGCGAAGGTCGGTTAGTTCGGGGATCTGAAAGTCACATTGAGGAGTGATTGATGGATGCACTCGGTTTGCCGTTGGGAAAGATTCAACACTAAACAATGAAGGAAAAGCGTGTTTCAACATGTATGAAGAGGGAAGATGTCACCGTCGTGTTCCAGGTTCCAAGAAGTATGGAGTTTTAAACAATTCCCAGAACCGCCCTGTTTAAGTAGTGGACGACATTTTTATTCATTATTTATGTGCAAACAAAGTCACAAACACAAGGCACTACTTCTCTGAGATTATGCACGTCAGGCCTGCAGCAATTTGTTATTAATGTGAAGTAATCAAAACCACGTTGAATGCTTTTTCTTCTTCTAACACGACACTGAATTCATCATGAAGCACACCGAACATTATTTATTTTGGTCAAAGTAGATCATTGCATTGTAAATGTGAAGGTGTGTAAATAATGAGATTTGAATTTCCATTTCAGCTGAACAATAAACCTGCAGGAAATAAACGCACAATACAAAACCAATCCTAGTGACAAGAAGCTGAGCTCATGCAGTTTGTATGTGAACCATTAATAAATCCCCTCGTCCTCTCGCAAGAAATAGAATATGTAAAAATAAAACTTTTCCACAGATGTTGTGGTTTGGGAGCGGCAGCTCAGTTATTATATCAAACCGATAAAAAAAACAAAAAAAAAACATAACCATTAACTCTCTAAAGAGAGCGGAGCTAAAGTTAAAAAAAAAAATGAGTTGAACATGTTTTTGTTCAAGATTTTACTCTTCTCCTTGTGGACGAGCTGAAACCTAAATTGCTACAGTATGCAGGAAATTACTTCAACAGACAAACATCTCGCATCGCTTCGGTTCAGATAATGTATCAAAGATCAGAACCTGGCAAATCCACTGCATTGTTGGTCTCATTGTAAAAAAAACGACGGCATCCTCCCCAAATTCCCAACAAAACACAAATCAGATTTACTTTCAGGATAGAGTATGGATTGTAATGAGCGGAAACCATTCAGGGTTACTTGGATATTTAATAATAACTTGTTTAAGAGTCGATATTGTAAAACCCCCCCTGCTTTTAATTATGAACATTTCTAATGGTTTTAATGTCAAGCGATGTGCGTTACATTAGTTCCCCAGCAGGTGGCGGTACAGCACTTTGAAATCTCCCGGGAGCCTCCCTGTGGCCTTCTTCCCACTGCAATGATTTGAATGACACATTTGAAGCTTCTCATTTCCCTCATTTAAAGACTTTTTACACGCTAGATGCAATCCTGACATCAACTATTGTAAAAAAAAAAAAAAAGATCAAATCCAAAAGACGATGTCCTACTGGCAGCAGACTTTCTTTGAAATGCATTGCTGCCTAAATGAAGGAAGTAGAGGGCACAGAGTTACCGCCCCTTCCCTCTGTCTGTGCTCTTAAGGCCGGCCGGAGCACATTAGTAGGTGGTTGTGACGAGAGGAGCTGAGCCATGTCTACTCATTTACTTTTTTAGAAACATTGCGAACCAACATTTTCAGGGAACCTGTAGGAATTATGAAAGGTGAGTCCTCCAATTATGAAATGAAACACCTGCAGGCAGAACGTCACGTTTTCACCGCCAGGTAACATTCACCTGGTGTTCTTCTTTGAAGGGTCAAGCATCTTCTCCGCCTGGTTCCTCCACCTGCTGCTGCTGGAGAGGCCATCGTGTGCTGCTGACTCAAGTGTCGGTAAGACAGTTTTCCCCTCATTGTATTTCATCATGATACCCTCATTCTTTCTTTATTATAAAACGAATCATACAAATGTGTATTGAGTTTCATGTGGCAGTGTTGTCCTGTCGATATTGACATTTATAAGCATCACTTTTTGTAGCGCAAATCAATCAAGGAGCAAATAGTGCCAATTTAAGTTAAACAGAACATAATGGGTTATTGTATCAAAACAAGTGAAGCCGCATCAGTGGTGGATGAATTATTGAAATCTCTCTTGACACAAAAGCATTTAGCAAAAATATACATTTTCAAATGTACTCGCTCCATGAATAGATGTATGAATAAGCTTTTTATTATTGATCAAAGAGTATAATACAAACCAATAAGCAACCGTGGGAAACCGTCACAAAGTCTAACCCACCTGTGGTGTAGACTCGCATTGACTAAATGTAAACCAATGAACTTAAAGTAGAATTGGCTCATGCTGTGCGCTAATGAATAACACGTTTCTATCTGCTTCCCGGCTCAATATGGACACACGTGACACTAAATTAAACCGCTCGTGCATCCAGTCGTCCTTCATGAAACCTACACTTATCTGCAGTGCGTGCTTATCTCTCCTGTCGTTGACTGCGCAGGAGGAAGACAAGACTGCTCGTTATCACGTTGCACTTTTGCAAGCGCGTGAAGGGACGGCCAGGAAGGAGAGGGGGGGGGGGGGGCAGGAAGCCGTATTACAACAGCAAAGTGCCAAAGATACGATTGCTGTTGGTCCTCGGACGCAGCAAGTAGGGAAGTCCTAATTTAGTAAACCCTTCGTGTGAAGGGTGAATGGCGGGAATTAAGGACGTGGGAGCTAGAATGTGAGTTTATACGTAAGTTTAGGGGTTTTTTTTAGCTTTAGAAGGTGCAATGGGACGCGTTCAACCCGCACAACAACACAACCGTATCAGGTTGCCTTCGTTATGAGGGGACACAACATCTGCTCTGTCATTTAGGTCTGCAGAGGGCAACACCATTGCAATGAAAGAGCTGATCTTTTTCTTTGTTTTTCAGTGAATCCCTGTTGTCATTACCCATGTCAGAACTCAGGAGTGTGCGTGAGATTTGGTGCAGATCGCTACCAATGTGACTGCACTCGCACTGGCTTTTATGGAGACAACTGCACCGTTGGTAAGTGCAGAAACATGTGCACAAGTGAACGACCTCCCGAGCACCCTGTTACACCAAACGCTAACCACAACTCCTCTGATGCTCTTTGGATTTCTGTTGAACGACGTATAGTTTTAATTACCACATTGTGCTTAAGATCCCTTGACGCTCTTCTACTGATGGGTGAGAGTGGTGATCCTCACTCTTCCACACTTCATGAACTGAAGAACTGAAAACACAAAACAAACTTCAAAATGAGAATAAAAACACGCCCGCGGGATGTTTGACAACCTGAAAATACAAAGGCTGCTCTCACACTATTCAACTGATCAATTATTCATTTAAAATATTCACAATTGATATTCCCTGCACAGAGGCCGATATGCTGGCCGTTTATTTCAAGAATAATCGATTCTCTCTTTTCACGTGCAGCGCAGCTCTGGACCAGAGTTCGTCTGGCGCTGAAGCCGAGCCCCGGCGTCGTTCACTTCGTCCTCACCCACTTCCACTGGTTCTGGGACCTGGTCAACAGCTCGTTCCTGCGAGACACAGTCATGAGACTTGTGCTGACGGGTAGGCGACATTTAAAAAAAACCCAATCCTCTAACAAGCCAGTCAATCGGCAGAATCACAGACCTCAGCAGATAAACCAACACGGCTTGCTGTTATCTTTTCTTTGCCAGAGCAAAAACACAAAACACAATATTGATCTCGTATTTAACAGGTGCAAGAGACATTTTGATGAACATCTTGCAGAGATAAAGGCATTTTTAGACGAGGCCTGGTGGCGTAATCGTCTTAATGCTCAAAAAGTGAAACATTTTTGACGAAGAATAAGCTTCATCAGGCTTCAGTAGTCAGCGAGTATCTGATCAATGCGGTTTTGGTCTCTTCATGGGATTTGTTGACCATAAGACACAAATAGTATCTCAGCAGGTTTATCCCTTAATTCTTCATATCGATTTGATTAACAGCATTTGGTGATTTTGCCCCAAAGTGAGAAGCGACCTTATTCCAAGCCCGCCGACCTACAATTCCAAGTACGGATACCTCAACTGGGAGTCGTACTACAACCTCTCCTACTACACCCGTCTCCTCCCTCCGGTACCCGAGGACTGCCCCCTGCCGACTGGGAACCAAAGGTGAGACGCGCGCCGCCGCACACGGAACAACGGCGTTCCTCCTTTTAAACGTCTCCTCCTCGACAGGTAAAGCGGAGCTGCCCGATCCAAAAGTGTTGACCGAGAGGTTTTTCAGGAGATAGACCTTTCGTCCGGACCCCCAGGGATCAAACCTGATGTTTGCCTTCATGGCCCAACACTTCACCCACCAGTTCTTCAAGACGGACTCTAAGGTCCAAGGGGGCTTCACCAAGGCGTTAGGACACGGGGTGAGACGCGCGCAGGCCACGCCCGTCGTTTCGTCACCATCAAACAATAAATACCGTTTTACCCTTTGTAGGAACTCGTCGTTGGTCGTTAGTGTGTTTGACTTGACGTATTGATTTGTCTTTGCCAGGTGGATGGAAGCCAAATCTACGGAGACAACCTGGTGAGGCAGCATCACCTGCGGCTTCATAGAGACGGGAAGATGAAATATCAGGTAGGGAAGTCTTCATTTAAAAGAAATGCACATTTCTCTCGGTTGGATGAGAAGATTCATCACTCTCACTCTGGTCGCGTACGCAGCCTTTCATTTCTAGTGCGGCCTGCTGCCGTCATCCAACAAAACCTCCACATTTATCCTGCACATGTATCACTGCCCATTACATGATCACTTTCCCCCTATTTACCATCGCTAAGCTAACCGGCTGCTAGATGGCTAGTTTCATAATTACCGTTCCAACCTTTCATCCAAGCTTTAACAAGAAGGTACTTAGAACATTTCCCAAAAATATCAAACACACGCACACTAAGACTTCTGAGTTATGTACGCCCTTTTTTTGCACGTCAGCCGTGTTGATTACTATCAAGGACGACTGCGTCACATGAGTGCTATTACAACATATGTTTCTATTATCCATAGAATAAATCTTGCGGTAAAACTGTCACGCTTACTGGTAGCATGACTTTGACAAGCTGGTTATCAGGGTTCAAGAGGGGGGGAACTTCCTCAAACCATTTCTGTCTGAAAGCCTCTCTACTTGAGGAAGTCGGTTCTGTGGTAGGCCGACATCTGCAGCGTAATGTTTGCAAGTTCTCTCACAACCCTTTCCCAGCAGAAGAGATTTTAGAGAAGAATTTGAGCACTGACAAATAGTGAAGAGAGTGGGGTATTTAAAAGGTTTTTTTTTTTTGGTTTGGGTTGGTTACAGACCGTGAAGGGCGAGATGTACCCACCAACTGCATCGGAGGTCCCCGTGCACATGATCTACCCTGAAAACGTACGTCCGGAGAAGCGCCTGGTCATCGGTCACGAGGTGTTTGGGCTCCTGCCGGGCCTCACCATGTACGCCACCATATGGCTGCGGGAGCACAACCGAGTCTGTGACATCCTGAAGGCAGAACATCCCACCTGGGACGACGAGCAGCTCTTCCAGACCGCCAGACTCGTCATCATCGGTGAGGGCGCCAGGAGAAAATCTTCCCCTTTTTTTTGTGACAGAGTGGTTGGTTTCTTTCCGTTTAATTCTCCTCAAACTGATTCCAATTGTTTTAACTTAAACATCCTCCCCTCCCCCCCAAAAAAACCCCTTTGTCCCACAGGAGAGATTATAAACATCATAATAGAAGAGTACGTGCAGCACCTGAGCGGTTACCTGGTGAAACTGAAGTTCGATCCCACCCTGCTCTTCAACGCACGTTTCCAGTACAGCAACCGCATCGCCCTGGAGTTCGCCCACCTCTACCACTGGCACCCGCTCATGCCCGACAGCTTCCTCATCGACGGGGACGACGTCCCGTACTCGCAGTTCATCTACAACACCTCCCTCCTCATGCACTACGGCGTGGAGAAGATGGCGGAGGCCTTCTCCCAGCAACCTGCAGGGCAGGTCAGATGAGTCGGCCGTTTATAACGCACGTGATTTTCTGCTCCGGAATACGCGAGAGATCCTTCGATGAAGACGTTGTGTAACACAACAACCAATGTGTTGCTTCATCTCTCCCTGAACACAAATGAGAGACAATATTATCAGATAATATTAAGCATATTTTTCCGGTAGCTTGCGGTTCGGCACCACGGTGACCTCTCTGTTTGTATCGCAGATCGGCGGAGGTCGCAACACTCACGCTGCGGTGCTCAGAGTGGCGGAAATGGTCATCAGGGAGTCGCGAGCAACACGTGTGCAGCCCTTCAACGAATACAGGAAGAAGTTCAACCTAAAGCCGTACACCTCTTTTTATGACTTTACTGGTAAGCATAGTAATGTAATATGGAATTAATGCTTTAGATTTCAAACTGAACATTTCTTTCACACACTTGGATTTCAAAGGATTTTAGGGGAAACCCCAAAAATATCTGTTTTTTTTTTAATGTTAGGAGAAAAGATCTCTTCAAAAGCAAAAGTTGATGATTAATGGTTTAATTGTTTTTGTAAAAAGTGTCAAAATATGTAAAGTTGAAAAATATTTTTGAAAAAAAAGTCAAGAAATATTTTGAAAAAGGTAATAATGTCAAAAAATGTTTTGAAAAAAAGGTTGTTTTACATCGTCATTTAAACACAAACCAGGCTTCATCCTTTTTTGTCTCTCTTTCTGAACAGATGACACAGAGATGGCCAGAGGTCTAGAGGAGCTCTACGGGGACATAGACGCTCTGGAGTTCTACCCCGGCATCCTGCTGGAGAAGACGCGCCCTAACAATCTGTTCGGCGAGAGCATGGTGGAGATGGGTGCTCCCTTCTCCCTGAAGGGCCTGATGGGAAACCCCATTTGCTCCCCTGAGTACTGGAAGCCCAGCACCTTCGGGGGAGAGACCGGCTTCAACATCGTCAAAACCTCCACTCTGAAGAAAACTGGTGTGCCTGAACACCAAGTGGTGTCCGTACGTGGACTTCCGTGTTCCCCGCAGGGAGGAGGAAACCAAACCGAGGGAAACGTCTACCGAATTCTGACGACGACGTCAATCGTCATGATTTGTTAGTCGATGTACGGCCTGTGGGAGAGATCGCAGTTGTGTGTTTGGAATCTTGACATCTTGACGCCTTTGTCTGTACCAGAAAGTGTTATTAAAAAAATAAATAAACGTTACCATGAGGCCACTGCACCGGGTCTCCCAGGGATCAAATCAGGAGCAACTGCGCATGAGGGAGGAATGCAGATCAAACTAGATCTTATTTTTATTTCCTGTTCTTGTGTGTGTCTTCATAATTTGAATTAAGAGGAACCTACGATGTCAATACCCAACGGTTGAACGTCTGAGTTCTCACTGACTGACCGACAGGATGCACGCGAGGTGTATCGCCTTGGAGGGCGTGTGTGAGAAAAGTGGTTTTGTCGACGACTGAAAAAGAGAAACAGGGTCGCTGTACTTCCCTGTTAATAGTTGCAATAGACTAAATATTTAAAACAAAAATTTGGCATGTCAGCGGGGCTGAATCCACTAAACTGTACACTCTACGAAGTTCCTAACACGCAGTAAACATGCCACTTAACTATTGCATTTAAGGTGAATTCATTATGAAATGTTTGAAGGTGTTGATGAATCGTAGTTCAGTATAGATCTGTATATCCCTGCAGCATGTGACCGATAGTCGTAGAAGTTTAATTTAGTTCAGAAACTCATGTACTTTATGTCAGAAATAACATAGGCCATATCTAAATTGTATGCAAAAATAGATACTGGTAGTGTAAATGTTTATTGATGCAGCCCCTCTTACCCTCATTTGGTTTAGTTGTTAACAGTCAAGTAGTTTGTGACAATGTAAAATATTCATGGCTATTTTACTAAAAAGGTCAATACTGTACAAATAAGTCAAACACATTTCTTACTGTACTTAAACTAACTCATAACTCATAACAAAAAAAACGTATAATTTAAATAGTATGAATAAATAAATAAAACAGGCACATTTTCAGAGTAGAAAGCAAGCCCACAATTCAGAAGTGTGCACAGAAATTGCTCTGCTAAAGCTACGAAACACATGATTTGCTAAATAAATTGCACGTGCTATTACAGAATATTGTTTCACTCATTAAAAAAGTAACATGAACTTAGACATCAAAAATACACATCTTTGATTGGGAGCTTGGAGATTTAAATACAATCCTTTTGATTGAGATTTTTTGTCTTTACATTTCAGTTATTGTATATAATAACACAACAAACACTATAGACTATACTTTTCCTTATCAGAGCCAAGTCAGCTGTTTCCTCCAGCCTTTATGCTAAGCTAACAACCTCTCACTCCATACACTTAAAAGACACTATGAAAATATTTTTTCTTATTTTGTCATATAATCCTGTGGCATTGTGCAAACTGTTCAAGCAATATGTTTTCAGTATATATTAAAAAAAGTATTTTTAAACTTATATTTTGGCCGTTTATTTGGAACTACTTACTCTGACTAAATCTGGCAGTCGAGTGGTCATTCTCCAGACGGTTAACTACCTGGGAACTGAACACAGGTGCGGGCACCGAAGTGGAATTAGACACTGAACTGATATGAGTGGTGGCGCCTACTGACGTGGAAGCAGTGGCTGCTGGGTAAAAATGAACGTCCACCGCCACGGTAGTGAGGCCCAAAGAGACGTGGTGAGAAAGGAGCATGGGGGAGTTGCCGTGAGTGATGCTGAGGCTGTGGTGGACGGGTGCCGAAAAGGCCTCGGCGCTCCGCAGGGTCAGCGAGGAGCGCACACCCTCCTCCCGTCCGGACGGCGGAGAGGCGGAAGGCGACGGAGAGGGCAACGCAGAGGGCAACGACGACGGCGGCGGCGGCGGCAGCGAGTCCTGAGACGGGCTGCGGCCGCGGTGATCTCCGTCACCGGTCCAGTCCTCAGCACACCGCAGCTGGATGCTGGGCTGCGACAGACTGCCGGCCTTGTCCTCCTCCAGAGAGGGATCGATCTGTAAAAAAGTATAACAAAAGTGATCAAATGAAGAGTACCAGGCCTGATGTTATTGCGACTCTTATTTTAGTAGTTGTTGTAGTAATAGTAGTAGTAGTAGTTTAGCAAAGTGTTTCACTTCTCTTAAAAACAATCGGACCGGACGTAAATAAATATTTTTTATGACACGGTTTTCTTTTCTGATTCATCCCCTGTCTATCACCTACATTACCCACTTAAACAAATGTACCACTCACAGGTTGAATGGAGAGTTGGAAGCGCTATAATGACAGCAAATGTACATGTTAGTTGGCTAAATGTTAAACGCAAGTATTTCTAAGGTCTAAAGCATGAGGACATTCTTCACAATCCCTCTTCTGTCATACGTCTGCGCTGAATTATTTGACTCGGTTCACAACCTCAGAATGCGTTTTCCCGTGTCATCAAACCTCTGTGTCGAGAATGGGCTCAGGATACGTCTCCACGGGGGACCAAGTGACCGTCGTCCTGGAAACCCTGAAAGGCAGGCTCCATCTGCACGGCGACCAGGCTGGGCCCCGGAGGCCGGGCCCGCGTGTGCGACGTGTCGGGGCTCTGCTCAATCACTGCCACGCAGTCGTCGTCTTCGAAAGCTCTGCGCGAGACACAAAACACTGTTCCTGCTTCTTCTTCTTCTAAAAAAAAAAAAACAGAAAGATGATTCTGCGTCACGTGTTTCTACCTGTTTTCATACGTACGTCCTGCGGCTCGACCGTCAGCGTGTCGCACGGGGACGCCGACGTTCCTCTGAAGCTGTCGAGGACATTTCAGTTTCAAAAAGATTGTTTCACATTTTGGTAAATATGCTTGATTTGCTTTCTGGTGGAGAGACGATTGAGCACCACTCTGATTACTTTCTATTATATAATATAAGCAGCTCACACTGGAAAAAACAGGAATTATACAAACGGGAAATGACTTGAACGAGTGATCGAGTTGCGAGCTATAGAGGTGTCCGGTTTCGTATTCGCTGCATTTTAACGAAGCGCTTAATATAAAATTGGCGCAAGCATGTCCCCTGTTTTATTATGTCTTTTGATTTAAGTAGGAGAATTATTTAACAAAAGGAATATCATGTTAAATGGAATAAGACTTGAAACTAGAGATCAAGGCTGTAAACTTAAAACGTAAAAATATTTTCAATGTTTCGTTTGAATGATTAATCCAGTGAAAATTGTGTCATTGTGTCATCCATGCAATCAATCTTCTTCTAGCTGTCCCTCTCTGATGACCAGCAGAGAAAGTGCACGTTCATGGTATTTCTGCATTGGCTTCACTTTGCAGGATTGGAGGTAACCGTCTGCAAGGGAAGATTTTATACAACTTAACAATTGCATATATACCCCCCGAAAGCTGTGAACAGACTCAGAGGCTGACTTCCTACAATCGGACATTAGAGTGGTGTCATTCAACTCACCAAAGCAAAAAAAGCATATTACCCAAAATGTCAAACTATTACATGAAAAGTGATGATTTTTTTCTTCCGAAGTTTACCATGTTCAGAATTTGAATTAGGTGTGCTGACATTTGATGTGGCTGAGGATCTCTGACCTGCTCGGCTTGTTGGTGCAGGTTCCTTCTTCTGGACCACTGAATAGAAGGTAACAGTGATGAAGATGAAAGCCAGAGATACACCCACTCCCACCACAATGGGAATGTCGTGTTTCTCCAGCAGGGGCAACCATGACGGAGACTGCTGCGTTACTCTGTGTGGAAACACAAAACTTAACTGAAATACTGCTGCTTTTCCTCCTTTCCCAGCGTCCATGACTTCCGACTCACGCGTCTGACCTACCTTTGATCATTGCTAGTCATGGGTGATTGGGAGGTGTTCCTCTTCAGCCCCTCTGTCAGCTGCGTGGCATTGGCTGATTTGGCATCCTGACCCGGTTCACCTCTCTGGCTGTTGTTCCGCTGCACCGCGTCAGGACACGTCGACGCGATGGACGACGGGAATCTCAGGCTCAGAGGTCTGGTGGGCGGTTGAGATTGAAGGCGGGATTCTAAGGGGCTCTCTGTGTTGGAGCGGAGAGGTTTCTGTCTGAGGTAGAGGAACATGCGAGTGGAGCAATGGATGGGTCGTTGGAGATGATTGAAGACGTTCAGACGCGGTTTCAGTATGTTGAGGCTTCGTGACTGAAGACGGCGCAGGTCGTGCAGAAGGCAGATGGTTTGTTGATAGCTCCAGATGGAATTTAGGAAGAAGACTTTGAGTAAATGATGGCTGAGGGGCAGATTCAGATATTTGTGAGATGGTTGGCGAATCCTGCAGATTTGTTTCCTGGTGTAGACCTCGACCCCGCTTCTCGAATTTGGTTTGAGAAACCTGTGTTGAGGTTGGCTCACGGACGGATTGATAGATTGTAGTTTTCGAAGCCGCCTGGTGAGTTTGAGTTTGGTGCGGTCCAGCTGGAGGAGAAGAGGCCTGGCTCGTCTTTGACCGGGTTGTTGGACTCTGTGTTGGAGTTGCCAGTTGCAAATCTATCTTGCGAAAGCGGTCGGGTTGACCCACTGGATGGTTGGACCTCTCAGTGAAGGGCCCCAGGGTTGGACTGGATGCAGACGCGGCCGGCAAGTTGGACCCCTGGGAATCGGGCTCTGTCAACCGTCACTTGCCTGAAACCGTGAACCTGATGTCGTCAACGCCAATTGCGATTGACTTTCGGTGAGTAAATCCGGAAGGGTTGTACCCAAAACTTTCCTGGTGACTGCTGATGTCGGTAGCTGCGTGTGGTGATCTACTGACTGGAAGTTTGGATGTGGAGGAGGTGGTAGCATCGGAGGCTGCATCTGTTTTACCAGTGGCCCGGTTGGGTTGGTCGTTGGTTGATCGAGGCGGTGCTTGAGAAGATGGCTGAGCGACTGCTGCGGCGTCCTGAGCTCCGCCACGGCTCCCCTCGGCAATGTGGGCATTGCGGTGGTTCTGTTTATCGTAGCGTCACAGCGTGATAAGGAGCCTGGAAATGAAAAAAAGGTTCTATCCGTTGACACTAAACTCGCCAAAGCAATGGCTCAAATGTACAGCAGGATTTCTCAAAACTGATCCAATGTGACAAGCACTTACTTTGATGAGAACAACCTACAACCCTATTTTTCTTGAACTACAGTACACGTGATTTCTTGAGGCTGCGTCTGTGCGTGTGGCCGCTGTGTCGTCCCGAGGCGTTGCTCAGCCAAAGAGTCACTGTACTGGGAAGCAGGCAGGTCTCTGCTGATGTCGTTGCTCTAGAAAATACCAAAGACTCTTTGATTCAAGAAGAGGTGTGGCGCTTTATACGACCTGCTGATTTGGGAGCTAAACAGTGTCCACCACACACGCCACAGCAGAGGTTTTCACAGCGTTATTATTACTCACAACGGACATATCCGGTCTTGTCTGCTTGCCTCTATCAGCAGGACGATGTTCAGCTTAGGACAGAGGACGGCGCGAAAGACAATCAGCAAGGAAAAGAAATCTTTGCAAAAGGGTAAAGGAAGCTTGATGTATAACAATATACTTAATGTTGTTTGCCTCAAAGTAAATGAAAACAATTATTTAATGATACACACACACAATCTCCCAGCATCCCGTGTGAATAAACAGTGTTTTTTCAGTAATGCTTAGTCACTCCGCCATTGAGGTTTCATGATGAGCGGACCTCAACCTACCTGTAACTGCAAGGATGCTGCGTCTCTGATGTCGCCCTGCCCGATTCTCAGCAGTACAGATATATTCCCCAACATCAGAGTACTGCACACTGGAAATGTGAAGAGCTCCATTTTCTGAGAGTAAGATCAATGGATTAAAGCACATTTCTTGAAAAACACTGATTTAAAGGTTGGTAAAAGAAATCGTCGGCCTCACCATCAACGTGTCGGTCTTGTGTGATGGGGGACTCTTCCTCTGCTCCGCCCCTGCTCCATGTATAGGTGATGGGCAGAAGACCCACAGCCCTGCAGGGCAAGACCGCCGAAGCCCCGATCCTGCAGCTCACCTGACCCACCAGGCTGACTATGATGGGGCTCACTGGGACGAGGAAAGAGAAACATGCAGTTTCAGTACCAGACAAACGATTGCACAGAAAAGGAACCCTCCCTGGCTGCTTTTTGTGCCATAAGATAAAGAAAATGCAATAAGCCTAATTGTATAATGAGTACATTTTCATTATTGTTCTGGTTTGAGGAAAAGATTAATACACTTTGGTCACAATTTGTAAAGCATTCTGTGATAGGAAATAAAACATTTTGCAACTGGGTTATTGTTTAGTAGCTCAAATGTACTTTTGTTTATGTCTTTTTAAGGGGATTATCTGTTCAAATATCGTATTATCCAATTATGACATGACTCTACATTACTTTGGTAAAATCCCAATTCTCCTAAGGACATGAAATATTGATTATTGAATGTAAAATGTGGTTGGTCCATTTGTATTGTGCACTGTTTGCATTCCCATGGTACGGAGTATCAATGAGCTCCATTCCTTGAATTGTGCATTAAACAACGTTCCTCACATTTGAATCATTCCTAAACGTTTTGCCGCTAATGTCGGTTTCAGGTTGGCCCCGACTTCCCCGTTTCATTTGGTCCATTGCATTGCAGTTATAAGTTTGCGTTAATATTACCAGCAACTCTCAGCATCGTGGTGTTGCGGCTGTGGCCAAGAGCGTTGGAGGCCTCGCAAACATACTCTCCCTCATCGTAGCTGCGGGCCGACTGGATGTAGAGGGTGGCGTTTCTCGATCTGTGTGAGAAAGATAAGCATGGTCACACAAGTGTCATAAGTGAAATATATATATATATATATATATATATATATATATATATATATATATATATATATATATATATATATATATATATATATATATATATATATATATTTATAATCTTTTGGGAAGATCTGTAACCTCGCCGCTAGAATTCTACACATTGTTTACACTGAATTCACGACACACTGGCGTACCCGGAGACGACCTTGCCTCCGGTCTGCTTGGAGTGGCCTCTCTTCACAAAGCTCACGGAGGGTGAGGGGTTACCGGACACCTGACACTCCAGCACCACCCGAGCTCCCACGGACACCGTCAGCACCCGGGGCCGCAGCCTTACTGACGGAGGGGCTGCCGTGAAGAGAGGAGAACCGTCGCGGGGTTATTGCACCTGCAGAGGAAGCAGTAGTTGGAACTTAAGAGCGTCCGGGCGGAGCTGTAGAGGAACGTCCTACCCAGCACGGTCACAGTCGCTCTCCTGGAAGTGATAAATCGTTGCAGATGGACGTTGGAGGCCCTGCAGAAGTAGCTCCCATTGTCGTCCTCCCGTACACTGCGGATAACACAGTCATGGCACGCGTCGGTATACGTTATTTGCTCTGTCAGCGTAATGCAATATGTCGAATATTCTTATGTCCTCAACTAGAACGCAGGATAACAATTTAAAAAAAAATGCCGCTTGTCTTAGGGATGTGTCCGTGAGCGCAGACCGGTGGAAGAAGAGGTCTCCGCTGGGCAGCACCGTTTGGTGAGGGGTGGAGGTGAGAAGCTGGTTGTCTTTGAACCAGGAAACCTGAGCTGCCGGTCGGCTGTACGGAGGTCTGCAGGCGACTGTGACATTTTCTCCTCCTCTCTTCACCGTCAGGTCGGCGGGTTGCCGGATGAAACTCCAGTCCATTTCTGGGAACACAACATGTACTTTTCACAGGCAGGAAGCGTCTTATTTTGGGTGGAAAAATTGACGAAGGGAAAATGCTATTAGATTAGTCCCAATAGTTCTCCTTCATTTTAGTTTGTGTCTGGGATTCAGGTTGCGTTTCATTACACATTGAAGATCCAGATTGTTGTAAACTAACACTGCCTACGCCCACTACTTACCATAATTTCATAAATTCAATCTAACATTCAACCAAAGTCTAAATCAAAGACATAACAAGCCTTGAGTTTTCCGTACCGGCTGGAAGTAGGAAGGCTGGCTCGGACCTGATCGATTCTCTCTGGTTGGATGCTTCACAGTGGTACGAGCCCTCGTCCACCCCGGTCACGTTCCTGGAGAACACAGAAAGGAATTGGAATTTAAATGTTATTTTTATTTATAGTGCACCGTTACTGGTTCATCATTACAATCTGACAAAAAAGGGATTATTATTCCTCGTGTCCCGAGCAGTGTTGGACCTGAATGTGAGCAGCTGCCCATTGTTCCGGAGGCTGAGCGACGGCGAGCGGTTCGACAGGAGGCTGCCGTCTTTGAACCAGTGCACCATGGGAACAGGGAAGCCGCGGACGGCGCATTGCATGGAGACCTCTGTTCCCATAGCAACGGTGATGTTGTCAGGGCCCTGGATGATCTGCAGCCCACCAGGGACACCTGCGCGGTAGAGTGACAGCGCTTTTTAAGATATTAACCCCCACTTCAGAAAATGAAATTCAAATGAGACCTTTAATGCAGTGCAGACTATTTTTTTTTTTTAAAGTAGAATAAAAAGAAACAAAGCAACTTATCGTACAAATGCGAAAGGGAAAACAGAAACGCGCGCATGCACTCACCTCGCACTGTGAGTTTAGCAGGGCTGCTTTTCCTGCTGACGTTCAGTGAACGACTGTGTGTCACACAAATGTACATCCCATCGTCCTCTAACGTTACGTTGAAAAGATGCAGAGTGCCAGAAGTCTTCTTCTGGTTGCCGCCTCCGTACTCACCCTGAATAACAACAACCACAACAACAACAACTTTAAATTGAAATGTATATTTTGGTCAAATCGTTTTGACATTTCTTTCATCGCAGGAGCCGCTCACCTGAATGCGTCGACCTCTCGTGACCGGCGTGCCATCTTTGAGCCAGGTGATGCTCGCAGGAGGAGAGCTTTCCCCTGAAACGCACTGGAAGAAGACTCCCTCTCCTTCCCTGACTGTCTGGTCCTGTGGACTGAAGAAAACGTCCTCCAAACCTGCGTTACAAAACAAGATAACCGGGTGAGCGTGAATACAGCAAACATCTTGTGGTTGGACTCTCCTTCAATGAAAGAGGTACGTGGACTCACTCAGTTCGGATGAGACCGCCAAGGTGGTCAAGATGAGGAGGCCGATGTGGGAAGTCATCTGTGGAAACGTCCAAACGGAGACACTGACATGCATCCTATTGCAGAGCTGCCTGAGGAAACCCCCACACGGCTTCATCCATGGTGTCGGCTGGAAGGCGCACACATGAAACTGTTTCATTCCAACCTTTGTCGCGTTGCTCTGATGTGAGGCTTAATCATCAGCGCTATAGCCACACATCCTGGTAAAAACGTACAGTATGCCATTAAAAAGATGAATTGAATGAAGGTTCAACTTCATCCCAGTTTGGAACACGACAACACAACCGGCTCACTCGACAGCTGACCTTATCCATCCTTTTTGTATCTTTCTTTTGATCCGTTTCTAGCAGACGTAATCCTGCAGGTGAATTGAACATCGCCCTCCCTCTTGCTCTTAACGGTCTCCCCCTCCCTTTTTTCGCTTTCGCTTCATACCTATTTTGGTGGCGAGTCTGTGGCGCCGCGGCGAGCTCAGCTTTGTCCTGCTTCAGTCCCCTGAATGGGCCCGGCCACATTATAGAGCTCCCACTGTGGCCCTCCACTCAATGGAAGTGACATGAAAAGAGGCTGCGGAGCTTTGTACTGTGAAGATCAGTTATTGGTCCTCTGCAAGGAAAGCTACCGTCTGATCACGCGGGCTTTCATGATCCCCGTAATACGGCCGTGTAAGGCTTGTTTCGACGTGCCACACATACTGTGTTAATCTAAGTAAATATTAGGAGATGTCAGAGGGAGGCATACGTCTCTGCACAATAATGTGAACGCTGCACAGAGAGACTGGACAGAAACATGTGAAGGCCTCATCAGGTTTTCAGGAGATAAGCAGCTAGTGGTGCAGCATCTTCTGTATGGTGCTGCTGAATCGTGATGGGAAAAAAGAGAGCTAAACCGTTGATTGGATGCACAATGGAAATACACAATTTATTTTTGCCACATTATTTGGTGTGAGGAATTTAATCTTTTGTTTTTGATATTTCGACTTTCAACAGTGAAAAGAAGTGGATGCAACTTGCTTATAGTGTAAAAAAAATGGTACTTAAACAGGTACAAACACATTTTCTCCAAATGTGAATGAATACGTCAAATAATTCATACCAAGATCAAACTAAAACGGTTTTATATTACAATCATATCATACCTACAAACGCATCACGCTGTCAATAATGAAGTTTAAAAAAAAAAAGAACATCCTTGTATTTAACATTTTTTATTTAAAAATGAAAAGGTAATTAAAAGGGTGTGAAAATGTGAAAGTCCCACCAGTGATGACATGCTTGAATGAATAAAACAAAAACAAAAAACTCCTTGATTTTTGACATCAGGACATTAGTCATCGCTGCTGAGCTAAACGCATCCATGAATGCTTGAATTGGTTCAGCGGCTGGTTACAGCTGAGAGCCTGTGGGTGGGTATTTGTTTGTCTCACAACAGATCATTTACACAGTTTAGCATGTCATTATGATGTTTTTAGCCCACACACTGGCTCTTACGCTCTTTTTTTTATATATATACAGAATCATATTGCTTATTTTCTATTTACTGTATCTCGAAATGAAATAAGAAATGAAAGTGCAGACGCTGATTTGGGAAACAACCCATCTTGTTACTGTGCGATACAATGCCGACCAAGTAAAAACAACTTGCACACCATCGCAGTAACTTTACTGCTTGAATAAAGCAGAAATACGAGAGAAAAGAAAAGGCACTTATAAGGAAGTGGTTGCCTGCAAACAGGTAGAAAATGGGCTACAGCTCTAGTGGACGAGTCCCCAATCATTCTGAAATGATGGGGAAGTGATTCCATTTGGTCCTCATTAGACAATTTTTAACTGAAAAGCTGAAATTCTCCAATTTTTTCTCCCAATTGACATAACAATTTATTTAAATATTTACTGGTTTCCAGAGCAGAAAGTTGACAAACAACAACAGCAACTAATGTTGTTGAAATTGCTTCTCCTTGTAATAAAATGCATTTAAATGTCCACATTCATTGAAGAAAAGATGTAATTCAAACGACACCATCCTGTGTGTAATTCTTTTTTTGATTAGTTTTAAAGCTGAAGGCTTTCCAATAAAAACACTTGGAAACTATTTCATCATTGTTGGTGTGCTACCTTCTTCTCATCATCATGATGCGAATCATCACTACAAATGCCAGATTAATCTGGTACTGCAACCTGCTTGCATGCATTCAACAGATAGATGAGAGACACTGATATTCAGTGCTGGTTCTTGTGATGCATTTTGTGCAAAATAACTACACTGCCCTCAGATACTAGATGAGATACTCAATTTGTATATGATCGAAAAAAAGAGTAATACAAACAGCTGAGTACGCACAATGAACTACACTGAATAATCAGTGTAAAGGTACAGGTGGTAAAAGAAGATGCACTTCAGACAACATTCACAAGACAAGTTCTCGTTGCAACTCATTTTCATTCACTCCATCTTGATACTTACTCTGCACGTGTCCAACGTTTTTGTATTTCTCTGCGTTGTTTAGCGAACCGGTCCTTTCGTGTCGAGTCGGCGTGCGTCTGTCAGTCTGAGCACAACGTGCGTCGATGCGTTTGCACAGCTCCCAGCTGGGAGAGGACAGCTAGCAAAGCGCATGTACTAGACAACCTCCACCTCCTCCTCTCACACACACACCCACACAGACACACTGTGAATTCTCATTAATAGACAACAGCTGTGGTGAAGCAGCAAACCGCTGCATGCATACTCATTATTTAGACATTTAAAAAGAAGCAAAAATGATAAAGCACTACACTCAGAACAGTCCACTGATTACAGTAAGTGAAGAAGCACTATATTGTATTATGTTGACATGTATACAGGCATACTAAGATGAGACCCATATGCGACTACGGCCATTCGTCTGCTGTCATAACTTCCGCTGCTCTGAGAAGGTTTTCCACGAGCTTTGGGCTGCAGGGCCCAGCTGCCCTTCAGACACGAGAGCCTTCAGCATTCAGCGTAGATCTTTCCATGTGTCTTATGATTCCCCGCAGGGAATTCATTCAAAGTTGGCACAAACGGCCTGTTTGACTTAAGGATGATCAGAATATGTGTTGGTGCTCAACGGTAAAGGATTATTTATTAGTTTTAGAAGAAGTCGAGAATAACGACTCGTAGTTTATATTCTAGTAGTTTATATTCTAAGTATCTTTACTTTAATATTGAATGACTTAAAACAAGTAAAACTGATGACATTTGGCACGCTGGACTTTGTGTTTGGTTGCCAAAATACCCACTGATCATAAGTACAATGTCACAGAGCTTCAACCACAAGGTGACCTGTTAATATTGGAGAAGAGTACATAAAAACAGATGCATGCAGCCGCTTCTGTCTCAGTTATTCACATGCATGGCTGCAGCTGAGACAATGCCGTCTTACCGCATGTCTGCTGGGGCCAGATGAAGTCCTTGCAAATGTAAATTGGCGATCCATTCAGCATAATCAAATGGAAATGAAAGTACAAATGCAGCGATTTATAATCTATGCAGAAAGGGTCGTTTTAATTAAGCAGGCAAATAATTATTTAGTGGGCAAAATGCAACATTGTTGGATTCAGGACAACATCAAACACATACGTAAATCCACCGAAGGAGGTGTTGCATCGCCGTTCTCCCGAAGTAATGTGTGTGTGAGGGCACAGATTAATGCAGATGTGAGGTTTCTTTGTGGTAAAGCACACTCTCCAGCACACCGCCTTATGAAAAAATCCAATATTTTGTCTGGCTGGAATTTTTATAATTTACATATATTTCTTTCCAATATCCAAATTAGAATCACTTTACACCAAATTCCATTAGACATATTTTTTGTGAAAGAGATAAATATACCTTTCATGCCTTGAACAATGATTATTCTATTACTTGCACACTTTCGCAAACAAAGACAAGAATTATTATTGAGAAGCATTATTGATCCCAGTGCAGAAATATAAATTATGAAAAGCAACTTCACTGTTACCGGGAACAAAGGGAGAACTATTGCAATTCTCATTTCATTTAATTATTTTTTTAATGATTACCATACAAAGATCTGTGTAGCCTGAGGGACCACAAACAGTGAGGAAGTAATCTCAACAAAAGACAAGAGGTAAAAATAATTATTGTCGACCCAGTTTAGGAATCGTCATTGTTCTGAGAGAACATTTAAAACTGAAATAATAAAATGACCACTCTTTAGTTTTAAAGATTTATTTTTAGTTGGTTGGTAAATATATTACGTGGTGGTAATTTATTATACAATCAGTGTATGCCTTTAGTGTTTTCCCTTGCTTTCAATATTTATTTACCATCCTATTTTTAGGCTAAAAACAAGAGGATGGTTTGGTGTAGGAAAAAGAAGAAGCGAAGAACAAGAAGAAATAGGGAAAAATTAAGAATAAAGTCCCCTAAACATATGATTCACGTCTTATGTATCCCTCAATTCGAACGGGTGGTTGTAGTTTTTTCGGCGGAAGTGCCTCATGAGAATGACATCATCATCCGGGTCACTTGCTGCCGGTCACACGGGATCCAAGATGGCGACTCACATGTCGAAGTGTAGAACCTGGAGTCGTGTTCAAAGGTAGATTTGGTTTCAGAATAAACCCTCTTCAGCCAGCGCCAGACTCGAGTTGAAAACACTGGAAAAACATTAATGATACATACCGAGACCTCCTCCTTACCTATGCAGAGTCATGACTTTTCTATGTCCTCCTCACCACGATTAGCTTGCTCGGTTAGCTCGATGCTAAGCGTTAGATGTCTAAAAAGCGGGTGCCAATGTTACATCATGAGTAAATAAAGTCACCAGTGTCATATTTTGGATGACTTAGCCGGGCTTTTCCCTTTGGTTGGAGTTTGATTTACACAATCGGCCGATCGTGTTTTCTGTTAAATCGTTAAGGCTCATATTTGGGATACGGGTTTAAAATGTGAACAGTGATTCTAATTAACTTAACTGGTCTGCAGATTAAACAGCTTCTTTGATCGGTTGCTGCATCGTTACGTCATGTTGTATTATGTTACTGCATTTCACGTCATGTTGTCTCATTCCCCATGCTTTATCATAATTTACTGTTGACTTATATAATGTATTATGTAATTATGTTTCACTGCTTTTGCTTCATCAGTCACATTGCTGTCACTTTACCTCGTCATTTTTGTCTCCAAATACACGTGTGTAGTCCTTCTCCATCGTGATATCAACTCATAGTTTAATCCCCCCCACATTACATATATCAATACATGTTTAATAAATATGAGGAAACGCCCCTCGGTATAATAATTGAATTCAACAGAACCTAAATTGGAACATAGATTTGAATCAACAACAGTTTAATAGATAACAGTAAAGTCCGTATGAAGTTAAATTGCTAGTATATTCCCACTATGGTTCTTCTTTAATTTTATAAAATAAAAGACCAGAATGAAAAGTTAGAACATAACCTACAAAATCTTAAAACGTTCTTACAGGTTAATGAAAGGTAAGGACACAAGACATTGTTTAAAAAAAAAAAACAGACATGCAATATTAAATATTGTGTGGTATCGTTTCAACCATTATCTAGTAGCTGAACTAATCTAAATACAAGCGCTGTTTATGTCTATTGTCACTTCCCACCAAAATGAAACAACATCCCGAGGAAACCATGATGTGCGGTTTACCTTCGCTCTAGTTATGGGTTTGATTGAGCAATATTTTGACAACCGACCCAACGTTGGTAGAAATCTGTTGAAGTAACATTGCTCTGTATTTCCTCACAGGTTTGGGATCGCAGCTTACAGAAAGTACAGCAGTGGGGGCCGATACCCAAACATCTCCCTCTCCGAACCGTTGCCTGGGATCCCAAAACCAGTATTCGCATCTGGGGATGGTCTGGAGAAATATGAGACCAGGATCACTACTCTAGAAAACGGCATCAAAGTCGCTTCCCAAAACAAGTTTGGTCAATTCTGCACAGTTGGAAGTAAGTTACAGCAACTACATCCAATTCACAGTGTCTACTTCTCTCCAGCAGGATCCAAAGTGGTTCTGACGTTTGTCTTCTTTCTCACCTTAAGTTTTAGTAAATTCTGGATCCAGACATGAAGCAAAGTACCCGAGTGGGATAGCACACTTTATAGAGAAACTCGCCTTTTCTGTAAGTAGAACACAATAAAGACCACAGAGTACGAAATCAAGGATGTTAAGGCAAGTGAAATTATGTTTTTTTTTTTTTTTTTTTTTTTTAATCTTTAGTCCACAGCTCAGTACGGGAGTAAAGATGAAATTCTCCTCACGTTGGAAAAGCACGGAGGGATATGTGACTGCCAAACATCAAGGTGTGTAATCTTGCAGCACAACGTCTGTCTCAGAGTTACAGCGCCAAATGCTTGTCTGTTACTACCTTTTATTTGTGAGCATGCTCATGCAGCTGTTACAGGTGGGATGCATGATTCATTTTGATGTGCAGGGATACCACCATGTACGCAGTGTCGGCTGAAGTGAAGGGTCTGGACACGGTGGTCAGTCTTCTCTCCGATGCGGTTCTGCAGCCTCGCCTGCTGGGTGAGTCCACTTTTAAACCTGTTTCCGCTTTTGCTGCTACTTCTTGTACACTTTAAATATTTCAGTTTTTTGTGGTTGTCATCTACTTTGTCAATTGCATTCATCCAATGATTCTTTTTACATTCTGTTGCACCTTTGTTTTTATCTGCTGTTCATATATTTAGCTTATTTTTTTATTCAATTGCATTGCTATACTTAAATTAAACTCTGGCATATATTTAACTAGCCGTATTAATAAAGTTCTACCTTAGCAACTGTAGCAGCTGTCTGAGTGTTTCTCTCCGTGCAGATGAGGAGATTGAGATGACCAGAATGGCCGTGCGCTTTGAGTTGGAGGATCTAAACATGAGGCCGGACCCTGAGCCTTTACTTACTGAGATGATCCATGCAGTGAGTCAGCTCATTGGTTTAAACCCTCCGTGAGACAGCCACCCGATTTATCGCTGACTTTTAAGCATCTGTTATTGATATTATTAAGTTATTTTCTCAGGTTAATCAGTTTATTAGAGAACTGCACTTTTGCCCCGTTCTGAAAGCCCCTCGTGTTTTTCTGCGGTTTTGTTTCCAGGCGGCATATCGAGGCAACACAGTCGGACTGCCGCGCTTTTGTCCCGTGGACAATGTGGAAAAAATTGACAGGGAAATGCTTCACAACTACCTGCGCAACTACTACTGCCCCGAGCGGATGGTGCTGGCCGGCGTGGGCATCGAGCACGAGCAGCTGGTGGAGTGCGCCAGGAAACACCTGCTGGCCGCCACGCCGGCGTGGGGAACGGCCGCGGCGGCCAACGTGGACCTCTCTGTCGCGCAGTACACCGGCGGCATCGTCAAGGTGACTTCTTTGGTTGTCAAGTGATGTGTGTGCGCCTCCATATGGTGCTACGTGTTGTCTTCGGAGGGCTATTCATCGGGGCGGATTCTTCAGGTGTGAAAGACGAAAGGAACGCGCGCTGCAGTTTCACAGTGCTCACCTGAACGGGGCGACGTTTGTAGAAAAGGTGCAATGCATTTAGGCCTCTTAAACAGAAAAATAAAGCTCTTCTCTTACTCTGTTAGATGGATAAGGACATGTCCGATGTGAGCCTCGGCCCCACCCCGATCCCAGAGCTCACCCACATCATGATCGGCCTGGAGAGCTGCTCCTTCCTGGTGGGTGTTCACGGTCCCGGGCCGCCCCGACGAGTCCCAAGTCTGGCGGCCGAAGCTTGTGTTGCCACCACAAGTTCCCAAATGAGTGTGAAAAGATGTCCCTTTTGCAGGAAGACGACTTCATTCCGTTCGCGGTGCTCAACATGATGATGGGGGGAGGGGGCTCCTTTTCGGCAGGGGGACCCGGGAAAGGCATGTTCACCCGCCTCTACCTGAACGTGCTCAACAGGTGAACGGTCGATTGGGATCATTACAACACCGCACAACACCATGTTGCACAGAGGCAAAGTGGGTGGCGACTTACGGTGTCGCCACCCACGGGACGGCATTTTATCAAAACACCTGGATTCATGCGGCACACTGGGTGACCACAGCCGATGCACATTGCTTTCAGAAGCTTCAGAGATTCACCAATAGAACACCACTGACTGTCGTATGGTTTTCCCCCCCGTCCGTCGTAGGCACCATTGGATGTACAACGCCACCGCCTACCACCACAGCTACGAGGACAGCGGTCTGCTGTGCATCCACGCCAGCGCCGACCCCAGACAGGTCGGTGCAGGCTCAGCACAGCTTTGCAGGTCGATGTCCCGGGTGTGACTGTTTATTCACGGGGTCTTCAGTGATGTTTGTGTTTGTGTGTCGTCGTTGCAAATGTTGGTCTCCAGGTGCGGGAAATGGTGGAGATAATAACCAGAGAGTTCATTCAGATGGCCGGCAGCGCCGGAGAGGTAATGGCCGTGTTTCACTATTGCGTCATTCCGCCACTACTGAAGCTAAAAGAAAACAGCATTTTCTCATACCGTCCCCCCCTCTGCCTCCACTATATTCAGATGGAGCTGGAGAGGGCCAAGACTCAGCTCAAGTCCATGTTGATGATGAACCTCGAGTCGAGGCCGGTCATTTTTGAAGATGTGGGTCGCCAGGTTCTCTCCACAGGAAAGAGAAAGCTGCCACATGAACTGTGTAATCTAATAAGTGAGTGGACAGAATTCCTTAAATAGCTGCATTCAAATTCTGGAGTCCCGTCTACTTTCACCCTGCGCGCCCGCACATGTGTTCTTCTGACTTCTGACTCATCGTTTCCAGGCAACGTGACCGCCGGTGACATCAAGAGAGTAACCGCCAAGATGCTGCGCAGTAAGCCCGCGGTAGCAGCCCTGGGCGACCTGACGGAGCTGCCGTCGTACGAGCACATCCAGGCCGCGCTGTCCAGCAAGGACGGACGTCTGCCCCGCATGTACCGCCTCTTCCGATAGGTCCCGTCCCGCCCCCCCTCCTCCTCCTCCTCTCCCCCCCTCCTCCTCCTCCTCTCCCCGACAAACATCAGTGTACATATACCAGACTGGAGATTACACTAGAGTTCCCCCGCACCTCGGCTTACTCGGGGAGGGGCTCTCTTCTTCCCCTCTGACAGTGGGGACTGTAAGGAAAAGTTACATTTGACTCTACGGTGACCTTTGTCCAACTACAGTTGGAGTATCTGTATTTATTGATTGTGGGCAGGTTGAGCGTCTTACATCTCCAGCAGTCCAGGCAGGAGAATTCTCATTCTCCACAGTCTCGCTTCACAAAGGATGTCCATGGCAGACGGTTACCGGATTGGTCCTCCACACTGAAATCATGGCGTCTGTCATTGTTTTTTTTTGTATTCCTGTGGGTGTGTAAATGCCTTTTGCAAATTAAAATATGTATGTATATTAACAGGATCAAATTAAGCCAAGGTTTGTGTTTGAAACAACATTCAGCCGACAAACAAGTGGGTTTTAAGACTTTAATTTTAGTTTTGCTAGCTTTCATTTTGCAACTTTAAATAAGGTGACTTGTAAAAAAATGAGGATAAAGTTAAAAGGTCTTAAGAAAATAAAAACAAGATTAACAGGCACTTTAGAGGCAGACTATTCTCCTGGCTGGGAATGCGGGTTCATAAAAATGTTACGTTAAATACAGTACAAGTACAGTGGAGATGTAAGGAAAGGCATCGAGTTACAATCTGCTGCAAAGCTTCACTTGGCCCAATAAGAGGAAAGGTCGTGACAGGAGTTAACAGTATAAATGATCTTTTTGTAGTTAGTGAGTTCCTGCAAAATATTAAGACATAAGCTGTCAAATCCTTTTGATCCCCTGAAATTCAACAGTAGCTTTTTTAACAGGCAGTGACAACCTGTCGCGTCACTCAATGCCATCCCGTCTTCACTCATATCGTCTCCCGACTTCAGCTACAAGTCAGAATCGCCTCCATTATATTTCAGAAGTGCACCTCCACGTGCCACCGAAATGCTATTATATTTGTATGTTTCTTTCAACGTTAATATTCAACGACACATTAGCGAGGCATTTAAAAGCAGACAGACAACATTGTGGTTCATGATGCTATAATAAAGAGAATAAATGCAGTCACTGAGCATTTAAGGTTTAGGGGTCTTAAGCTCACACTGGAGCACGTGGCTGAAGAGTAAGCCCCCCCCCCCCCCCTTCTCGTTCAGTCTCAGTCAGAAGGCCAGACTGCTGCTGTGTCTGCAAACCTTAGTGTGTGAGAGACCTCAAGGTGCCGGCCCTCGAGTCAAACACACTGGCAGCTCCTAAGATGCCCCACAGGGGGCGCCCTCTGCTCAGTCACCACCACCACCACGGTTGAGCCCACTGTGGTGTTGTATCTTTTTGGTCCTTTTTTTCCACCTGGTTTTACGCGGCAGGTCTGTGGCGCGTGTTCGACTCCCTCTCGTTTTGAGGGATCAGGAGACTGTGCACACGCTGCTGCTTCTCTGGTTCTTCATGGCCTCCCTCCTCTTCAGCTCTCTGGTGATCCTCCTCCTGATGCCCTCCAAGTACAAGACTCGGTCAAACTGCCCCGCACCCAAGGGAATACTAGACAACACAAACAAACACATTAATAATACACCGCACAGGATGAATTCCTACATATTTGCATTCATAAAACCTCCTGAGACAGAACGTGGCAACCTGCTGAACTGTTGCAACGAATTGGTCGCCTTTGGGACTCACTTGTCTCTGCCTGGCCTGAGTTTGACCTGGAAGACGCCGACGACGGGCCGATGGTCGGAGGTCTTGATGCTGGAGCAGCTCGTATACTTCACAACCTTTATGTCGTCGGCCTGTCTGCTCCGGAACACGATCCGGTCCTGTGGACACGCACAGGCAGCCGCAATGAGAGAGCCATCAATCGGTGGATTCGTTTAGGAGGCTTCATTTTGCTGCGTCTCCTCACTGTGTAGGACGGCGTCCTCTGTTTAGAGGTTGTGTCGTAGATGTCGCAGCCTATGTCGAACTTGTACGTGGGGAGGAAGTGTATTGGTGCCTCCTGGAAACCTTTAAAGATTGAGCCTGGAGGGGAAACCAGCACCGGGGTCACAACAACCTACTTCTTTGAAATGATTATAGAAACAGAGATTTAAACAGGAGCAGGCCAGCTCACCCTCCTTCATTTCCTTAGAGAGCTGGTCGTGCTCCAACAGAGGGCCCATTTTGCCGTCCGCAGTGCGCTTCATGATGGCCTCCACGTCAACCCGGTCTTTACACAGTCGGAAGTTAAAATCTCCGAACCAGAAGACCTGGTCGAATCTCGTGGTGACGTCGGCTGCAATGAGAAACGACATCCTGTGAACGGCCATGAATAACGACACATGTTACTCTGAAAACCAAGAAGAATTGTGAGGCCTGAAAAACGTATTGGGGAAAAAAAATAGGGAGGAATTTGTTCAGGAACAACATTTTTTAATAAAAGTAACTGGAAAATGTACAAATAGGAAAGAGATCAATTATTTTTGAAGAAGCAATACCTTGATTAAGTCACATTTGTCTTTTGAAAACTATTAAAATATGATTAATCTTCCCATTTCCAGATGGTAATCTGTTAAAAGTCTGATCAATGAGCTCTGATCCGTCACATCGTCTTACATGCTGTGGAGCGATACGGGTTGGTGTCTGGGAGGCCTTTCGGGAGAGCCAGAGCCTCGACGATCTTGTTGTAATCCAGCACTCTCTCGTAAACTTTGGCGTCTCCAGCTGGAAGCCGAATCAGAAGTTAGACACGTGCGAGACAGCCTTTGATAATTTACAGAGAACTTGCTGGGAAACCGGCTACTCACAGGTAAAATGGGACGTGATGAAGAGGAAGGAGGTGCCGAAAAAGGTGAGGGCGAGTCCCACGGCCCCTTTGGTCTTGATCTGAGAGATGATCCTGGTTGTGACCGTGGCGTGTTCCACCTCTGCGGGAGTCAACGGCACAAAACGTTGTGGTCAGTGTGAGTGTTTAAGATGGACTCAAAACACAAAAGCATGTGCAGTGTCTTTAAAAAAAAATATGTTGCAACAACAAGATAACTTCATCAACACTGACGATGAACAAAGAACAGACTAAATGTGTCACGTGACATAAGCAGGCCGCGGGTTTCTTACCTGAGCAGAACCAGATGAGATCTCTTCTGACAAATACAGTGAGGTACAAAACGCCATGTGATGCCGCATACAGCATGACGTAGTAAGGTCCCAGAGTCTCCTGGAGACGGGTATCCCACTCCCTTCTGCACACACAGTCACCATCAATCAGCACAATAACTCACTTTTATTACCTGCTGGTGAAGAAGAAATCAAACACAACTCACTTGTCAGGACAGCCCTCCTGGACCCCAATTACATAAAAGTCTTGTGCAAGTTCAGAGTCCGGAGGAAGCAGGAGATCATCCAAGTTAGCTGGAAGCCCCTGAAAATGACAAAACCATGTTTACAAGCTGGTGCTTTCTAAACCGAGCATGTTAAAATAGATCTGAAGCCTGAGATGCTACAGAGTCAAGAAGTCCTGCTACCTTCTCCCCCTGCATGTTCCAAGTGACTATGTAGACGCCTGCTCTCCTGTCGGGGAAGTGGCGGTCCAGCTCCTCGGCCCCAAGCAAGGCGCCGCTCCCCAGCACGCTGCCCTCCAGGAAGCTCCTGCAAAATTCACATTCCAAAATGGACGTCAGCACTTCGTAGGTGCAGTCGAGTCGCCGTGCAGGATGCAGAGTAGGAAAAAGCATGGCTGTTGCCTCGGACATCTTGTATGATCTGGTGTTAATGCCCATGCTCCGTGGCACCTTCCCGTTTTCCCGTGAAAAATGTCTGTAGCAGTCTGTGTCGATGTGGCTTGAGCACTGCAGCTCCAATCAGAAGGCACGATCACCGCTACAGGCTTGTGGTGACTATAAGACACCGTACCTAATCGCTATGCAGCGGCTGTGCGAAACAGCTCTCGAAGCCGACCGGCCTTTGAAAGCCTTCTCTACGACACTGTAACGAGTAAGCCTTTCGGGAGAGCCTTCACGTCAAGCCTGGAGATGACATCATCTACACGGTGGTGACATGCCATCGCTTACTGTACCTGTTCCTCACATCCTGTGGCCTGATGGGGCTCAGCACGCTGTAGGTGGACCTCATGGAGTTGACAGAGGCACTGTCAGACCCCATGTTCTCCAGGAGCCGGCTATCGCTGAGGTTCCTGTGGAGTCTCTCCACGAGTTTCTCTCTGGCCAACGCACCGTAATCCATGCAATCCTCGTCAATCCTATTAGCTGCCTTTAAAGGGGCTGAGGCAAAGCTCTTCCCCAGAGCGGGCAGCGTCCCGGCGGGATGCACCGGGGACAGACGCACCTTGCCGGTCCTCGCTCGGTGGTCCGTGGGGTCGCTCTGCTGACTGTGGGGCCTCTTTTCGGACTCGGACGGACTTCCACTTCTGTCCCTGAAGACCGGGGATCCTGTCGAAACAGCGGAAGTGGGTCTAGCGTAGGAGTCCTGGTCAGGCCGGATGGGGGCGAACCCACCCGGGGCCGGGGCTGCTCGGTCCGCTGTAAGCGAGTCCGTGGAGGAGCTGGTCTCCACCGGGTCACTCAGACTCTCCTCGCTGTTCCTCAACCTCCTGGTGTTCACGGCCTCCTCCACCGAGGCGCTTTTGCCGGACTTCGACAGCCTCGGGAGTGGCGGTGGCCAGGGCTGGTACCGTCTGATATCTCCCTCTGCATTTCTAGCAGTGTGTTCACGGGCCTCATTGTGTTCCTTGCAGGATTTGGGGTCTACTAAGGAGGCCTGAAGGGCCCTGCTGGGTCGGGCTGTGTGCTCCATCCTCAGTCATCCTCTCGTCATGTCTGAGAGCAGCTTTGGTCAGGTTGGGTGGAGACTGATCATCGCTAACTGCGAAGCACCTGTACACATGAGGGAGAAACGGATGCCATCAAATGTAATTAGCCCTTTAAATGAGGTATTTCAGCCAAGTTAACCATGCAAACAACGTTTGCTGTATTACCCGTGAACGTGTTTGCTTCCAGTCGAAAAAGAGTATAAACACTCGTAAACGGAAGCATTTGCTTGGAACAGCACGGGGGAAACTAAGTTAACCACCGTTAACCGTTTATGTAAAATGACTGCCAGCTGCGTGAGCTAGCTAATAAATGCTAATGTTAGCAAGAGTCCGAGACTGAGAAGAGAAGGTCGCGTTGACTTCTACTTACTTTCTTATCAGCAAACCAACACGTCACGTTTACATATAAAGTCACTTTACAATGCTAACTTCAGCTGGCGTTTATTTTCCGACAGTATTCCGAGAAGCTAACGTTAGGTGATGTAACGCCACCGGCTAGCTCAGCTAACGTTTGAAACGACCGTATTAATAAACCGCTGGAAACGGTAGTTTCCGGATTATGCAACTCTCTCATTGTCATCACGTCGAAAAATAAAATTACCTCTGGTTAACAGATTGGTTTCATGGCATTCAGAGTGGCTAATTTAAGACTAGCGCAACTACTTCCTTAGCAACGTTTGACAACAGGTTTTGTTACCAAGTCAGGAGAGTCCCCACGGAGAGCAGAGCATTCGTCACAGCGCCCCCCCTCTGGTGAGAAGGGAAAGTACACCCAACTGAAATGAGCCTCGTGTGTCATACTGGTACCTGTGTACGACACAAGTGTTTATGCATAACACCTTGAATAGAGAATTATATTTACTTTCAATACGTGAGTACTGTATACACAAATATATTGTTGTGGTAGTGTCCAATACCCTATTACAATTATTGTATGAAACTAAAGTGGACTATGTGCTCAACTTACTATTGGGACACGTTTACTTCTAATGGGACAACATTTGTGACCATACAAGACAATAGCCAGCTTATTATATGTCCGTCATAAATCCTGCCTCTTGCTCAAGCTAAATTCTAAATTACAGTTATTAATTGTCTCTGTACAACAGGTTTGTAGACCATCTTCCGTCAGAAGAAAATCACAAGCATAAAACATAACTATGTGATACGTGAATGATGGAGGATGAATTAATTTAATTATCAGGTGACTGTTTAATTAACTGAGTAAATTAAATAAAAGACCAAGTTTTAAGTTTTATTAAATGACTAAACGTATATACCAAGATTTTGAGGGTATAACATTTTTAAATATAAAAATCTGGACTTTTTGTGGGGATCTGTGTGTGCCGTTTTCTGTCTCTCCCCCTCCCCTCCTGTTTTCCCTTTGCAGGCGCACCTGCTCTCAATTATCGTCACTGCCACTATTTAGGGCTGGTCCGCGCGGCAGGCCAGCGCCGGATTATTGTCCCTGAGATCTCAACCCTCTGGTGCACGGTACTCGTCTGGCTTCCTCGCCTCTCCGCGGAACCTCCAGCCCGCCTGCACTCGGCCACCCTCTGATGCACGGTACTCGTCTGGCTTCCTCGCCTCTCCGCGGAACCTCCAGCCCGCCTGCACTCGGCCGCCACTACGCACCGTCTACTATATAGCCAATAAAAGGACTTTTGTTCAACTACCGCTTCTCCGTGTCCGCTTTGGGGTCCCTAACACCACCACTGACCATAACAGAATAATCCGGCCAAGATGGACCCCGCCGACGCGGAAAAGTTCCGGCAGGCTCTCACGTCCCAAGGAACCCGTGTAGGAATGCACGAGAAGGCTTTGCACGAGGTTATGGAGACGCTCCAGACCCTCACCTCCAACGTGGTTCAGATCGGGGGCCGCATGGAACAGCTGGCGACTCACCTCACAACGCTCTCGGTCTCAACCTCCGCTCCGGCTCCGGATTCCGCCACAATACCTCCACCTGCTGCTTCCCCGGGCGCTCCTTCTACACCGCCGCGGGAGCCCTTCATCCCCACACCCGCCAGATTTTCAGGGCAATCAGGTACAGGCAGGGAATTTATTTATCAGTGCAATTTGGTGTTTGATCAGCAGCCGTTCACCTACCCGACGGACAAGTCCCGGATTGCTTTCGTTATGAGTCTCCTCTCAGAGAAAGCCGCTGCCTGGGCTGTTGCCCTCGCTCACAGCAATTCCCCAGTTTGCCTTTCTTTTTCGTCCTTCACTGAGGAGTTCCTTAAGACTTTCGACCACCCGCTGCGCGGCAGGGAAGCCAGCAGCCGGCTCCTGTCTTTACGCCAGGGGAGGAATTCAGTGGCGGCACACTCCGTCGATTTCCGCATTCTCGCGATAGAGAGCGGGTGGGACGACCGGGCACTTCAGGGGGTTTTCCTCAGGGGACTTAGTGACGAGGTGAGGGACGAGCTGGCCGCTCGTGATGAGACCACCTCGCTGGACGAGCTAATTTCTTTAGCGATACGGCTCGATAATCGTCTTCACGAGCGGCGCAGGGAGAGAGCCGGGAGGGGTGGCCACGCCCCCCCCGTGACCCAGACAATGAACCCCTCTTTTCGGGGGTTTGCGCCCTCCCCGATGTCACAGTCAGGCCCCAGCAGGAGCCCCCCGCAGGTCGATGCTTCCTTCCCCAACACGGAGGAACCCATGCAGCTGGGGAGAACGAGACTGACATCCAGAGAACGCCAACGCCGTCGACTCAGCGGACTCTGCATCTACTGCGGGCAGGACGGACACCTGCTGCAACACTGCCCCTCCCTACCAAAAGGGGGGGCTCATCAACCACGGGAGGAGCGTTGGTGAGCCACTCCGCTGTTGCTTCGTCTCCTCCCCGCCTGACCCTCGGGGGTACTGTTTCGTGGGCTCAGAACGCCCTGCCTGTTTCTTTGTTGGTTGACTCTGGGGCTGATGATAACTTCATGGACTCTGATTTTGCTGCCCAGTCGGGAATCCCCGCTCAGCTCCTTCCTCACCCGAGGAGAGTTTTTGCACTAGATGGTAGGATGCTTGCCTTTGTTACCCATCGCACCATTCCAGTTTCCCTGCAACTTTCTGGTAACCATCACGAGGCTATATCTTTTTTTTTGATCCCTTCTCAGAATTCCCCCTTGGTGTTGGGTCTCCCGTGGTTAAGACTACACAATCCCCACATAGATTGGGTAACCCGCTCCATCACTAATTGGAGTTTATTTTGTCATTCACTCTGTTTACACTCAGCCATTCCCTCCACATTAGCCCCCACACCACCCCCACCGAGACCAGTGGACCTCAGTTCAGTGCCCTCGGTCTACCACCACCTCCAGGAGGTGTTCAGCAAGGATCAAGCCCAAGCCCTCCCGCCCCACAGACCGTATGACTGCGGTATTGACTTGATTCCTGGCGCCCCCTACCCATCCAGCAAATTGTACAATCTGTCTAAACCCGAAAGGGATGCTATGGAGGTTTACATTACAGACTCTTTGGCCACTGGACTCATTCGCCCCTCCTCTTCGCCGCTGGGGGCAGGATTTTTTTTTGTCGAAAAGGACAAGTCACTCCGCCCCTGCATTGACTTTAGGGGCTTGAATGAAATCACAATAAAGAATAAATACCCCCTCCCACTCATCGACTCTGCGTTTGGCCCCCTTCACAAGGCGACTGTCTTTACCAAGTTAGACCTTCGCAATGCTTATCATTTGGTTAGGATTAGGGCTGGGGACGAGTGGAAGACCGGGTTTAACACTCCCCTGGGACACTTCGAGTACAGGGTTATGCCTTTTGGCCTCACTAATGCCCCGGCGGTGTTCCAAACACTTGTAAATGATGTACTAAGAGATATGCTGAACTGTTTTGTTTTTGTGTACCTAGATGACATTTTGATCTTTTCCCGTGACCTCCAGGAGCACATACAACATGTGAAGATGGTGTTGAAGAGACTTCTGGAGAATAGACTTTATGTCAAGGCGGAGAAATGCGAGTTTCACGTCCCCTCTGTTAGTTTTCTGGGGTTTATTGTGGAGAAGGGGCAGCTCAAAGCCGACCCTGCCAAGATTAAGGCAGTGGCCGAATGGCCCACTCCGACATCACGTAAGCAACTTCAGAGGTTCCTCGGGTTTGCCAATTTTTACCGTAGGTTTATCCGGGACTATAGCAGAGTTGCCACACCGCTTACCCAGCTGACTTCGGTTAAGGTGCCGTTTTTATGGTCACCGGCAGCAGAGCGTGCGTTTGCTCGGTTAAGATCTTTGTTTTCCTCCGCACCGGTATTGATTCATCCTGACCCTGCTGTTCAGTTTGTTGTGGAGGTGGATGCCTCTGACTCCGGGGTGGGGGCTGTGCTCTCCCAACGCACAGCCTCCGACCACAAGATGCATCCCTGTGCCTTTTTCTCCCGCCAGCTCTCCCCGGCAGAAAAGAATTATGACGTGGGGAATCGGGAGCTGCTGGCAGTCGTGCTGGCTCTTCAGGAGTGGAGACACTGGCTTGAAGGTTCCACTCACCCATTCTTGGTTTGGTCTGACCACAGGAATTTGTCTTACCTCCGATCTGCCCGCAGGCTCAACTCGCGCCAGGCTCGATGGGCGCTGTTCCTGGGGCGATTTGACTTCACGCTCACCTACCGACCAGGGTCGAAGAACATTAAGCCAGATGCACTGTCACGCCAGTTTGCACCTCCTGTGGAGGACGAAGCCGGGAGCACCATTTTGCCACCCACCTGTGTGGTTGGAGCAGCAAGGTGGGAGATCGAAGGTGTGGTCCAGGAGGCCCTGAGAGATCAGCCAGCGCCATCGGGAGGTCCACCGAA
>CM037929.1:14857051-14929551 GCA_021346845.1 Apeltes quadracus | reverse complement strand
ACACAAAGAGAGTTCCATATCCATTTCTCAGACATCCTGATTGTCTGCAGGTTTTTACTTGTGTGGACAAGGCAGAGTCTGTGTCTTCCTATGACACACATGCCCTGTGTCTATTTATAGCCGAGTACAAAGGCTGCTTGAGTCAGCGTCGGCGGAATTGAATCTTAATGGCGCACGGTGCTGTCTCACTGTTGTGAATGTCTCTCTGACTGGGATGACTAAACAAGGTAAGGTTTACCAGCACAGGGGGACAGGAGGGGATTAGATCATTAATATAATCTAATTTACCCAGATGTGGCACAGATGTGGTCCAAAATGGGAAATGGAACAATTAAGAAAAGGTGGTCGGTTCGAAGGAATACCCCGCCGCTGCCTACAAACCCAGTACAACAAGCAAAACCTAATCTGGCTAAAAAAAAAGACTAATCTAATCACAGCTGTATCAAAAACAATAAAACATGGAAAATCCTCATAATGGAAAATAAAAGGTCCGAAAAGGCTCCACTATACTTTGACAGCAGGAATGAACAAAATGGAAAACGCATTATATAATATAATCAGAACATAATGACAGAAATGAACTTCTTTCATATCTTTGATCAGCCTCATAATCCAATTCCTGTTCAAACTGAAGAGTGTGTTGGACCACATCTGCTTTCATCACAGTTTCATTTATTCCCAAAAGAAGTCTCACTCTAACACAAAACGCCAGTCCTCCTGCTGCAACCGTTTCTCCGCCCTTCCAGGTGAATAAAATAAGCTTGCTCAATAAAATGTTGTTTTGTTCATGGCAACAGGTTCTCCATCGACACGGAGTATTTTAGCAAAGCAGCGTTTTGTGTAAACAGGGTCAGACGAGTTTGTCTACTGCCCAATCGATGTCCTTGAAACGCTTTGGCGCATCTTCACCTGTCTGTTGCACTCCGATGAATCCGACCTCGTTCCAAACTAAATCCCAGAGGCTCCGGTTGAAGTCTGCGCTGAGAGGTCGCGATGTGTACGATGGGATTGAAAATCAATTGCCATAGTTCTTTTAAAAAAGGAAAAAAACGGGCCTTTTGTTGTTTTAGTGAGTTTGAAAAGTTGTCTGCGACGCTCAACTTGTCCCCAGAAATATCAGTAGAAATGCAGCTGATAACCGTATAGCGGACGGGGGTTTTATATACATGCCTGTATGTTTTTTTTGGAAAAGCAGACTTCTAAGGAATGGAGGCAGAAAACATGGCAGCCTCTGACTAAAGCACAAGAAGAAAAAAATAAGGTCACTACAAGGGAACAAGTGACAAGTGAGGGTTTCCCACAGGATTATGGCAAGACTTTGAGCCCCGTCAAAAGATAAATGAAGCGTGTCTTGTCAAAACATGTGGGAAGTAAGAAATAAATTATTGCCAAATCCCTCAGGGGAAAAAAAGGAAACTGACTTTTAAAAAAAGCACCATCAGACTATTGGTCAGTGGAAGTAACTGACCACATGATGTCACAGACTGAGGCAAACTCTATTGGCGCTCCTAAACATGTGCTGACATCGACCGCTCGCAGTGACATCACTTCTCTTCATTAGCCAGTTTACCAACAGGGAAAGTTGATTTTAGTAACACTGTTGTCTTTGGCACATGGATGCAACATTTTAGCACCAGTTACCACAGACCTGTTACGGCACACTTTACAAGAGAAGATGACCACAGAGACCACAACATTTTTAGACTACGCACATGAAAAAATAATAGTACTGATCATTTGATGCACACCGTGTTTTGATCAAAACAGTGAGTCTTCTATTAATTGCATCACAGCTGTCGAATTGCCATCAAATACTGAAACTAGCGGCGTCATCTGACCTCGTGCTTTCTTTAAGTATCTCTGACACGTGTAGCAAAGAGGTGGGATGAAGACGGGGCGCAGCATATTAAGAGAGAGGTGAACGGAGAGACCAAAGCACAGATGGGAGGCGGAGACAGAGAGACGGCGATGGGAGGCTCCGGGGAGATGTGACACGGTGATAACCCCGACTAGCTCTCTTCTTGCTCGGCCTCGGCCAACACATCAAAGCGGGGCTTCAAAGTGAGGTGAAGTAGCCTTCATCACTCTCTGGCTCTCTAAATGAAGACACACACACACACACACACACACACACACACAAACGCAAGCGAGAGCGCACGCACAACACACATACACACTCAAGAGCACCTACCTACTGGCATAAATCATCATTATTTTATTTGTGGCAAAGTCCAGGGAGCTCTCTGACATTACAATCCGTGACATACAAACAGGATTGACAAACTACTGAACATACAGAAGAAAAACATCTAGGCGAGGTGCGCAGTTTCAAAACAGGAATATTTTCTTTGGGGTGATTATGTAATCAGGGCTATCAATCATTTTTGAAAATACTTGGGAATGCATATAAAAACATTTCATTATATTAGTTATTAACTATATATTAACGGAGATGACAACTGCAATTCATGTGGATGGCACTAGTGAAATTAAGGACACTAATGATGATGACTAATGATTAAGAACTCAGTACCATCTTTTTGGTCCTATGTGTGACCGAGTGAAATGCAAAGTAATAAAAAAAGTCCACGGTAGACAGCTTTGGAGGCATACATAAATAACCATTTGAATGAGCTCACCAGCAAGCAGTTAAAGATGACGTAAAGGATGAGCATCCACAAGTCCCTGTAGGCCATGTGGAGGCCGGCCCACAACCACACCAGGGAGATGAGCAGGAACAGGTAGAGGACCAGCGGCACCTCTGCAGCAGAAGATAACAGTGAGGGTGAAATCCAATACATTAATTCATATCATCCGTTTTATGACTACCGTAAAATCCAGTTGGCCATGTGTACATACATGGAATTTTGACTGTTTTCTCAATTTTTCCCATCGCGCAAACACAGGCGAAGATAATTAAACAAAGAACGAGGAAGCTGTTTCGGTGTCTTCATGTTTTGGCGTCTAGTGCTCTGTGGTGCAATACCACGTATTCTTTGTACGATTGCGCACACACAATCTCAAATGCATTTACTACTATATTAATTTTAAAGGTTAACATGATATTAATGATTTCCCCTTCATGTTTGAATCCAGATGTTGGTGCATAATCTAGTGTGACGATCATATACAGGGCACCGTAATCCTTGTTTGATGTTCAATGAACCACAGCTATCCAACCCACCTCAGACTACTCAAAACCTAGTAATAATGTTAAAAATGATACGAATAAAAACAATATTGAGGGCAGAACATTGCGGCAAGTAGTCCGGAGAGTGAAGCTACGTGCAGTACGACTGAAAAACTGACATCATTTTAATGAATTGACCACCATCCCAGAGATGGGACTCTTTCCATAATTTATGTGCATGAGAAGATACATCCATAATACACTCTCCCACATACGTGTCACAAAAGCAACTGGACGGTGGACCATATGCTTAAATGCTGCCTCTTTCCTATGCATGTTGTTTAGAGTGAACACGCGGCACTCTGCCACATGCAGAAAAACGCTGAATCACATTTCGCTAAATCTGGACTGTCTCGTTTCGACCATCCCACTTGCTGTCAGGGTTGATACAGAAGTGTCGGGCATACGGTACATTGTGTTCTGTTGCACAAGCAGAGGTGGTTTAACCATTACTCATTTCACTAGTCATGATTCATGGTGCGAGAGCTCAAGAGAACACCCTCGGGCTCATTCTGAGGTGGATATTGAACTAGGGCCCCTTGCAGTATGTTTCCTTACGCCTCCTCTAGGTGTCGGTGTGACTCTCGTCGCACAATGTAGAACGAATCATTGCCTCGTCTATTATTTGAATGGCTAATTAGAGGACAAACAAAATGCTATTTGGAAGCAGACTGTCAACTGTCAAGACGAAGTCATCCCGAGAGAATGATGCTTGGTAAACAACATTACTCGTTTCATTCAGGTGAAAATAATAAAAGGACTGTAAAAGATGAGGACATAATTGGTCTGTGGACTATTGTTTAAAAATCTCTAAATAGCGAAGACCAAAAACAGGCACAACAGACCTGAAAATGCCTTGGAAATTTCAATAAGAAGCTACGTAAACGATAGATACTGCTTTAGTGTCCATTTTACTTTAAATTGGACACTAAATTACTATGTGGCCATCATGCTTCAATGACTACCGATTGAGACAAGAAACTCAAAATAACAATGTTTACTGGGTTAATAAATCAAGTGATGAAAAGGGTTATAAACACACCCACACGATGAATACCACCCCCAACATGGCTGTAATGGGTGCAAATCAGTGATCACAAACAAAAACACAGCTGACCTCGGTCAGGTACACACTGAGCTGATAAAATATAGCCATAAATGGCTGAAAATTGGAAGTAAATCAGGCCAAACTGAAGAGTAAACAAAGTACTGTAAAGCATTGGAAAAGAGGTCACGGCATTATCTTCTAAATAATCTGAACCATAGGCACACATAAATGCTTTGGTTCCAGGGGGAAAAAGCACCACTTCCAAACTAAAGTGCTGAGTCACGCTGTAGTCTGCTGGTTAGGGTTATGTAGGACAGACTGTGCAGTTCACTTCACAAGTAGGATGGAAACACACAGCACTGGCCCAAAGTTTGCACAGAATGCCCTCACTGAGGTGCCACTTCCACCACCCTGTCAGCTCCACTCGCCTCCTTATTTCCCTGCAGATTTCCTTTGGCTGAACTTCTTGTGTTTCTTGCGTTTCCTCCCACTGATATTTTTTTATTTACGTGCCTCTCCATTTCCCTTCGAGACTTATTTTCCTGTAAGTCTTTTTTCATTCTGCCAATACTCTGGTCTTTGTTTTCCGACGCTTCAGCATTACTTTTATAACACAGTCTCTTTTTGTTGGTTATTTTGGTGTACGTTTGTTCAGAGATGATTAATCTGCTTCATAAACACGTTCATCTGCTGCCTTTTAGACCTTTTCATAGTCTCCTCCACCAGTTTTCTCAAACAAGATGCAATTTTCTACACTCGCTTATTTTCCATTTTGCACATCAGTCTCGAACCTCCTTGGTTTGAGTTTTCCAACCATGCAAGCAAATTTCAGTCTGTGGACAGGGCAGAGCTCCCACAGGAAGAACAGGCTCCCACAGCCGAATGCTGAATGATACCACTAAGAAGAAATGTATTATATAAAACTTGTATTCTGTGAAGTCTTTGCATAAACATGTGAGGAAGTCTCAACGCTTTGCAAGTGTTATGCTAAAGGTTGGTAATCTTCCCCCCTGGCAGAGCTAAGAAGTAAACAGTTTGACCTTCATTTGTACAATTTCTGCCTCCAAACCACGTTTTATTTCTCTGGAAAGGAAGAAGCTACTTTTTCTCCTTCAGGAGCACAGGCCTTGGTTTACATTTGACCAGAGCCGGTTTCCTGGTGGGAAAAGACAAACTGAGAGGAGAACAAAACAGCCGGGGTAGAAACTTGATACAGTGATGACATCACTGTCACAGCGCTGTTCAGCAGCTGTTATAACAACAAGCTGTAATAAGTGTGCATTGAGCACGCAATAACACCCCCTCCTCAGTGATATGTGTGTAAACTAAAAGCTTACTGATGTGTTTTGAATAGAACTTTTGTAAGTTCAGTGTGTTTACGTTCTTTTTTTCTCTCACTCAGAAGCTTTCAGCTTATCTCATCAGTTGTTGAGGCAGTTGAAATGATTGCTTACACAAAGATTCATTGTTCGAATGGCATCAGCTGTCCCTCAGGTTCTGCAAAAAATCTCTGCGGGACGGGAACGTCAAGGTGAAGGAAAACATATCTGAATAACATATCGAGGGAAATCATAAGAGCTTTTGTGATCGGCCTGTTGTCTGACTACCACACGTCGCCGGGCTGAAACTGATGACGGCTGTTGAAACGGCACCGGGGGCTTTTTAAACCTGTAAAAACCGTTTCATTTTATTCTCCTTTGGACTTTGGACCTGTTGTGATAAAGCCTAAATTGATAAAGTATACCTGCAAAGAGCTGGACAGAGCTGATCTCTGTCAACAACGGAAACTGGGATTAAATGCAGTGCACCCTGGTTATTTTATTGCATGCTTATATAAGTATTTGCACGTTTGTGTGTGATGGTATTTTGTCATTGTGCGTTCAAATAAAACTAAAGCTGCACCCAGCACTGAAGCATGGACTTTAATAAGAAATATTGCATCTGTTCTACCAAAGTTGAACACACATTTTCTCACCTCGCGCCCTGTGGCCCAAAAACTCGGTGCAGACTTTAGACGGCCGCTATGAATAGAATTGGCTGTGCCGGCCTTTCCCAGTATTTGCTCTCCCGTTCTCCCTTTCTCGGTTAGTGTAAATAAGGAGTTTTGAAGCTGCCTTGTTTGCCTTGCTGAGTCGACTGCTTCCTGATCTTTAGCCAGAGCCTGTTTTTTGAATGAGAGAGTGTTGCTCGCATATAATGCACACCTACCTGCAGCCCAGCAAAGTACTGCTTTGGTTTCCCACACTACTCCAGAGGCCACACACAGTGCGTGGGGCAAACCGCTTAACCAGCCAAAAGACTGGCACTAATTCAGGCTTTGCTTTGTCATTGGAGGGCCTTGACTGAGCAACACAAGCTAATGCCAGCTGATTCTCCCCGATGGCCACTGATTACAGCCGTGACACGGAGGCCCTGACACCTGACAGTTGGAGGTTGTATCCACAAATCTTTGTCTATGTTGTCTATTTAAGTGCGAAAAACAAAATAATGTCCGTCAGCATTTTCTCATTATGGGAGGCAGCTATTGTTTTGTTCTTGAATCCTTAATCCCATAGTTACACACACAGCAGACAGGCACGTAGCCTGTACGATGAGCAAAATAAGGGTGGATGCAGTCTAGGTCCTGCGGGTATCCTGGCTGCAGGTTACTTGTTTTTGTGGTGTGATCTGACTCCAGAGCGATATTTTTCCGTGTGTGCACAGATATTTTTTTTGAACTCATATCTCTGTGTAGGTTTATGTTTGAGAACAAACAGGGCGTATCCGGTACCTGTGCTGTTGGTTCGTCCTCTGTAAATGTCGTCGTAGGCCTTCCACTGCTGAGTGACTTGGTAGGCGTGGATGAACACCACCATGACCGCGACCAGACAAACGAGGGGCACCAGCACCGCCGTACACAGAGCCGCATAGATGTTTGGGATGAAGCACCTAAAAGGGAGGACCAACAACATTGAGTGTATTTGCCTTTGGTTTATATTCGATAGAAACATGCAGAATGTGCGTGAAAAAATGAGGAAATTGAAAAAAAGAGGAAGTGCGCATCCGAAACAAGGATAAGCTCTGAGATACGGGAAACTATCACATCCCAATACTGCTCCTTATTTACCCAGGTAAAGACTGCATTCCCTCAACTTTCACAAACAGGGTTTATCCGGTGTGACCTCCGAGCCGCTATAACTCAAAGCATTCTTGCCCAACAGCAGCTTTTGCCTTCAATAGCAAAATACGTATGTTCTTAAATCTTTGGGAGAAACCAGGTCAAACAGCAGCAACAGGGGGATAATATCTTAAGGTAAAGACCCTTACAAGCGTTTTGTCTATATAAAGACTGAGTGAACAGCTAAACAAAAAACAGGATACGTGTGTCTCGTGATAAGTCAGAGAGAAGAATATAGAATGTTTATCCGAGTTCATAAGCTGATCCTGCTTTACCGACAAAGGTGAGGAGGAAGCTTATTTTTTTTTTAATCTTTGCAATCTAGTTATCTTTTAATATCGTCAATCTATTGGTGTGAGCCAGCCTAATTATTTTTCCTGGGAAATCTCGGGAGTCTTTTCCTTGCTTCCGTCCAATCAGATGCGTTTTGTGTTTATTGGAAAAGCTTAACCGAAGAATCTTTCTCTGGGAAAATCAACATCCTCATATAAACTGTTAACTGCCAAACAACTATCAAAACACTCCTGCCGTTTCACAAAACAAGTTGGGGCCCCTGGTTGGGTGGGAGTGTGAAGTGCAGATGGGATCTCACGGCACGTCTGAGTAACCGCGGAGAAATAATTGGAGCCACGCTAGCCACAACATAACATGAGGTATGCCAAATAAGGCATTGCATCACCGTTGACCAGCAAGACAGCGAGACTATGAGAATTTAAACACCGCACAATATGGATATTTGTACGGCTGTGGCCTTGTGAGAGGATGAGATCTTACTGTAAAGGAAAGTCTCACAAGAAAGAAAAATCCAAACACATCATGCAGGGACCGATTTAATTTACTTTATAGTCTGGGAGAGAAGGACTAAAGTGAGCAATGTCATTTAATGGGTGGTTTTACTGAAATCCTGCTGGGGTTATATCTTTTCTACACATGAACGCAGCGGGATATGTGGGTCATTAAAACACAGGGCATGGTTTATGGAACGCCTGATTTAAAGTTGAAGTATATATTAACTCTAGAACATGAACGCTGCCATGGTAAACCCAAATCACAGGATATGACAGAAAGACAATTTCAATTGTAAAATAAAGTTTCTACTTGTAAACAGCCAGCGAGTTATACAGAGCTGTCAGGATTAACTGTCCACCTCTGCAAGCAATGAATTAAGCCACTTTATGATCTGGTTTAAAAGAAATCAAACTGACCGTGAATCAGTCCGTCCAGCCAACATAGTTGATCCTTCACATATTTATACATTATTTTTTTCCACTACAAATGATAGTGAGATTAACTGCAGTAGCAAAATGCAGGTGATGCAACTGTTGTCATTTATAGATTTATATTAAGACCTTTGCTTATAACCAATGCAAGTGTAATGCTTAACCTAAGTGAGAGAGGACAACATGCTGTGTGAAAAACAGTAAATAAATTCAAAACGATTATGTTGCATCATAGTAAGTGTATACTTTGGAATAAGTCATCATAATGCAATCATTTGGTGTCTGTATCATAAAAAGTACAAATAATAAATATCATTTTTTGCTACTTTTATCATAGTATTTCACTCATATCTCACAGTTTAATAGTCTGGCTTTCATGCTCTCAATTTCTACTTTACTTGTATAGAGGCAGGTTAATTCAAAAGGTGAACAATTTAGGTACCGCAATAAAAATAATAGTAATAATAATAATAAGGACTAACAGGAGAAAAAGAGACATCTTGAAACCAGGACGGCTATCTGTTAGTACGCACGAGGAAGGAGAGAAGGAATTCAAAGGATGCCTCAAATACCCTGCAAGAGGAAGGTACACTTCCAGGGAAACTGAATACTACTCTGTTTCCTTGAATCTCTCATGTGTACGCTCGCTGTCTCGCACAAACCCACTCTCAGGAAACGCACACACACAGTACACCCTCTATCCCAGGGATAACAGCCACACCCAAGACCTCTGGCTAACTTTAGCTGGGATTTAAGGGGTCAATCGCTGTCAGCATTTGACTTTACCGTCATGTACGCCTGATCAAACACACAATCTAAAAAGGTTTACGTACCACACGAACGCAAGGCCCACCGACACACACTCAGCTGATTAGGAACAATTGCGTTCTTGATTTTTAACAAGTGACCTCATCTGTTCTGGTCTAGATTTCAGGTTTCTCTACATACGGATGACAGTTATTTTTAGGTAAAGCACACAAAGAATACAGGCAACACACAAAACCAAGCGGTATGTGGGTTATTTAAGGTGCCACCCTTTCTCCTTTTAATCCCGCGGTTTGAAAAGGCTCCGCCTCAAACCCGAAGATCGAGTTTCTATGTGGGGAGACGCATGTGTTTGTTTGATTAGGCAAGCTACCTTCTCGCATGATGTCACCGCGTTAGGAGTTTTCTGCTTGTTCTACACAAGCCCCAAGTGGAATTTACATAAGCCTAGTGGAATCACTGTGGTTGACTCAGACCGGATTAAAAAAACACCCCGACTATTCCAGACAGATCGCGTTTGTGTTTTTTCAGTTCCACCCTTCCACCCGTTGTGAAGACCACTTGTGGGTGTATTGGTTGTACGCAAGTGTTTTTGTTTGTCCACTCACACGTCTCCTTGAACCAGCCCGTATACAGTGTGTATGGTCCATCCAAAGCCGCCGAGCAGGACGATGACCAGGACAATGATGACCAGAGCAGGAAGTCCCCAGGCCAACAGGAAGTAGAGCAGGTATTGACGCTCTGTGTGCTCGTCATTCATCACCAGGACTTGCCAGAAGTTCACCGCCTGTACAGAGTTTGGAGAAAACAACTAGTTTACAGGACTTTTAACACAAAAGCAGGGACATGCCAACAGCTTTCAGGATTTCAGCTTTCTTTGAGAACATTTTATCTTCACACAGTCAAACACCAACATACAACCACACTTTTATCACACCCACAATAGCTTTGTTTCTTTGTTATCTAGGAGGCTTTGATAGTCTCCTCCAACTGATACACTGAGCTTGGCACAGTTACATAAGCAGCTTTTCTGAGCACCTGTTGGTTGAAACACAATGTCCTGACCCTTTGTGAAGTCCCGGCAGACAGTAACATTTTCAAATGCAATTACAGACTGCTGCACCGGTGAGCAAAGGGCAAAGGTTACTTTTGAAAACAAAGTAGCTCTCCATTTTTGAGTCCATCTTGAGAGCTGGGGGTTAAAAACCAAACCTTTTGGCGGCTTAAAAGGATTTTATTGCATTGACATGAATGCAATTCCCTTCTATTGTTCAGGGCAATACATAACTATCAGCTATAATTGCTGATGATGTTTGTGTCCATCTGTCTGTGAACATGTAAGCAGGACATTTGCACAGTGGGCTCTGTGATGTAACTAATGAAAAGAGGTTAAGGGACTCCGACCTCTCCCCTCAGTTAACCTTTTAGCCCCTGAGTCTGTTTTTGGCTTGAGGGAAGGAAGGAAGCTGTAGCGCTGTTGGGAAACTCATCATGAGTATGTCTGACCGCACGGCTGTTTGACTGACTGGCCGGCCTGAACGCTATTACAGGGTGCTTATCCAACCGTTGTCACAATAAAATACATTTTCCTTCTGGCAGAACACTCGCATCTATCGTTGTACCACAGGTCAGCGGAAGAGTCCCCCGTTCTCACTGTTATAGTAAACCAGGGTAAAAATACACTGCAGGCTTGAGGGTGAACACGCGGTAAAGTATTGTTATGTAATATGATGCAGCTTCTCAGAAAGCCAAGGTTGCCTTTGCTGTCATGAAAAAAAAAACCGTCCGTATAGGGATTTATTTACTGGCTGTTTTCTGGCACTATGCCAAGGCCTATTCCTCTGATCACTAGTGTGCATGCGGATCCTTACACACACACACACACACACACACACACACTGCAATTATTGATTATTGAGAAGTATTGGTGGCGCCCATTCATTTAATCTGCTGAGCTGAAAACATCTACCTGATAGGAGGGAAAAATGAGCTGTGAGACATCACAGGCCTCCGTACCGAGTTGTTGGTGAGGATCAAAGGGTTTTAAAGTAACACATCAATCACAGTAATATTTCCATTGTCAGCTGCTGTAGTTGCTGACAGAGAAGAAAGGACCAGTGTTTTTATAGAGGGGTCAAAGAACAAGAGCATAAGAAAAAGTATTAGAGAGTGTGTAGATAGATGGATTATATTAACTCTACCACCAACATGTCCAAACCTGTAAAATAGGGCCTAAACCCATTTCATCTCACTGACAAATCTTGTCATACAAATTCTAATACTTCTTAAACCATATGAAAGCCTTTGGTCTAAGCTTTCATCCCTTAAGATACCTCACAGGTCTGACGTGACTAAGGGCCAATCGTTTAATATTTCACCAAATATACCATATGCGCCAGCCGGAATTAGACCCACTACATAAACAATGATTATGTTCCCTTACAGAACAAAAGTTGCACATTCACAAGCATTTAGAAGCAAAGGAAACAAAGCTAAAGTTAGTTACGCGAGAGGGAGGCAGAGAAGAGAAGGATCTTCCCTATGGTTTATGAAGTACTTTGACCCGTGTTCACAACATTCCTGTGCTGTATCAATCGATCAAAACTCTTTGTCCTACCATCCTTTTCTATTTTTAGAATTGTATAGTAATGAATCAATACAAAGGTTGAATCAAGTTAACGTCTTCAACCTGCCTAAGCCCACATGGTGGAGGAAGAGTTGCAGTAGTTATTACGTAAAAAACACATGGTTCACATCAGGAAAGGCTGGCATCTCTTTTTTTGCCAAGTCACGAGGAAAAGAAGCAGAGGATTGAAATTAGATTTGACTTATTAAAGGTGCCCTTTAATAAGAAACACATTTTCTTTTTAAAGGCAGACTTTATTGACTTTCTTATAGTTATAGCTCAATACATTGAGCCCATTCTCTGGTTGAAGACTAGACGACAGACACTTTTACACGGCAATGAAGCGCAGCAAAAATAGCCCCCGAACCTCAGCACCTTTATCCAGTTAAAAGAGCAGGGATTCAGCAAATATATCTGAGCATATTAGGAAAAGAATGTGCCGTCAATGATCCAGCTGCATGGCAACAATTACTTTTGGTGGCCATGGCTGTATAGAAATCTTGTGTCGGTGATAATCTTTACGCGCACATGATTGTTAACCTGCGGTCACCTGTATCAGCATCCAGAAGAACTGACTCAGGTGGAAGTAGTGAGAAAAGAGCGCCAGAGTAGCACAGCTGTCTTCTGAAAACATTCGGCCACGGAAGGCTGACACCAGGAAACAGATCTGTGGAGAAAGAGAGAAGACGACAAACTACAGTCAGTTACCATTGTGTAGTAAATGAGCCAACACGGTTTCACGGCAATTACTGAACACCCAGTATTTGTTCTGTTTAGTGAACACAGCGACTGCACCGCACTCCTTCCAGTGTCAGCAGGCGATTTATTTCTTGCTTTATAGTGTATATATTTTTAAAAAGAGACAGCGGAATATATAGCAGACAAAACCCCATAATATATTTAGTTGTGAGCATCTTAACACTAACATACCACATACAGTAATTATCTCTATTACCTCGACTCCAGCCATGCAAAATGGTTGGGAAGAAAGACAAGATGAGCTCAAGCCCGTTTATTAGGGGCACCACTCTTTGTTTTCGGCTAATTTGTTTAGTCATAATAGCCACCGGGTAAATAGCTATTGTGAGCTGTGACATTAACGCACAATTTCAAGAAAATTCTAGTAGCAGTGAGACGTTAACGAGAAACACGTTGCCGGGCGCTGCGTGAAGCCGTCATTAGAAACGGTTGGGGAGTGGTCGTCGTTGCGCTCTGTGTTTTCAGCGGGGTTATAACAAATAATTAACGGTAACTCCTCAAATGTCGCAACAGGCTTTCTCAACCTTCAAGTTGTTTTTCTCCTTCTCTTTTTAGTTTTTCCGTCACACTATTTTCTTTGGAAAACCAATTGGGAAACTCCAACATCTTCTGGGCTTTCCAGCCGTCCTGGTTTTTATTAACCCCCGTCTGCATCATTTACCGGTTGAGTAAAGGGAAAAAGTTGAGGACTCATGAGACAGTTTCCCATCCATTTCTCAACACGTCGGTTTTGAGTGGGAGGGATTGTACAGGAAAGCAAACTCGTGCCTGAGCTTCCTGGAAACGTGCTTGAGTGGAGAAGCTGTTCAGGTAACTTACGGGAACAAAGATTGTGAAGGCGGGTTGTCTGCTTTTGGCAGAAAGTTAACATAATTTGCCCAAAGGCAAAGTATGACACACCATCTTATCCCCACGAAAGCAAAACTGTGGGCAAACTACCAAGCAAGAAGTGTTAAATAAACTTCAGGACGCCAAGTACATGATCATAACCAAACATGCAGTACAAACACAAAAGGCTCCGATTTGATCAAATTACGCGTATGGTAGGGTCAAGAGCAGCATGCACAATGCACTGTTTGTGGATTTAGGCACCAAGGACACACAAACTCTACTCCACCCGATTTCTATAATTATTTTACTTGATCTGTACTTGATCTGGCTTTATATCGAACACATACTGAAACTGAGGTTTAGCGCACAACAAAATACAGCGTTGAGAAATGAACCCAGCCACATTTACTGCAGGGTTCTGTGTTACAAACCCTAATAAGAGGGCTAACTATTGCACCAGTAAAACAGCTGGCCTGAGGTGAAACAAAGACATAGCAAGTAGAGAGAAATGACCTTGAATGGAAAGTGCCGTTTGTGTGTTTGTGCCGTGAGCGGAGCCGGGACAGGAAGTGCCTGCCTCAGGTCATGGACAGAACTCAGGTATGGTGTCAACAGGTAAGATAGCACATTTCCAAAAGCTTTGTTTGATTGTTCTCTGCTCTAAAATAAGTAGTCACACACACACACTCTTACGGGAAGTTGCTGTGACTTTTTACTGCCTTTGTGGCCATTACATAATCCTCTATTGTCGCGCTATGACTACAGTCTCGCTGGTTGGTCCCGCAGGAAAGGACATGAAACTGTTAACGTCACAAAAGGTACTTAAACTCCCATGAGGCTTATTTTCTTTTATGTGGGAAGAGGCTGGTAGTTAAACATAGAAATACAAACACCGTGCAGTGCCGATCCAGTAGTGCTTGCAATCAAACCGGGCCATCAGGTTGTCTGTAAGCAAAAATGTTGGACTGCTGTTGCCTTTAGCTGTAAAAACACTCCCTCATGGAAGGATAGACTCAAACCTCAGAACACACACGGGGAACTGATCTCCCTCTGCTTACGTTTATTATTTTATAACAAGGCAGAAAAACATTGCCGCTCTTGTTCAATGTTAATCAAGCTGTACGAGTGACTTGGGGTTAGAAACTACGATAATTTCCGTCATTCGTGAGGAATAAACTTCAGCTAATAATATATCATCTTAGTTATCATCCATGTTAACGAAACCACACCAGTGAAGACAATTTCTATTCTAAAACCAGTGTGAGAGCATGCTAAATTACACTAATACACAAACAAACTGCAAGTCTAACACTAAACACACACACAAAGAGACAACATAGTAATCCACAATTCAAGACATATGTCTGTGTTGTTTATAGTGCTGGGATTCAGTCCATGGTGAAACTTGGACAGGTATACATGTCAGTATTATAATAATGATGACCGCTTGGAGGTTGGTAGGCCGCTGACAGGTGCACACTTGGGGCTAATCAGATCCTTATCTACAATGTTTTGTTCAGTCCTTTTCAAAAACCGCTCTATCCTTTGTCCCAAGGCCTCCTACCTCTTTGTGGAAGACACAAGGAGTCGACCTGGCTGGACCCCCAGGCTATAGACTTATTCAAAGCGGGTGGTGCAGGACGGGTGGTGCTAGAACTCTAAAAAACAATTATATACATATATATATATTATGACGCTATCTGACTTGTATGTTAATTTACCATATAGGAAATTGCCAAAGAGCAAATGATAGGGAGTGAGTACACATACAGTATGTATGAGTATGTGAGTAACAATATAACTGTATTAGAAAGAAGCATTCAAAAAGGTCCTTGGGAATACAAAAAAAGAAACAAGAAAACAGGTTTTTCTGTTTTAAGCCTGAACTATTGGTGAATTCTTTGTTGCCACTGTTGTTTTTGTTGCAGATCTACTGCTGCCATTGGCACGCTTCTCCTTTCCTTCAGGGACAATTTAACTACACTTTAAACTGATAAGCAGTTTTGAAAATGCTCGTTTCTTAACCTAAGCTCAGCTCTGGGAAATTATAAGGCTACCTTGCATGTGAAACGGCCCAAAAAAATAACGTTACCCATCAAATAACTGCACCTCTGTTGGACGAAAACCCCTAACTAGGGAGTCCAGACAGATGCTGCAAAAACAAGCAAACGGGAAACATAATATTTTGGTGCAGCTACTTTGTGCTGCTGATGGTTGCAGCTCTCGTCCTCCCGTTGAGTTGTTCTGCTGATCGTTTGCCCGTGTGCTGGTGCTAAGGTAGCTAAGTGTATCACTGTTGCTAAAAATAGCATCTGCCTGATACATCACCCAGGGGGATTGGAGCCCGAGCTGTCTGCCTGTCCGACTACCCATCTCGACCAGTGTACGCTTGACCTACACCTCTCCCCTCTTCCAGCCCCCCTTATCCCATGCATTGCTTCTACTCCCAACACTTCCTCCTCTGCTCCAGCCTTCATCTCATCTCCCCCTCCTCTTCCTCCTCCCCCCCCCCCCTCCTCCTCTCTAACAGCTACCGGTCTGATCTAGCTGGCTCCAGCCTGAGCCAGCTCTGGGTGTTTCCTCTTCTGCCTTTGTTTAGTCGAAGAGATAAAGTACAAGAATGGGAGAAATATGATCACCCAACCCTCGCTCCCTTTATCCCTTCCTCACAAAGCATTGCCTTCGTTATGTGAAATCTAGTCCTTTTCAAAAATCAATTCACACTACTCTTAAGCACACAACGGAACAGCTAGTTGCAAGGAGAAGGTAACGTGGGGATGGCTGTTGGCAGGAGGACGGGTAAATAAAGACATTTTACATCAACCAACACAATGTTTAAGGTTATTAAAATGAACAATCAGTAAAAACCAAATCAGAAAGACCTCAGTGTGAACCTCTGCATCATCTCTGAGATGGAATGTGACTCAATCTGTGTAAGAATGCAGTGTCAAACGTCACATTTCTTTCACAGGGTCACCTTTAAAATATATTTTCAACATTTTGGGCCTCGCCGTACAATTCAACATGCTGTGCGTGTGAGAAAAGAGGAGCTACGCCAGTTGTATTTCTTTTAAGGGGAATGTATGATTTCTTGAGGTAAAGTTCACAGGTGTTTGGGGTTGAACCTCAGGCCGAGGCTTACTCGCTGAGCCATCTCGTGGCAAATAAACAACCACTCCTTCTTTCTGTTTCACATTCAAACAACCACCAACACCGCATCTGTATTTACTCACACGGGCAAACACGTCATAGTTATAACGTCTATCTGCATCTGTGAAGCAGCAAACATTTTTTCCAACAGCAACCAACAGTTAAGCTTCATTGAACACGCCTGCTTTTTTTTTTTAAATCCCAGTTGCACTCCACTTGCGTGCAACCTGTGGTTGCTTACCTCTTGAATTTCCTTCCTCAACATCTGGTGTGAACCAGTTGGGAGGCCAGACAGGTCGTCGGGCACGAGACAAGCTACAGCTATAAAAACAGTGTAGCCAGCTGCACAAGGTCTACTTTGCTCCATCAGAAACCCCTGTGTGTGCATATGTGCTTTAGTGCATGCATGACGTGGGTGTGCAGCACCCTAAAAATAGACTTTGACAGTTTACTCCAAAACATTAAAACATGTTCACAAATATAAAATGCTATCATGGCTTTCCAGTGTCATTAAAATGCACAAAACTCAGAAACAGGAGGCATGGGGGTGGTGGTCTAAAATAAGATTTCTAAAAGATTTGTACGCTGATATGATTATGACAGCTCCATTGGTGTTACATCACATGTGGGACTTGTGATGTGTTTTTACAACAGGGACCCACATGGCATCACCCAGCTCTCCCGAAGGATCAAGTGAGTCATATTGATCTGAGAGCCAACAAAAGCTAAAACAAACGCTCCGAGGCAGCCTCCTCCACTGCTTTCCAGCAGACCATTGATTGAGGATAGATGAAAAGCTAGCGCTCTGGAAGGTCTCATCAAGTTAAACACTGGACGCTCCATTCATGCTGTTCCTGCTCACAAACCCACTACACACTGTGCTTTGATTCCTCGCCGTGTCATTTAGACTTCCTCATGGCCGCACCTGTGTCATCATGTACCGAACACAATGTCTCAGATGGCCCAACCTAGACTAAGTTGCTTGTTAAACAGTCATAATGTAACTGCAAGTTGTGTTACAATTCATAGCAAGCCGTCACAATAATCGGCACTGAATAACTTCTTGACTGTTCTTTCGGGTTCTGTGTTCTTCAGGGGAAACAATGTTCACAGCCTAAACGGCTCACCGCTTTAACTTATTGCAAGAATAATAATAGATGGTGGATTTGACTCAAACCGTTTCCTTCTGTATATCAACACAGCGATGTCCTCCTCAAAGCAGACTAGTCATGAAAAAGAGAAGAGCTCGGGGGAGTCCTGGATAAACACCATTTACATACGTTGTTGAACTTGGCTCTGGCTGTGGAGCATCAGGGACCCCTACAGGTTAAAGTAAGAGCTAAAGGCTTGGGCTGCGTTAGAGCGCCTGTGTGTGTGTCTGTGTCTGTGTGTGTGCGTGCGCGTAAGCATAGGGTGGAGTGGATTAAATGAGTGGGCATGCGTTTGCACATACTGCCATCTGTGTATGCGGATGTATATTTGTGCTTTCATTAATGTGTGTGCATGTGTTTCACAGCTATGACATGATGGAGCTGGCCCCGTTTCCTGCCAACATTGTGAACAATGTTTGTATGTGCATGTATTTGGGTGTGTGAATGTATTCACCTGAAAATGCTGATATACGTGCATGTATACATGCATGTGTATCCATTTTGTTGCTTAAACTCCACTTATCAAATGTTTCCTTAGAGTGGGAGGAACTCCAGATTCACAATGCTGAAAAACAAATTGACAAAGTAGGCTGAATACCATCTTCTAGTACCCCCCAAAAAAACAGTATAATAATAGACACAGTTATATATTTGATTAACATTGGTCATTTCCTGTTGGTTAGGCAAATTGCATTTTCAATTTCAGGTCATTGAGTTGACGTCACAGTTTACTCAGTTCCTCTCTCTCCCTAAGATGTTGCAGTTTGCAAAGCATAATAAAAATATCATGGCTTTAAAGGCTTACTTCGCAAATAATGAATTCATATATAAATATCAACTGAAGACTATGGGTAAATAGAGACAGCATTAAGTATGCTGTGATTGTGAGTACAACTTCCTGGTCAAATTAACTTAAATCCTCTTTTCACTTCTGTAAAAAAGGTTCACTCCGTTCTACCCAAGAGCTTTCAGGACAAGTAAAATCTCTAAAAATTAAGAGGAATACTGGGGAATCTGACTCCACTTTGTTTACCATTCACTGTGTAAGCAGCCTGTTCGATAAGGTCCTTGACAGATCGCTGTCAATCCACTGAATCAGGTGACGTGTGCCCGGTGCTACGCGGAGAGTGCAGAAGGGAAATCCTTAAGTTGACTAAAACTATCTAATTACACATTACATTACATTACACACATATATCTGTGTGCTAGTAAATCTATCTGTTATTAGATAAACATGATGTAATCATAATAAAATAAAATAATACAAGTATACCGGCGAGTGATAAATGATCCAAGCCCTTGCCTTGACACAAGTGACTTTATCTCAAATGATGTATCTGCTGATCGTATTATATTTATCCACTAGAGGAGGTAATGAATGGGAAGGCAATGTGTTGCACCTAAAAGGAGGTGGTATCTGTTTGGATATCGATTTAGTTCATGCAGAAATTCTGCAAGTGCACAAGAGCCACAGTGAGCTGTCTGGTGTCTCACAGCTGACAATAGTTAACCAGTGAGCCCTGATGAAGGAGAATGGCTACTGTGGCCTCCTGCTGCTGTTTGCTGTTCTTTTTATGGAAATACAGGAAGTTCCTGGAAGTGTTATAAAGGTCACCAGCTGATAGGACAACACACATGTGGCAAAAAGTGAGAGTGTAACTTCCAGAGTCCAGGATGGGCAGAGGCTGCATATTGGTATACTTCCAACACCAATACCGTTAATCCAAATTAAATAGCTGATATTAGCGTATCAATTCGGTCCTGGCTAAGTCCCACTCCTCGTGTGGAGGCGGGTCTGCGGGTGGACCGAAAAGGACAACCAACATTAGCACAAGATTTGATGTAAGCACATGCGTGTTTCATACTGATGGCAACCTAGTTGAAAGGAGAGGTAAGACTAATGTCTGCCGACTCAAGCAGATATATAACTAGTATTGCTCGTATTTACAAGAAAATTCCACAGGGGCCCACTTTTGGGGATTAGTAGTCATTCTGTCGTTGACAATGTTATTATACTTTTAAATAAATGTTCAAGAAGGACGTCCAGATGTTTGTTGAGTCTATTAGTGCGGTAAGTCGCTGAGTCGGGTGTAAACTTTTTCGGGAAAAACTAAATGTTAAAATGTCCTTGGTCATACTGATGAGTCACGCAGGATGTGCCTAGCAACTTTCCCAAAGAGAGAGAGGGCGGGAGAGCCAGAGTGAGACAGTCTTTTTACAGCTTGTAAGCAACCAGAATAATAAAGGGGACACGGTCAGAAAATTGGTTATTACTCAACAAATAAAGGTTAGGTAAAAGAGAGGAAAAAGCCCCAAGTTGCAAAAACAATTTCTAAAGATTCTAAAGTAAATTTGCAAAAACTTGGCCATTTGTTCGCTTTAGCCGGATTTTTCAGTATTTGTCGAGAGACTAGAACAGTGAATGTTGGAAGAAGAGAAAGATGCTGACTTGAACAGATGGATCAGATAAGGAGGATAGAGGTCAGGACACTTATAGGAGCAGCCAGAAGGGGGTAATTTGAGTCTCCCAAGAGGCAGTCTCAACCTCACCACTGTCCAATCTGACACAAAAAACACACACAAGTCTGCTGATACTTTATACCTTTCCTTCACTTTCCTGAAATTACCTCAGGCTGACAGACAGACCTTCAAACGGCATTAAAATCGTATCAAGGAAATGGAGTATGCTGCAAGGAAGAATGAAATACAAACTAAACAACACAGTGAAATCTAATTGCTGACAATGAACAAGAGGAAGAACAAGCAAAGCTTTCTTTGACATTGTTTTGGTTCTCTTTTTTCCCCCCAGTTGCACGCAATTCATTTTGATCTCGTGGCGTGTTCGATGAAGCTTAACTGTTGGTTGCTGTTGGCAAAAATGTTTGCTGCCTCACAGATGCAGACATTATAACTATGACGTCTTTGCCCGTGTGAGTAAATACAGATGCGGTGTTGGTGGTTGATTGAATGTGGAACCGAAAGAAGGGGAGTGGTTGTTTATTTGCCACGAGCTGGCTCAGCGAGTAAGCCTCGGCCGGAGGTTCAACCCCAAACACCTGTGAACTTTACCTCAAGAAATCATACATTCCCGTTAAAAGAAAAACAACTGGGGTGGCTGCCTGGTTGACTCCAAACCCTTGTGGGAACAAGCACAGAACACAAAAAGATGGGATTATTCTCTGACGTCAACCAGGGAATTAAGTAGACACACACAGACGCACAAACAATGTTTGTTCATATGATGATTGATTAGTCTCGATGGGATCACGTAAACGTCCTCAGGAAAAGCAGTTGCTCACTTCATTTACAGAGACTTGGGTCGCTCTTGGATTACGATCGGGAACGGCTTCTTTATTCTGTTCAAAGACTTAAAGGGGGGGTTGGTGTATAAAGGGGGTGGAAGTTGGTGTTTAGAAATGTGTGTGTGTGTCACAGATTTCTGAATACTGGATACAGGCCCAAAGCTAACAGGAAATCCTTTATAACTAGAGCAAAGAGTAACATAAACATCTACCAGATACTGGAGTAAAGCCCTGGGACAGCAGGGTAAACACTTCGCTTACTGTGGGGGAATGAATGTTGGGGATGCGGGAAAGCTGATTCATCGCAACAGATGAGAAATGAAATAGTGTATTATTTGCAACCGAGAAAAAGATTACATGTTCCTTTCCCTGGATATTTGTGAACAAAGACTCCCACTTCTCCAAAATCCAATTGAGGGTTAGGGTAGTCTGAAGTATTTTGTATGAAATATTGGTTTGGTTGGTTGAATAAACAAACACAAACAAGAGGGAGCGATCTAACTTCACTTTATCTTTAAAATAGCGGCAAGCCACCATCCATCCATCTTTTACTAATGCTCTTGCCGTTGTTTGATTAGATTAAGAATGGAACATAAATAAGAAACAAGGAAGAGTGAATGAATTTTAAAGGGAAGTAACAAATCGCTTGTGGGGATTTGGGGTCAGGAGATGGAAATGGAAGGTGGATGAGCACCATCTGATCAACCAAACTTACATTTTCCACATGTATCCTTTGTGATGGCTGGGAGGCTTGACACATTCGGTAAGCAAACAGATACTGAACCACCAAAAAGACAATAACTCATTGAAGGGGTTCTATAGATTTAAACACATAAAATGAAGACTTTTGAAGTCCATATTCAAAACGCTTGGCTGAAAGTTATTATGGTTTTACATTAATTATTAAGATGCATAAGACTATTTTAAAAGTGATGATAAAGTGCCCTTTCTAGCTGAAAGATTGAGAAACCGGAGATGCAGGTTGTTGTGTTTTAAAAGTCTGCAACATGGCTATCTACATTTATTATGCTTTGGTCAAATTAATGCAGGCTTATTCGCCATTGCCTGGAGTCACAGCAAAGCTGCATGCACAATGATTTATGAGTTGACAACATCGTTAAATTGCATTTGGGGATAGTCAACTATAGACCAAGTCACAAAAATCTGATTCTGTATGTTTTTTCTCTGTTTAAAATAAACTTCAGTTTAAAAGTCAATTCTTAATTTCAATGTGTTTGTTCAAATGGGCTTATGTGGTTAGAAATAAGGAATTTCCTACAAAAACTTAGTTACATTTGCAAATGTAAAGACTATTTGCATACTAAAAATCCCATGCACATTGACAAACATACACTCATTGAACCAAGCGAGGCTCACTTACATGCATATACACCGGGTAAATTTCCACTCTACACAGACAATCTTCCGTTGTCTTGCTGAGGCGGGAACTGCTGGTCAGAGCCATAGACTGTCAATGCACAACCTCTGATGGGACAATGACACGCATGTGCATACAGAGACACACACACACACACACACACACACACACACACACACACACACACACACACACTCACACACAAAAGTGAGAGGACTTTACTTTGAGTTGCTGGATGGGACCAAATCTTTAGTGTCTCTCACCGGAAGGTTAACGTCAATATAAATTGTGTACGGCGGCTCTCTGTCCCCATGTGGGTGTCTTGATTCTAAGAACGAGACCGGTTTGACCCTTCGATACCTCTAGTAAACCAAATCTATATCTGAAAATATATTTTTGGGTCATTTTAAAATTTAAAAATGCAAGCTGAACCTCCTCTCGTGCTTAAATTGAATCCTATCAATACTGGTTGAACAGCTGAGAATACTACAATTTTCTAACTAGAAACTAAAGAAATGACGGTACATGAATTGAACCACATCTCTTCACCTTCTGCACGCCATCCATTTGATCCGAGTTATCAGACTCACAGAATAAATGGGTATTACTGCGGTTATTTCTAGCTGACTGTAGATGAATCAAACAGGCAGTATTCATTTTCTCCCCACAGAGGGTGAAGTCAGTAACTAATTACTGCCCTCTCAGTCAGAGGTGGTTGGAACGGAGCGTGACAGTCAAATCAATAGTGAAGCACGAGCATGGCTGATACTTACAAGTTCAACAGACATTTCTGTAACTAATTATATCCCTCCTATGAAAAATGTGACAAGAATGTCTGAATATACATTTGGGATGCGTCTCAAATTCAAAAGGAGATGCATATGTTCAATTACAAGGACCTGGCTTTAAACTACTAATGACATATCACTTCACCGACTACGCACAATTATAGACTTTGATTCACTGAGATTCTGGTTCCACATAAATCCTTATTGATATTGGAATATAGACCATATAGACCATTAGAATATAGACCTAATCCTCCGAGGAAGATACACATTTACAAGACTCAATCTAAAATTGAGATTTCAAACTCCATATGTTTGAAAATAGTAATTCATCTCAGTTTATGCTTTTAACAAGTGCTGTTCGTGTTAACTTACTATGCAAGGAAGGTCATTTGCATTAAGGACAAAGCACAACATTGAGACACAATGACAACTTAATTACATGGTTTAGAATTAAGTCAGCTTCACACTTTGTGCATGCAGGTTTCTTTATATATATATATATATACACAAGACCTTAGGAACACGACCCTTGTATTTGATCACCTATCGTACAATCTCAGACACGCGCGCCTCCAAGGAGGAAGTGCCGTAACATGCCGTACAGTACCAACCGAACAGGATGGAATTTTCCATCCAAAACCCTTTTAGGTTTAGGGGCTCTGCCTGGGCCATAAACAGGTTGAGCCCGAGGTGGTTAGCCCCCAACAACAGTCTGCTTTAGTAGGGGCTCGTGTTTGTCAACCAAAGAGAGGGGGGACCAGTGGAAAATTACCAGTCCCGCACTCGCTCACGCACACACGAACATACACACACTTGCATGGCCAGGACCCGCTGAGAGACTAACCTGCAGCCACATATCTATCTCGCTCATTGCTTATGTGACAGCTTGCGTTTTTAATGGGCGAGGGTGCGGGGGGCATGGTTGCGTTGTTAGGACGCGCTGGCCCGCAAACTACACAATCAGTAACATTCACTGAGTGTGTTGTGTTCACGTCTATGCACATTTCCAAGAAAATATCTGAGACATGTCTAGTGGCTAGCAAAAGGGGTTGGCAGCAAGCAACGTGTGTGTGTGTGTGTGTGTGTGTGTGTGTGTGTGTGTGTGTGTGTGTGTGTGTGCATGTATGTATGTGTGTGTGTGTGTGTGTGTTTGTGTGTGTGCGTGTGTGCACACTCAGTGAAGGTTTAATAACCTTATGTAAAGCAGTTCATTGTGAAAGTGAAGGTTTGTGTTGCACAACACACATTATAGCCACGTTAATGTGTGGACGCTATTGATCCATATAGTACTGAGAGATGAATGCCTCTATCACAATTTCTAAAGGTTCCCTATCCATTTACATTCAAGGCCATGTTGATAATCTGCAGATTGGATTCAATGTTCAGGGAGTATGAATGTCTCGTGAGCTGTGAATTGTTGGTGTTGCCTTTCTAGTAAAGCACTAAAACACACGAAATCTGAGCAAAACTGCGTTACCTGGGTTCCAAGGCAGCTCACCATCATGTGAGTGAGCAGTTTGGCAGAAAACATGGGGAGACGGGAGCACAGCACGTGGGATATAATGGCCAATGCAAAACCTGAAGAGGAAGCAGTATGAAATGAGTATTAAATCAACCAATGACTCATTTACCAACAGGGTCTATTTATAACAATGTGGGAGGAATATGGACAACATGCAGCAAAGACAATGGAAGTTAACGAAGAAAAAAAAAAGACACGAAAAGAGGTCTTTTGTACCCGACATGCTGATAAATCCGGAGGCATAGAAGGCGTCGTTGTAGGATGCAGGAGTAGAAAACTCTGCGTGGGCCGTGTAGATAGACAAGTGGGAGCAGGCGCATTCCACATAGTTCCCACTCTCTTTCACCACCCTGCAGTATTGACCATCCGATGACCAGCTAGAGAATAAAGCAGCCAATGCAGAAAAAGAAAGAAGGTAAAGATACAACTGTTGAACTGAATGTAACAAAACACAGGTGTGCAAAACACAACAAGGAGAGGCAATGGACCTGAGGTATTATGTTTATGAGCATGTCCAATTATTTTTGCCGTTTTAGCCTCTGTAGTTTTTATCTGTGGTAACTTTACCCTTTAAACATGCTGTAGGACAAACAAGAACATTATAATGATGTTTCTGGTGGATTTGACAGACGGGAATTGAGTGAGAGGCTTCAGAAATACAGAAAATCTCTCTCTAACATTCTTCAAGTTGACCTTCCTTTCAAAGCAGGGACGTCATACGGCAACATCGACCATTCCCTGTGACTTCCCCTGCGTGTTTATCAGTTCATCTGTTTTTTTGCAATACATCATCCAAGTTCCTGTTGTGGCCCAACCGAACCTCTCAATTCATAACTTGTAACAGAGTGTTCCTGCCAAGTCACATTCCACGCCCCAGAAATGTCCCTAACAAACCAACTAATGGCTGGGAGTGTAGATATATATATATATATAAAGGCTAGATTACCTTGCAGTGGTCTGGTTCCACAGAAGGCACCGAGACTGGCCCGGTTTTACTTGCTGACCAGGGGAATGTATTCGATACACCACCACGTTGTCATCTTGTAGAGGTCGTGACCTTCTGTCCCGGAGGCTGGCTGAGAATACCTGGATATAAACAGAAGAGAAAAGGGTTCAGCTGTAGAGCAAAAATAATGACGGCTAGTTCATACTGGAGTAACACTGCCACCTGCTGAGACAAAAATGAATTGAAATATCTTCGAGCTCCCCTACCTTCCCGTTAAGGGCAGTGTTTGTATCATTGGTGAGAAACCAGTGTTCAGTTCTAAACTCCGTCAGCTGAATCTGGCTGAGATTGCCACAGTTTGGTGTGGAGACTGCTGGCACTGCCAGCAGAGTATCTGGCAGCTGAAAGAAGTCTGCATTACGGCCCCTGAATTTGTGTGCATTGATCTGCGTAGGATACCACTGGAAGGCAGAGATGGATATAAATGGACACGTTTCCAGGATGGTACCCCTTCTGCAATAAATCACACAAAAAGAAGCATTTAAAATACTAGTTAAAAGGAAACATCTTGGTATTTAGATGTAATGGGCATGATATGTTAAATTATCACAACACAAACGTCTTAAATTAAGAATGTCACCCTCACACTCTCCACTCTTTTTGCACTGGAAAACTCACATTTCACACTGAATCTGCGCGAGGAGGGAGAATGCGAATCGCTCGGCCACCTCAGCGAGGTAGGTGAGGCCTCTGGTGTCAAATCTGCTGGGATTGGCCAAGGAACACAGCAGGTTGTAAGTCAAGTTGCGGCTACTTTCCTGTATAGGAGCCCTCTCTGCCTCTGCAAGCACCTGGCTCAGAGAAAACAGACACAGAAAGAGAGAGAGAGAGAGAGAGAGAGATTGACAGGTTGACAGATTTAGCAACATTGAATTGCGGAACAGTTTTCTCTGCCATTGAACGTATATCTCTCTAATGACCAGTATTTGTGATCCTCACTTGATTACTGTATTTATCAATTCCACCCCTCCCGGCTCTGACACTTTCAGTTTAGTCAACTTTATATAGTGAAATGACTCTTTGGGCTCCCACGTATCCTCATGCTGTCAAACACATTACTGCTGTCGTTTTCTCCTTCTTCCGCCTTAATATGAATTCACAGCAGACTCTCTTTTGTCTGGGGGCTGGGAAAGCGCAGTGCGGAGACTCTAAAATCAAAGCAGCTTAGTGATGGCAGCGCTCACATAGAGTGACAACTGAGACCTTTTCAGATAACCAGCTGGTCCTCAGACTTGCAGTAGGCAGTGATTAATGTTCTTAAACGTAGAGCTGTCTGACTCGCCAGTTTCAAGTGATGAAAAAACTAATAATGCAGAAGAAAGTGTGTCTATTGTTACTGACAATGTGATGATCTGACAGATAACATAATGTGACATAAGTAATAATCTAGTTTAAATAATGTTTAGGGTTTGGTTAAAGTGAAATCCTTACCTTCCCCAGTGCTTCCAGCACAGCAACCATCTGCTCACGATTTACAGGTGCAGAGACTTTATTGATCAGTCCCTGCAGCACCTGGTTCAAAATAGTTGAGTCAAGAGGCTGATGTAATTGATCCAGCATAAGCCACACAGCTTCGCTTGCTGCGTTGGAAACCACAGTCACATTAGCCACCCCAAACAGGGCGTGCACTCTGGTGCCCCCTGTGGCATTGTAGAGTTCCACTTGAAAGCGCTTCGGTGTGGGTGACGCCGAGGCGAGGTCAGGTGTGAGGTAAATGTCCAATGACGTGTTACGCTGGCCCACGTTGAAGGTCAGCCTCCCTTCCTGTTTGGGAAAATCCATCCCTGCTTTGGCAGGCCAGATGGTAGAGGGACCCACTACGTCCTCTCTGGTGAGCTCCTAGAGGAGAAAACAGAAGGTTTTTGCTTTGGATGGAGTTGACCAGCACTGCCTGGGAAAATAAGCAGACATTCTCACCATTTATAATGTACCGTAAAAAAAAAAAAACACACATTCTATATGTCAGATTATTCTGGAGAATTAAAGGCCGAATTCTCATTTGATAAACAGCGTGGTGAGAGCATGATGTGTGATTTGACCATTTGTCTGCCAATAGGCTGAGAGGAAAGCAGGTGACAGGATCATGTCTCTCAGTAGTTTTTTTGTGTGGTCCACTTGACACTCTCTCAAACAACCCTGAGCTTTCTAAATATTTACATTTTAATTGTGAAAGAGAACGGGTGAAAGAGAAGACCAAGATCAGAAAAGCAAAATTACTAAATGCAATTAAGTGGCCCTGTATTTCAAAAGACTGGTCCATTAGATTTTATCATCACTACAGATATGATGACAGATAAATATCAGTGAGAGGTTGCAATGATTGGGGACAAAAAACGTACGTCTGATAATAAATGGATGTATTCACATAACACTTTACAGAATAACATCGCCAAGGCGAAGCTGAATGAACTAAAAGTGCTACAAATAAATAAGTCAAAGAGCATTGTTGAACATGAACTCAACCAACCACAAATAATATTTCAAGCATTGTGCAGAATGTGTGCATTTTACTGTGCATATGTATGGCCGACTGCATCAAAACGAACGCATTAGTGATATTCATAATTTATACGTGTATGCTTAATTATAACAGCTGTTCCTTACTTACCAGTGTGCGGTATTGTACCGATGTGACTGAAGCTGTGCTCGCTCGTCTGTACACTTGGAGATTAAGCCTCATGGTTGCCACGGTGGCAATGGGTAGTCTGTGACCAGCGGCAAAGTACATAATGCCTTGTGGATCGTCGCTCTCCGCCAACGTGATGTTGGCAAAACGAGTTGTCTCATTGATGGCAGCTCCAGGACCCACCTGGTAAATCTCTACCAAGAACCACGCCTGCTGCTCCGGTTCCTATGGCAACAAAGAATAGGTTGTTGTATTTTTGTTTACCACAGCCTTGGTAGTAAATCTTTATTCTGTCAAATCTTTAATCTCTCCCTATACATGGATATAAAAATCATCAAAATAGCACCGCACTGACAAATGTCTGTGCATCTCGCTCACCTCATCATCCTGCACCTCTACAGCAAGAGCACAGAGAATCTCGCCTCTCCTACACAGAGACGTTCCTGAGGTCTGCAGAAGTTGACTGGTTAGGTTGACTCCATTGTTGACAAGAGTTAGAGCTGCCTTGCTGAAGGTAACTCTCCAGAAGACTTGCAAATCCTCAAAGGCTCTGCATTGGGGGAAAAAAACATTCCAACCAACTACAAACCAGATCTGAACTTTTGACCAAAAGAAAGTAAAAAAAAGTATTTGGTTTTATTACCTGTTTTCTTGTCTCTGAAGGAAGAGGATGGCACTTCTGTTCTTTGAATCCTCATCCAGAACTTGGCCCAACAGAGAATTAAGACTAAAGCCTACAATTCCATTATGGAAGTCACTCCCTGGTGTGGATAGAGGTAAGAATAAACAGAACAAAAAAAGAAACAAGGAGTATGATTTAATTTCTATGTAACCTCACAATTACATAGTAAAATCATTTATTTATCAATTATACATGAAAAATGATCAAATGATCTTCCCAATTAAGGGATTACATGAGAAGTGAGGAACAAAATAAAAGCCGGAAACTCATTTGGCAGTGAGCTACCACCAGAGAAACCAGAGAAGAATATGAATCACTCATTAAATAAACATCTCCGTGGGTCTATTTGATTAACTTAGAGAACAGAATGAGTTAGACACCAGACTAGACTACGTCACGTCACTTCTATTAGCTGGAACACACTGTGAGCAAAACAGCCATTAATATTCATTTATTTGATCAATTCAATTACCGAGGATGGTGATCTTGGCAAAAGCTCCAAAGCCCTGGAAAGGACTGTCTGTTATTTGAGCCCCTCCCTCTGGATCACTGAGATAAAGGAAGAATACTTCCTGTCCCTCTGGCTCCGGGTCATCCACAATGAAGAGAATAATCTCGGTCTCGTTCTGACCAGCCTGAAAGGAGACTATGGTTGACTCTAGGCGGAAGTCTTGTTCCTCCTTTGCAAGGGTCTCAACAGGGTCCAGTGTGAAGGGAATAGGTGCTGCACCTCCATCTGGACAGCAGCACACAGCAACACAAACAAAAGCGAAACAGTGAATGTCACAGTCAACAACAATTTTATACAGTACAATGGAGCATTAAGTCGGTGCTACAAGAACACACACACACACCTCCATATGCTCGAACACGAACCCTTACAGCACCAGCCACACTCTCGGACCTGCGGACCCTCAGGACTACTCTTTGCTCTTGCTGGCTCTCCTCAGCCCTGTCCTCGGCTATTTTTACCAATCCGGGTCCGATACTCAGCACCCCTCCGGTCACATCACTAGCTCGGATGGTGACCGTGGCCACGCTGTGCTGAAGGTTGAGGCGAGGTGAGGCGTCTGCCCAAGCCACGTCTGGAGTAAGCACTCGAACACCTGTGAGGTTGACGTGAAAGCTCTCGTCCGCCTCTGAAAGGGAGTCGTCGAGTATCGAAAGGCGGAAGGAAGCGTTGCTCTGTAGAGGCGAGTCAAAGACCAAACGGCCGTCCGGCACTGCGACAAAGTCCTCTCCTGCTGCGGCGGTGCCTGCTGACGTTGTGTAGGACAGGCGGGTGCTGTTGCTGCGAGAACCATAGAGTCTCTGAACATAAAGTGTGATCGTCTGGATGTCCTCTGCAATGACCAACTGGCGGGAATCCGGGGCAAACTGGTAGATTCCCAGTGGCTCCACTTCTGTCACGGTAAATCCGGCCCTGTTACAGGGAGACAGACGTCACAGTCTGCATTTGACATTAACAAATGTATTTTCTGTAGAAAAGGGATGTAACATGTATAAAAGCTATTCTCCTGCGCTGTAACTAATTAATGCCTAATGCAGTAAGTTTAAGAGTAAGATTTGATTGACTACTGTTACTTCAGAATCCATTACCGTAGCTTGACAGCACCAGCTGCAGAGGAGCTTGACGTCGCAGCAGTGAGGTGTATAGCATAGGAAGTCGGCTCAAATGCATCAGCAACAGCTGATAGAAGTATGGCTTTAGTCTTCTCTCCATGGACCAGGGTCAGTGAGCCTGGATATGGGGAAAGTAGCGCAATGCCCACATTAATGCGGCCTGCTAGTGTTTCATATCAGCCCGATCACCAAGTGTTTCATTTGAAGGAAATGACAACTATGTACTTTTCAAATCACTGGTGAATGTTCAGATTGGTGCCATCCAGGTATAATTAAAAGCTATTCATGATTATTAAAAGGAAATAAATAATGCAAATGTTTTTATACAATGTGTAAGTCTACAAAATTATTATTCCGTTTTCCAAAGACTACATTTGTTTTACCTGAACTTGGGGCAATAGCTCCTAGACTGAGCCCCAGCGGAGCCTGTCCTGATGGATAACCAGCTTTCCACTGTACCCTGACGTCTCCAAACAACCCTCTTCGTGTCACCTTTGCTTCACATGCCCCTGTTTCAATACTGGAAACCTGCAGAACCAGCGAGGCAAAGCCAACCTGCACAACATAAGTCAGAGAACATGTTGAAAGTGCCTTCTTTATCTTTAAAGCTCTAGCCTGTAACTTTAATGAGAATAACTGATAACGGATAAAATAAAAATCCATAATCTGTTGGTGAATTACTTTCTTCTTGCCTCAAATGTTTTCCAGTAATGAGTCTTGCAAAATGAGTCTTGCGAAATGCTATTTGAAGCACTAAAACAAGATAAGGAACCAGTTTTTGTTGAGAGATGATACTGTTACGTGAGAGTTTAAATGACATTAAAGTGAGCGGCAAGAGGCTGAAGAGTGTAATGACGCGCTGGGTCTCAGTTTCCTGATGGCAGAAAAATTCATATATATTTCCAGCAGCAATTCAGATATATGGATAAAGAGAAAACAACCAAAACTCACCTCTGAGCTGGCAACTTCTTCAGGCACAGTCAGCGTTGCAATGCTGGCTCCCTGAAGGAGGCGAGGAGGAGAGCCAAGGATCGGGCCGACTAGTGTAACATTGGTCAGCTCTGCTGTAAAGCTCTCACCCACTGACAAAAACACCTAGATAGAAAAGAAAACAAGTGTTAAAAAAAAACAAATAATAATAAAAAAAAAACAGTATTTTATTTTAAAAGGGTTTGCATGTCTCTGCAGAAGCCTTCTCATCATTACCTGACTGCTGATAGGCAAAATAATAGTACCGAAGGTCTGGCCCTCTGTAAAGGTCAGTCTTCCTTCATCTTGTCCTCTGAGTATTTCCTTGATGTCCATCACTTCATCTATCCCTCCACTGATCCTGTAGCCCACAATAGTATCGCCAAACAGCCCGGCGAGCCGTGTCACGTTCATCACCAGAACTCTGGTGATCTGAGCCTCTGACTCCACGATCATAATCGATTGTTGTTCGGGGTTCAGGGAAAAGACGCCGTAAGGCTCATCGTTAGCACGGACCCTGGGTGAGAAAGAAACGTTGATTTCAACTCAATTTCAGACGTTTCACCCTTCAGGTCAATATGACAAACCTGATAAGCGCCCTGATCTGGTTTTGGTCGGCGTCCAGAGTTGCACCACCCTCCACAGCTGTGAGCTGGACCGTGTAGAGCTCCTCCAACTCTGGTACTGTATCAGGCATCAGGCTGAGGACAATTTCCGCATCCCTTTGGCCTTCAAGGATCACCACTGAGCCACGCAAGGCTAGGAAGTCACCAACTATATCGGAGTCACTCTGTATTTGCCAACGCACCTGAGGTGTAAAAAAAAAGTAGGGTTGTGTTTTAACAGTGGCAACAATGAATTGAATTCAGCCAGTACAGGCACAATGAGTAGGTCTGTCTGGTTCGTAAACAAGGATTGCACACAGCAACACCGGTGGAAGCAAATCCCACGATCTCTTTTGGAACAAGCTTTAACCGCTTGGGCAGAGACTCTGCTGATACAGACCTCATCACACACGTCCGTGTCGTAAGTGATGGTTGAACAGGATCAATGTGACAAATTCATTCAATGTGTAGAAATTAAATCTTACCGTGATGTTACCCATTACACCCTCTCTGCGGGTAACATACAGGGAAACGTTGAAGGGGCCTTCTGCTTCTGTGGATTCATTGTAGACACGCTCGCGAAGAGCATCCTCGGTAAACTGGACTATACCATTTGGGTCACCAAACTTCTCCACCTGGGAGACAAAGACATTAGAAGACAACACAGGTAAATCGAGAGCAGATGCGTATGTCCTTCCAGAAATAGACGCCTTGGAAATCAAATTTGATTGATCCTTTACACAATCTCAATTGATTTATGATAAACCTTAAAGAGTTATACAATAAAATACCTTCAGTGTTACGGAACCAGCCTGAGGGTCAACATCCACCTCCCCAGACAGAATGCTGAGCTCTACAACAAACGTTTCTTCCACCTCCACTTCCCCGTGGGGGAGAATGCGCAGCTCAATGACTTGTGTCCCTTCATCTCCATCCCTGAAGAAGAAGGACCCATTCACAGGCTCTCTAATATCTTTATTAAATGGAGAAAGGACCTCTCTGCTATTAGGGCCGAGGATTTTCCAAGCAACCTGTCAAAACGTAAAACCAGTTTGAATCAAACTATGTCCACATAGAAAGAACTCATGCGAGTTAACTAATCGTTAACAACACAACTGTGAGTTGAGCAACCATTGCTAAGAGAACTTGATGCAAGTAGTAAATATTGTTCCTCGTACCGTTGCATTGCCCACTAGGCCTCCTGCTCTCTCCAGAAGAAGAAGAAGTTTGAGAGTGGAGTTTGGATTGACCAGAGTGATTAGGCTCCGGTTGAGGAAACGGATCACCCCGTTCGGAGAGTCACTCTTGGCGATGGTCACCCTCGCAACTTGTTGATTGCCCAGAACTGCTCCGTCAGTTGCTCCAACCAGCTGGACCTCAAATACCTCTTCAGATTCACTGGTGGAGACGATGTCGGTGTTAACTTGAAATTCAACCGTCTCTAAGAATTGAGCTACAAATGCATTCGACGTAGTTCTCCCTTCACCTGTCCAGGTCGTCTATAATAGTGAGATTTATGTAGCTTGTATTCTGTCCGTGGAGAAACTTTGTCGAGCCATTTTTCAGTATGTAGTCGAGGTCGGGGGTGGCACTCAGGCCTCTGGAAGTGAACTGAGCTGAGACTATTCCGTACGAGCCTACTCTCCTCACCACCGGGATCAACAGAGTGCCCACGTCCTCCGCAACTGTAAGAAAGTGGCAGAAGAAAACATTCAGCTGTAGTGAATCATATACTAAATCTTGTATGACAGTTCTCTTTACCCATTTGCTTAGCTTGAGATTTTCTTTTTTGCCTCCTACCTTTAATGTTGAGGTAGTCCTGTCTGAACTCCAGGATACCCTCAGCGTTGTCATTCTTTAATATGACCACAGCAACAGAAGAGATGTTGCCTACAGCTGGATGCTGGTCCAGCTGGAGACCCGAACCATTAGCACTGACCACCAGAGGGAGACATAGTATTAAGAATCACAAAGAATCAAAGAATCTCTGACAGTCACATCAACACTAAACAAATGCTTTTGCAATGTAAATTTTAGGAATGACTATGACCTGTTAAAGCTATCAACCAACAAAGCTGCTAATCTAATCCAATGTATCAAATACCTTTACCTGACATTGACTAGCTCCACTTCAGTGATATTGAGGAAGAACATCTCAGTATCCTCCACAAGACTGTCATCCAGGACATGTAGTGCGACGTGTTGTGAGGTTTGGCCTGGAGTAAAGAGTAGTCGTCCTGAAGCTGGAGCAAAGTCCACGCCACTGACTGCTGTGTTACCTGAGGTGTGATAAGTCACCCACACGCTGCCCAGACTCCCTAAGGAGCGATTGATTGTCACGTTCACCTACAGAGAATGAGAAAAAAAAAATCATACGTCCTTGGATTAACGACCTTATATGTTGATGACTATACTCCTCTAATAGTAGATCTATATATGCATCAGTCTCATGTTATAGACCTCACCAGTCCCTCCTCCTCGGACACCCTGATCTGGTGTTGGGTGAAGGAGAACAGGCCATAGGGGTTGTCGCTGGCTGCCATGACAATCTTGGCATGCTTGGCTGTAGAACTGATTTCCATACCAGCAGTGGCAGAGGTCAAAGTAAGCTGGTACTCGCGACGCTCTTCGGGAAGATCGTCATCCAGAGCCTGCCATCATGACGGATAGGACAGAAACATTTTAAGGAAAATGAAAAAGGTGTTATTACAATACATTTAGGTATGCATTTGCGTATTCTGCAGCGATTTGATGCTGAAAGGATTTTTCTGTGAAGTCTTAAATTTATATTATTCAGTACCTTCAGAATAATTGTGGCAAATGACTGTCCATCCCTCATAGTGACGGTGCCAGAGACCACTTCAAACTCAGAGACCACAGCTGGAGTGATATTCCAGTACACCTGGACTTCTCCAAACACACCTGGCCCTCGCACCAGTCTGTGGGATACACACACATATATACAAAATAATTTTCATATTCTTCATTAATAAACAGAGGCAGTAGAATTTAAAGCAATATCTTGTTTATCTTCCCAGGTTAGTTAAACAGTTTGATGTTTATCTCACCTAACCACCGCACTACCATTGTAATTTCCCTGAGGCTCCCCAATGAAGATGTTCCTGGAGGACTCTTCTATTCCAATTATCCCCAAGGCAGCTTTGTCTGCCCTGATAGTTATGGTGGCCATGCCTAGAGCAGAAGACAAAGAGCTCATTTGGTGGGAAATGGATGAAGAACATGGATATGATTATTTCATCGATGTAGGACAACTCTCAAAATTCTCTTCAATCAATGGATGCACAGGTGGTGCGAGGTTGGGTCACATCTTAAATACTGACCTTTTAAGGGGTCAATGACAGCGCCACTCTGAGCAGGAAACAGCTGTACTCTGAAATACTCAATGCCTTCCAGTGTTGTGTCAGTGAGGGCCCTAATTATGAACGACTTCATAGACTCTGCCTGGGAGGTAGGAAAAGTATAGTAGACTTCATGAAGAAACGTACTAAACGGCAGATGAAAGATGAAGTATGACTGTTACAATATGTGGAATATTTCATCCTTTTTAAACTATACCTCATTGAAGACAAGAGTTCCATTGAAAGGTGAGAGATCATCTCTAGCTTTGTCTTCCAGCTGCCACCCTAAAGTCACTGCCCCTTCGCCTCCTGGACTGCGCAACACTGATAGTCTGGCCAAAGCAGCGGGATCATCCACAAACTCTGGCTCGCTGACAGTAACCTAAGAGGATATTCAGTATGATCATTTTTTTTAAACCCCTCTCCGAAAAAGAAAGAATACAATTGAAAAGGTTATTTTAGATAAGTTGAAAATACTGTGATATTGGAGGGATTTGAGAGGATGTCAAGTATGCATTCGAGTTAAGTTTCTTACACTCCGGGTGCACCACAAATGTGTGGGTGAGTAGTGTCCCAAAGTAAAGTAATTCAAAATCACCTCTAGTTCCTGAAATCCAAATTGTCCGAGAGGCGAGTCGTTTGGTGGAATGCTGATAGTAACAGAGGTAGCGTCTCCTAGTCGAGCACCACCGATCACACGAAGTAAATTCACTCTGAAGGTCTCCAGAGCTTCCACCCGCTCGTCATCCGAGATGGTGATGGCAATTGCAGCAGTTCTCTAAGTATCCGTAGAAAAAAGTGAAACACAAGCTAACAACCTGGAAGCTCCGTTTTCAATAACTTGCGGACAGCATCGCATCGTGGCTCGATGTAAAATTAAAGGCAGATTAATTTAAAATAGTAATATAATGCACAATGCCTCAATAATAAACAATGTATCTATTTATGCACCTGCCCATCTTGAAAGGTGATGTTCCCAAATGAGGGGCTGAAATCGTCGAGATCAGCAGTGCCCGGCTGAGCCTCCCAGTAGAGAACCAGTCTTCCAGCTGTACCAGCGAGGCGTATCACCGACAGATGGAGGACGTTGTCTGGTGGTGGAATCTCAAATGCCAGCACACCTCCTGTGACAGCCTGGAAAAATATTGAGGAATAGTGTTATTATAAATGTGTCTGTGTCGCATCAGTTGAGAAGTAGGTTACTGATGAAGCTCAAAACTAGATGTTTGAAACTGCATCAAAGACAGACATTATTATATATCTTTATTAAGACTTCATCTCTATCATGTTCATGTCCTAGTCACTGTCACAGAGATAACCTTAAGCTCACCTTGGACACATTGAATTGCAGAATCCCTCGAGGGTCATCATTCTCCTGGATGGTGACCTCTGCTGCTTCCATACCAGGCCTCTTCACACTGGGTTGCCCTCCCCCCATCGACCCGCTAACTAGCCCCACACTGGTGATATTTACAAGAAAACTCTCTGCTAGTTCTGGAATGTCATCCTTAGAAAAAACACACACGTAAGTATACAATGAGTAATGCAAAGATACATGTTCTCTCTCTATCATAGAAACAAATCCGTACGAACTGGTATGGCAATATTCATGCTGAATGTGGCCGTGAAGTGGCATCGACTACACGGACATCTTCCAAAGCGCAAATCCACACAATGCAAATTTTCTTTGCCAGTGGAGACTTTAGTCCAAGGAACCAAGGAAAGAAGGAGACTTACGGGGGCTGAAATGCCAATCATTTTTTTTATTCAGCCCTTTATTTCTTGACTTTATTCTTAGTTAAGTTCCACTCATTGTCACTCAGAGGTGCTGCAGATTGACTCCTCTACTTGCCTTCAGGAGAAATGTAAACTGGAACAGTTTTTATGCTCTCCATTGTTTGTTTTATACTTGCTTTCTTGGTTTTATGCGTTTAGTCGACAAATGACGTTGGTAGCAGAAAACATTAGTCCTATTGCCAATAGTAAACTCTATTAGTCAGCACTGTCTCCTCACCGGCAGGATGGTGATGGTGACAAGAGCCACTGTAGCACCATTTATCAGGATGATGGTGTTGTCTTTTGAAATGTAGTCCTGTCCTGGAGTGGCCTGGTTGGATGGGGGGTGGTACAGGGCCGGCCTGGTCTGGTAATGGATTTCCACTTCACCTGAAGAGCCCTGCTCCCTAACTACAGAGAGTGTCACATTCACTGGAACCCCTGTGAGATGGGAGAACAAATGGTGTTAAACACATCATTTTTGTTCAACTTACATGACCTGTCATGGGAAAGAATGTTGCAATAACAACCAAAATCCGGAAGCATCCCATAACATATACTTTTCTGACATTTAGGGCCGCCAAATCTTTATTACATGCTGGAAATGACTGCAAAACACCGTTACAGTTCATTGGAACGCTAATTATGAATACTCATGCAAAGAAAAAAAAAGAAGAATGATTGTTATTTAGCCACCAACTAAATGTACAGCAACCATTTCTGTAACAGGGAGAAAGCTATATTTGGGGATATCTTAGAAGTGATATAAACTTATTACAGTGAATAAATCTCCTCTGCACTGTGATCCAGTTTAAAGAAATACAGTCAATGCAAATCATACCTCATATATAAATTTCTTGCGACATCAGTTGTATACCTACTTTGTGGTTCTTGTGTTAGGGTGAACTGAGAGTCAAGATGCCAGCCAATGACCCCGTAGGGAGAACCATTTGGTCGGATGGTGAGCAGCGCCTGAGCCCGTTGCTTGTCAATGACTGCAGCCGATCGCAGGTCCTGCAACCCCACAGTGGTGACATCCACAAGGGCGACGGTGACACTCTCACTCAGCTCTGGGAAACCATCTGCTATTATAGTCAGCGGGATAATGGCCACCGACTGTCCCTCTGAAAATATTACCTAGAGACATAAGAACATTTTAACTTGATGGCAGAGATTGTTAAGACTATAATTTGGCAATTGTTGACTTTGTCATGTATTTATTTTCCATTATGTTGACAATACATACGGTGACGTCTTAAATAGGGAAAGGTTTACTCACCACTCCTGACGTGGGGTAAATGTCTGCTAGACTGCCATTGGCGGCCCAGTGAACGGTCAGTCTGCCAAAAGTCCCCCTTTTCCTCTCCATACTGAGAGAAATCTGATTATTTTGCTCCAACTCTTCCACCTCCACAGATAGAGAATTCTGCAGAGTGGTGATCACCGGATATTTACGTATTTCAATGCTTTGTGGTGATGCTTAAACATGTCATTTAAATTCTTCTGAAAGGATGCAAGTAAATTGAGTTTGAACAAAATGTCTGTACATTTTGGTCTAAAGTATCCGTTTACCTGAGCAAAGCCAATGACTCCATGGGCCTCGTCGTTGGTTGGGACAATGACGGTCACGTGACCACCAAATCCAATCTCAGCCCCGCCCTTTGGATTCCTCAGACTGACCAGGAAGTCCTCCTGCTCCTCAGGGATGTCGTCGTCTATGATGTTCACTGCTATCTCTAGCTCCTTGTCACCTGGTGCAAAGTGCAACTCCCCGAAACTGAATGTGACGATTGAAGAAAAAGAGAAAACGCAACACGATTTATTACATTTACACAATTTGATTTTCTGGCTTAGACCTGGTGTGTTTCAAATAATTTGAGTACCTGGGAATGAAATCAGACTTATTGGAGACAGACGTGAATTGATAAACAGATGAACTACTCTCCTCAGTAGAAGCCAAGAGGGTTTTGTTGGTGTTGAGGGATGTGACCAGGAAGGAGGAGAAGCTAAAGGCCGCAGGGGCCCTCAGGACCATGGCAAGCAGGTTGACATCAGATCTCCAGGAGTAGAGTGACGAGCCATTTCTACCAGCTAGCAAGACATAAGCTAGCGAGACAAATATTAAATCAGTTTGTCTGGCAAATTGATAAAAGTTCAAACATAACTGAATGATCAAAATAAAACTGCAGCTACGTTTACAAACCAACAAAGCAGTTTGTGAAATGTGTAACTTACTGATGCCAGAAGAAGTGAAGGGGTGAATAGAAGTGAGGCCTGGATGAGGAATAGACTGAGAAAGCTGTGGAAAAGGCTGCCCTGAGCTCCACTGTAACACTTCACAGGATGGAGAAGGACCTAGAGAAAGATACAGGAATGCGCTGAAAAAAACATGGATTTATGTTCCTCTCATGCTAGAATAACATGTTTATGTAAAGTAAGGGCTGGTTTGACTGACACACCCAAGAGTGACTAATTATATCCTCTCAGTTACTCTCTGGTTCTGCTTGGCTCCACACTAAGGACTTTCCCGTAAACCCACTACAGGTCTGAGCCACTTTTGCGGAGAGATTATGTCTTATCAAAATAAACAGAGCGTAATATAAATATATATGATCAGGCCTACATTGCAAATGTTGCAATTGAACAGACAAGTGAACAGTGCCGTTTTGTCTGAAACAGTTCATGTGAAGCTTCTGGAGTAACACTGATTTATTTGAACTAACTTGACCAACATTTAACCGCTGCAAAATTCACCAGAAAGTACACTTAAGAGTGGAACAATGAAAAAAAAGTATCTTATTATTCCAGACACACAACTATCTTTCAAGAATTCAGTAGAATTTTTAGGTCACTTTTTAACATGACAACAGACAAACACAACTCTAATTAAATGTACTAATTTTGTTTAACACATCAATTAACTGACACTCAACAATAAACATCTGACAGAAGTCATTCAAAAGGAGACGGATAACCAGAACAACATTCATCAATGATGTGTGACGAAGAAAGACGGGACACCTTCGACGGCAGCAAACAGGAGAGTGTCCCCTGCTCTGGTGTTGATCGTCTCCACGTGAATCGCTCTGCCGGCGAGTGGGAGAGGCTTTGGATCCTGAAATCTCCCACTGGTCCACTGAAGCAGGAGGCAGCTGACAGTCTGTCTGTCTGTGCACGCGAACAGGTAGGGAACAGCCGCACGGGAAAACAGAGTTACACTGAGGACGTTCTCTTTGTTGTTGAGAGTCTGGTGGAGGGCGAAGAAGCCTCCCGTCCGAACAAAAATCTGTGTCATGAAACAAACCAAATACAAGGATATCAGGCTGGATTGACATTTCTCCAATGAGGAGTATTTTCCTGCTTTTAACGATCTTGAAAAATCATTGACAAATTATTAAAACCAAATAGTTGCACACCCCTGCCTTACCTGGCTTGATGCTATTAGATAATCTTTGCCTTCAGTGGCAAAGTGTTTCACATCCAGAGCTTCAACTCCCAAGGTTTGTTCCTAAAAAAAAAAAAAACATATTGCCTCAAATTAATGGAAAATGACATTAGACAACACTAAAGTGTTAAAGTGGCATATCAAAAAGGGTTGACAGTGGAGTCTGTACTTACCAATGTGATATTAAGGTCCATTTGCAATTTGAAGATGCTGAGGTTTGTAGCGGGGTAAAAAGGAGGACCGCTATGTGTAATTGCAATGTAGGTTGAGCCATTTACTGCAAACCCCACACAGGAGCTCGGATCCTGAATCCTAATAGACTGTGATCACCAAAACAGAGAGAGAGTTTAATGCTAACAGCGAACACAGTTAATAAAGTTTCCATTGGATTCTACCCTTGGGTATATGTGGTTACAGTAGGTGCATCATGTGCACAGTACCGTTGTTTGCCTACCTCTACTGGCACTAAAACCCCCTGCCATCGATAAAGATTGGCCAAGGTGTGTGAGGATCCAGCGGTGGGCCTCCGATCCAGTCTCATGGCCAGGAAGGAAGGGCCTTCGGGAAGGAAGCACCAAGAAGAGGCGGGGTTGTCCTCAAAGCTCTGGTACACACCCATCACTGGGAGGTGACCCTCTAGAAAAAGTTGATCATATTTATATGTCTTTTGTAGAAGTAGAACAGAGGAAAGGAGGGGCATTCATGAGTGTTCAGACAGTTGGGGTGACTTAAGACACTTTTTGGTCTCACCAGAGGCCACAGCTGTGTTGGATTGCATCTCCCATTCCACACTGACGGACGACTCCAGACCATTACTGCGAGAAACGGTGAGGAAGACGGCCATGCCGCCTTCTTCAGCAACCACTTTTGTGTTAGTTCTGTACAGAAAACACGCATAGAATTAGACAACACACAGTTTGACGTGAGGTTCCTTCATTCTCTCTCTCCCTTTTTTCCTGTAGTTCCACTGCGCTCTCCCTGAGCCTAAATCTCCCAGTTTGGTCTTTAGGACATTCCAAGTTTCCAATTTCTTAGTACATCTGTATTGAGACCTGTTCATTGAAGGTCCAATGCGGAACAAGCCCGAAGGAGCCAAGTTCTCAAAGATAGTGATGAGACTTTTGAGTTGGTCCCCCATCCGTGCACCCCCTGTTGGGCTGGACAGGGTCACTGTGAAGGTTTCGTTCACTTCAGGCTCAGCATCCAGCAGTGCCCATATCTCCAGCATCTGTAATACAATAGAATATTCATATTTTCTCATATATGTGTTTGAATGCTGTTGGCAACTAAAAATTGACTTCCCCCTTACCTTAAATCTGGCTCCATCTTCAAGCACCACAAACCCTTGGGCTGGCATCAGATCGCCCTCCGCTAGACTGCCGTTGGCATCATCAATGGTAAATTGAACAGTCACGGAGCCAAATGTGCCTTTCTCTGGGTTCCTAACCACGTACAGCGTTGCCACACTCTCACTCGGCCCAGACACAGATGTGGGCTCCCTCAATAAGAAATGCTTGCTGGTGTTAAATGAAATTACACCATGTCCATCGTCACTGGCCAGGATATTTACGGTCGCTACGAGGAAGTAGAAAGTTGTAGTTTAGGAAGATAATATCACAGTTGGCGATACTATTCTCTACCACCATATTGCATAGTTTTCCCTTTTTGTTATTTGCCGTTAGAACAGGAACCAGAGTACATGGATAGGTTTTATACAAACTTTTTGTATCATTGTGCAGGATTTATTATTAATCCTTATATTATTGTCAAGAATGTAAAGAGTGCAGTTAAATAAGCAACATCACACAGCAAGGTGTTCTAACGTAGCATGAGGTGATGTAAATAACGTAAATTCTCTATGAGTAGAGAACCGCTCTGTCTTCCTTGTTGTTAACAGTGTCACCTTGTTGTTAACAGTGTAAATGACCGCTCACAAATATATTATTAAATCAAGGGAGTATAACAATTGATGATATACCACCTTTTTCTAAATCACATGTTGTTAAATCAATCTTCAATTTATACCATGATTTTCCAGTTGTTTATTATACATGAACATGTAATGAAAGTAAGTAAGTTTTTCTACCTGTGGTATTGGTTCCCAGCTGCAGCCCAGGCGAGGGCTCAGATAGGATGAGCTGGAATCTCTCAGCTCCTTCTGGAATAGTGTCATCGATGATCTGCACTTCTACAAATTTATGCCTTTCGCCATCAACAAAATGGAGCATCTGTGTGGCACCGGAAAAAATATCATGGGCCGTGTAAGTATGTACAAGTGAGTCTGGGACTTTTTGAATAATGTTTGAATAGTGCGTGGCTGACCGTTTCGCTGGTGTTGTAGTCTAGTCCCTGTTGAGCTTCTAGGTTCTGAGCGTAGAAGAAGACAGAGACATTTCCGTATGTCCCCTTGTTCCTGTAAGCCACTAGAGTCAGTACTCCTATTGTTTCGTTCACTTCAAACCTGCAAACCACAACATATTTGCATTATATAAACAATTGGAGCATGTAGATATTGACGTACGGAATTTGTTATTTGTGGATGGCTTTCTTACACAGTGTTTGTCCATTCAATGACTCCTCTAATTCCATCATTAGCGGCAATACTAACCTCGGCCACCAAACCCTGGGTGTCTGAGGAAATAATTACAGATTTACACATCATAAGCAACTATACGATGACCCTAATGCTCTCAATAGCTTGTTGTGACTTCAGGGATAACTGCAGCACAAGCACGGACAAAAAGATACGCAAGCGGAAACTCTAGAGAATCTAACGTCCGTCAAGGCCCATTCGAGCAGAGAATTTCAGCGAGGAAGCGCCTCCTGTAAGTCGCTCGGACGGCTGAGCAGCGAGGTCTGTTGGAGGACTGATTTATGACCTCCCGAATAGACTGTTGGCAATCACTTCATGGCTTAGACGGTGGGAGGCCAGCCCCGGGTTTACTTTGGCTTTCTCCATCTTCACTCAAAAGTGTGCAACTCGGCTCCCACCGAAATCGCCAGGCTTCCTCGAGGAAAGCATCAATCTCCACGTCCAAGCCACATAATGACTGCTGCCAAAAAAGCGGTCATGTGTTTACTGGGTTTCCACGCAGATGTATGATAGTATTCTGTCCACTCATCAATTTCTGAAGTTCCTCATTCATAAATTTGAACTGTTGTTTGGGATTATGCAAAAGCAAAAGCAAACACTACCAAGCTTTCCCATGGTGCACCGTGACGGAAAAACTACAATGTTGTTATTTAATGTACCATGCAGCGGTATGGTACATTAAACTACACCCTGTTTTAAGCTTGCGAACACATAAATATAGATTTTACCTGGCAATTTGCAATACACAACTTGTATTCATCAAAAATAATGAGAAATTCGAGGAGGAAACAAGAGCAGAAAGTTCACAAACACAGTCTACAATTTTTTAACAACAGATCAACTCAACGCTGTTAAATGTTTCCATACCTAGTCTGGAAACCGTGGCAAGAGTTGTGACGAGCACTGCTGATGTTATGTTGACCAGGAAGAACTCCTGGAGCTCAGGAATGTCGTCCTAAAGACATTGCGTTCAAATTGAAAGCTTTTAAATTCCAGATACATACAAATCCACATCAAGGAAGCCGAGCTTGCGGAAAAGAATTGTCAACGCTTACCTCCAGTATGGTGACGGGGATGGCGACGGATGTCTGTCCATCCTGAAGTATTATGGAACCAGTACCAGAAATGAAGTCTTGTCCCGGTTCAGCGAGAGAACCTTCCACCAAGGACATGTCTTTGAGAGAACCTCTTATAACTTCATAGGTGATATTCACTGCTCCTGTACACACATATTTAGGTATGACATGTGTTAAATATAAATATCAGAATCAATTCTTTAAAAGCAACCCATTCATTTAGTAAAAGTTTTTGTGTTCACACTTCCCACTAACCTGAGGCTCCAAACTCTTTATTGACATAGATGTTTATGGTCTGGTCCCGTTCCTCTGTGGTCACCCTGCGGGATGACGGGGCGATACTCAGCAGCCCGTAGGGTTCATCGCTGGTGTCCACAGTGAGCACCGCCTCACTGCCCTGAACATCTAGCGCAGCATGACCTGTCACCACAACACCTGTGTGGAAATCAACGTTAATCTCTGTAATAAATCTGAACCACAGGTCAGTTTGTCGTCTCATGCGATATAATTGACCACAAAGATACTAGGAGCTAATGTATTACCAAATGTTTTTATGTTGGACAAGGACACTTTGTATTCATCTTTGTCCTCTGAGGTGGCATCGTCGAGAAGCTGCAGGACTATGGTGTCATTTAGTTCTCCCTGTGGGAGACAGAACCAACAATAAATGACAGCTGTCGATTAAACTCAACAACAATATGTTGATCCATGCAAAAGCCTGCAATGCTATACTGCGGATAAACAAGTTGATGAGATGTTTAATTATCTCCATCTGATATTCACCTCAGCAAAAAAAAGTGTCCCTGAGATTTTTGGGAAGGTTTGGTGTACAAGGGGCCCTTTTACATTCCAGTCGACAGTGACATTACCCAGACCAGGAGCTGCTCTCGTCACCAACAAGGACAGCCTTTCACCTGTAATATAAAATATAAGTTCAAATGTAGAATTGTAAAGAAATACGCTCTTGTGGACTTCTGATGTGAAGTCACTTTCTTACAGTGCAGATTAAATTGGGTAACACGTGCCCCTAAATTAAAGTCAGGGAGACTACAATCCCTCATGCATTAATAATTCAAGACGATGACAGACAGCGATAGAACCCACCTGTTGCTACTTAGATGCATTCCTTTACATTAGCACTCATAAATAGTTGAAATCTCTAGTGACAAGTAACGTGTGAAGGGTTTGGAATGCATAGTATGCAAGTGATAATGTGCTTGAACATACAGAACGAATATCAAATATAAATTGCTCGCAAATCCTAAAAAAATAGCTAACCACCTTTTCTGGTGATGACGGAACGGGAGACTGGATGAAATCCTACTATTCCAGCCACATAATCGTTTGCCAGTATCACTATGGTTACAGTGTCAGAGTTGGGCAGGATCCGACTTCCTCCCTCCGTATTAACAAGACCAATCATGATGCCCTCATTGTCCTCAGGCATAATATCATCCATGATTAAAATTTCAATCGTCTTCTTCAGATCACCTGCAGAAAAAAAATCTCAAGTAATGGCATGTACATTAATTAATTCTGAGGAGTAATAGAATTTGAATAGATTTTTAATAGAAAATTATAAAACTAAGTACAAGTACAAATCAGTGACTGATCAACATACCGTCAAAGACCAGAGTCCCTCCAGTACCGCTGAAGTCAGCATCTGGTGTAGCCTTTCCTCCCACAAACCTCCACTCTATGGTGACAGTGCCCAGATTCCCTCCTCTCCTCTCTATAACCAGAGGCACCACAACCATTGGCTCCTCTCGAACCTCTAGATAGAGCCCCTTATTAGTGGTGTTGGGACTAAGGCTGTATATCAAAAATACACCAAACGCATCGCCGTTCATCCCTATAGTGACCACAGCTTTATTTGGCAGGCCAATCGAGGGCAGGTTCTTCTGCGCCACTGTCAGATTTATCAGCTCTACCTTAAAACAACACAAGGTAAAACATGTTATTTGCTGTACAGTTAAAACTGAATGCACCTAATATAAATGTAACCATGAATAACACAGGGGTTTTACCTTTAAGATGTGTATGGAGAAGCTCTCGTCCATTTCAGGAAATGTATCCGCCAAGATTGGGACGGTGAGGTTGGCGACCCCTGATCCATCTTCCATGAAGGCCCTTTCAGCTATCACCGGGCTGTAATCACTTCCTGCCACAGCCTGGGTACTAAGCAGGACAGCAGCTGCCGTAACGTTTTTTACATACGTCATAACTTGAGACTGGGGGGTCAGCTGGCCAACTACTGAAGTCACCCAAGTGCAGGACGGTAAGGTCACCCCTGATGAGAGACAGAAGGCCTCGCAGGCCGGCTCTCTGAGGCAGGCGGCAGCGCATGCCCCCAAAGGGTCACTCTGCCCGGTGATGTTAACTCTTCTCCCGGGGCCAGAGGACGGAACACCTGGTTTGGGGATGTTATAGTACATCAGTAGATTCTGGCCGTCAGCTTGAGCCAAGCCAACAAAGTCCACCTCGGAGGTGCTGTACACGATCCCCAAGCGACCAAAGTGTCCGCCTCTGGAATAAAGGCAATGGGGATGATAGAGGAAAGACAGCAGACAGAAAGAGGTGAGTACATAAGAGGACATAAAAGAACTTCAAACAATCTCATTATTACAGAAAAAAAACAATAATATTAAAGTACCTCCTGCGGACAGTAATATTGGCTCTATAAACTCCTTCCAGTGGCTCCTGAAGGCGGAAAACGGTCTGTTCAAAGTACACGGTCCCATATGGATTGTCATTGTCAGGCACTATTATATTAACAGATGTATTAGCCCCGAGGCTTCCTCCATTACTGGCGCCAATAAGCTCCACCTTAATTATCTAGAAAAGACAAAGATAAATTGTAACTCAAATTACGTAAAAACGTATATGTGTCGTGCCCCATAATTCTCATTCAGCTTCTCACCTCAGTGGTTTCAGGTACATCATCAGCTAAAATCTCCACCCGGAGCATCTTCAAGGTCTCTCCGGGAGCAAAAGTAACCTCTCCCGCTGTAGGTCGGATGTCCCCCACTGCCAGTTTACCATTGACAGTGGCCTGCCATTGGACTACCACTGTGCCAATAGTACCAGCATTACGTACTATGCGCAACTTGACCTCTACGGAATTAGACCCTGGTTCCTCTATGGTGACTGGAACAGCTTGGAAGACTTTGTAGAGATAAAATAAAGAACATTTAGAAATAGTAAAAAATAAAGAAAACAAATCCTGGATAATGTCTACTAACCAAAGGCACCAAAAGGGTCATCGGAAGGCAGTATGGTGATAACGGCACGCCTGAGCTCCCCTAGGAGAGCGCCGCCAGTGGTCTGGTCGATCAGCTCGATGAGAAAAGTCTCCTCTAGCTCAGGGACGACATCATTGATGACATAGACGGGTACCGACTTACTGGACTCCCCCTCTAGGAGGACCACATCAGTGGAGGCTACGCTGTAGTCTTCACCTGTAGGATTACACACATTGCCTGGCTGCTCAAACACAAATCATTAAGAGAAAGACTTAAATCCGTGCTCCACGCCCGGCACTTACTGACTCTGGCGGTCAAAGGCACTGCTCGGAACTTGACAGACACGTCAGCGAAAATCCCCCCTACGCGTGTAACATTTATTATGGGCCCAACGTAGTGCTCAGCTACACTGACAGCGGAAGCTGACAGCTGGAGGATTCCAAAAGCATCGTCGCTGGCCTCTACTATCACCTGGGCAACAATGTCAGTCCCGAGGCCCAGCGAAGGAGAATTGGAAACTAGAACGAACAGGAACAGGAGGTTTCATCAGCTTAGCATGGTGTGATTAGCGTATAGTTATGGCTTATATCTGTGGGGGTGTCGGTATCTTACCGAGCCTCTCCTGCTCTCCTTTGATGAGTTGAACACTGATCAACACCACAAACACCGACTCATCTCTCTCTGGATCCTCGTCATCCAGTAGTTGGACGGTGACGTTTGCTTCACTCTGATTGGCCAAGAACACAACAGAATCCAAGAGGGGAACAAAATCCCGCCCCTCAGTTGCTCGGCCCAACCCTGGGGTTCTGTAAGGTTCCGGATCCGCCTCTTTCAGCGTCCCATACGTCACTCGCACCTAGACATACATGACATCAAAATGTCATTCTGATATTTCATCATCAAAAGGCAAAGAAACTGAACAATTGGTTGCTTTATTGCCACATTTCTATACTTCCTATTAAACCTTCTACAGAAAGACCCACCTGACCCATCAGGCCCTTCTGTCGCAGGATGATGAGGGAGACAGTTGAGTCAGCTTCGGAAAGCCGGACAGACCTCGTTTTATTAGCGAATACAAAAACCCCGTAAGGATCGTCGTTGGCGAGCACGGTCAGAGTGGCAGATGTCTGGACACCCAGGCGGCCATGGGTGACGTTAACCAGGGAAACGCTGAAACTCCTGTCCAACTCAGGGATCTCATCCTGGGCCACATTGATGATGATGTTCTCCGACGTCTGACCTACACCAAAGGTGATGTTCCCAAACCTGCTGAGTAGCTCCCGCTCTGATCTCGGATCAGCCTCCCAGTACACGGTTACATTTGAGAGGTCACCAAATGCCCGATCCACCTAGGAGAGAACAAAAAGAAAACATAGCATGATGAAGAACCACAACAGCTTTAAAAAATAATTGGGACTTTTTAATACAAATATAAAGAACTACGTATCTTTGGCACTTTTTTTTGTACTAAAAATACACTGACCTGCAGGACAACTGAACTGCGTCCATCCTCAGGCTCTGTTCCATTCGCATTGAGGGATTCAAGACTGAACTGAAACACTCCATGGGCATCATCAGAAGCAGCAATGGTCACTGTGATGCGGGATGCAGCTCCCAAGCCGGCTGCAAACAAAATACTGAATTCAAACGCATGTTGCCTTTAAGTGATCCATTCAGGCTGCATTTCTAAAAGTATCAGTATGAAGTAAATGAGAAGAACCCAATGGGAAGGATTGTATATGTGAAGGTCATCTTTTAATCAAACAAGCCAGAAATAACCCAATAATAGCAAACCTTCTTACCACCAAAAAAGAGATTTTATGATCAAGAGAATCACACTGAAAGGATGTGTAGGTTGTTCAGAACAGGGGACAACATTCTTCTTAGTGTGAAAACTCTGGAGTCTCTGACTAATATGTCAACCATTTTTCCCTGCTGCCTGTGTAAGGCTATTTGTTTTTCCCACATGCCTCTCCTTGGGTACTTTTCACAGGGCTCACAGTACAATGTAAATAACCCCTACAGTTAACACTTAGGCATATGCACACGTACACACACACAGACCTATGCGTGTACATGCACTCGACAGTGAACTTTCAGAGGAGAGTATTTCTTTAGTCTATTCAACCAGCCAAAAATATTATTCTGAAAGAAAGACGAGGAGTACTTGTGATTTATGAAAACATTAAATATCTTGATAGGTGTCAGATCAAACATACTGCTGCATCAGCAGCTTGTCCCAATGATTCCTTAAAGAACTTTACTTATATATGCAACTTAGGTGAGAAATAGTACAGGTTTGGAGTTGAAGGAATGGAGACAAGCGGCAGCGCAGGGAGAAGAAGGGGAGGGTTGTACTCACCACAGTGATGAAAGGATGCAAGCAGGAAGTCAGAGTCACTCTCCCCACTACCACTTCCTTCACTACGTAGAAACTGATCCACTGATGGATCTCACACACACACACGATTAGAATCACACCGGAGGAGTAGAGTGGAGATTGACGGAAGGAAGGGAGGCAGATGGTCACACAAGTAGGTGGGTATAGGGAAGCACACAGGTCCACAGCACACAAAGCACATAAAACAGATAAGGAGAGAATGAACAAAACGTAGTAAAAAACTGTGGGAATTATTTCTACCGCTCAAAATATTGCAAATTTATTTTTATTTTATTTATTTTACTAAACCTATGAAAAAAGTGAATGATTCATGATCATAGGCTAATATTTCTCACCTCCCCCTTCAGTATTGTAGAGCTCTACTCGAAAAATCTTATCCAGCTCAGGGACAGGATTGTCTATGATGGTCACATTGATGAACTTTAACCTCTCCCCTGGAAGAAAGTCCAGCATGCCTTCAGAGTCCTGCCAGAGTCAAATCAAGAAATAATTAACCCGGGAAGCAAGAAAAATGTATTCTCTCCCCAACTTCCTATTAGTTTACCCATCATTTATGTGTATGAACCTTTATGTGAGATAAAAGACCCCAGTAGAAACAAACCTCATAGTCTTCAGGGCTGGATGCTGTGAAGGGGGTTGTCCTGTACCCAACCATGACCCTTCCCAAAAGCCCTTGGGCCCTCGCCACCAGCAGATGGACTAGCCCATCTTCCTCGTTAACAGTTATGTGGGCAGGTTCTAATGCCGGAGCGATCAATCCTTCTCCTTGAGGGATGGGCTGAAACTGCAGCAGGCCTGCATTATGGGAAAGGTGTGTGTGTGTTTTATAGTAATATAAAAGCAAAGATGGACATGAGAGAAGGAAAAAGAAGGGGGGGGAAATTGTAATTTTACTTTGCTGACCTATTACCTCACATAATCTTATACATACAGATCCCTTATTGCTAAAACTTGCAACGTTTAATGAAAAACTGTAGTATTTTGGGGCATGCGGGTGAATACCATAAGGGTGGTCACTAGCTGTGACAGTGACAGTGTTAACGGAGTTAGCTGGGTCGATGCTTGCACCGCTGGTTGGAGTGGAGCCTTGCTTCCCATCACCTGACTCTGCTGACACCAGCGTAATCAGAAAGGACTCTGCCAGCTCTGGGAGGTTATCATTCAACACCAACAGGTTCAATACCTACCAGAAAACAATGTGCTATTAGTACAGTGTGAAAGAATTAGTCTATATTTCAGAAGGCAATGTAAAAGCGTGATTATCCACGGGCACCTGTTAACCGATTCAATTTACAGGCAAACAAACCACTAGGTGGGGCTGGTTGTCCATAAACATTGTTATTTGGGGTACGAGTGTAAAATCCTAGTCAATCCGAAACACACACACACACACACACACACACACACACACACACGCACACACACACACACACACACACACACCTCAGAGCGTTTTCCAGGCATGAAAAGCACAGCTCCAGTGGCATTAACAAAATCTTGATGGGCTGGCGTCTCACTATCCAAGCTGTCCAGTTGGGTAACACTGTAGTTGACATGAACCTGGTCCAGAGATCCCCGCATGCGCTCAATCACACACGAGATAGTGGAACCCTCCTCACTTGTCTGTAAGGACAAAAAACAGAATGAAATTAACCTGCAGCCAAAATGATAAATAAACTGATGCTTAAATTAGGCAGTCTTACCAACTATGTTAATGAGCCAGTTTAATTCCAGCACATTCATAATTAGATTAAAAGGGGAAGCACCTTATGGCCCACATGCCACTACATTTATCCACGAAAAGATAAATGATATATAGAAGATCCCCTAGTTCTGATGGAATGCCATCTCGGGCCCTGACACCTGTCGTGCTGATGGCAACGAGGAACTAGATCCCCCATCTCCAGTGCTGGAACTCCTTATCCCCTTCTATAGGAATGCCTTGACTGGCAGACCTTCGGTAGCCCAGCCAGCTGTCGCTCTACCTGAGAGGGGTCAACATGAGACCCCACGCTTCCAATCAAACTAAAAATTGAGAGCGTGCTCCCCCTGCAGCCATGCATGAAGGCTGATGAAATATGCATACAGGACAGGGACTGACAATAACAGTCGGTTTGCATTACTCGTTTCTATGCAGAAGCAAAACTGAGTGATGACATCAACACATTTTGCTGTAAGAGTGGTCACGTAAACTGATAGATTCAAAGGATCATTACTTCCTTCAATTATCAGTCTAGTTTACATTGCAAAAGAAAATGTGGTTAATGCAGTGTTCAATAGGGGCTTATAGATTAAATTCAATGCATCAAAAAACGGTCCACCAATTATTGTGCACTTACATCAGGAATGCAGTCACCGGTGAATCCAAAAAGCCCATTGGCATTGTCACTTTTCATGACTCGCAAAGTAGCAGTGGGTCTGGGGAAAGGGAGTCGTGCTCCACCTTGAACTGCAACCAACTGCAAGTAGAAAACCTCCTCTCCCTCCTCCTCGTCATCGTCCCTGGCCTCCACCACGAACGACTTCCGCCTCTCGTCCTGCCGGTACCGCAGGTAACCGGAGATGTTACGCAGGTCCGTTTTAGCGGGCTGGGTGTGAAGCTCGTGAATGTGGCTGCGGTTCAGCTTCCTACGGTACAAGCGAACATCCTGGAGAAGACCCGTGTATCGCTGTTCACCCTCCGGATCCGAGCCTATAAACACTGACGCAGGTCCTGGGATGAAAGTAAACACACAACAAACAAAAAAAAGAGCCCATTATATTTTATACAGAACATGTATATGTGGTTTACAACTATTATAAATCACTAGCTCTGCCTTAAGCCCAAGGGACAGAATATTATATTACAGATATGATGCTAACAAAAATGTATTTCAATTCTTTAGATCAATGTGGTGACCGGTCACGAGGTGCCATCAAACATTGACACGCCGACCCACAGATATAATTCATCTTAATTAAACAAACGTGGACGCATTCCCTGTATTGTGTTTTCTACATGTGAAACAAGAACATTCGTTGTTGAACAAGTTTTGGTGTTGCTGAAGAGGCTTCAAACATGGCCGTAACTACGTATTTCACTATTGAATTGAAAGAACACCCATTTCATTATTCATGAAACTTTTTTGGAAACCTTTTTTTCCCCCACAGTTGTTTCTTGTATCTCTGTTATCGCTTTCAAACTCAACATTTTTCCTCAGAGGTCCTTTAATTCATACCAGAGATTGGGTAAGATATTAGTAACTCACTAATGGAGACTTTATTTGAATAACTGCCATATTATTGTTGATGTGGGGATACTATTTGGCAGATCCGACCATCTCTCGTTAATTATTTATTTACTTACAACTCTCGTGCCTATCGCTTCCTGTACTGATGAATGCAGCGAATCTGCCATAGTGAGCAGATATAAAGCCCTGACGAAAAAAACAATTCCACTGTGAGTTGGGTTACCGTAGCAGGCAATAACGCATGACATGATTGATGATAATATATACATCGACTGTGATTGAAGTTAGGGAACGAACCATCCAAATATGTCTCCTTTGTGAGGTTTGGGTCCAATACAGACTGAATATTGCCCCCATTAATGAGAGAGAATGGAAAGAAAAGAAAATGCCGACTGATTCCCTTTAGCAGTAACAATATCCAGCAGTGCTCAAGCTAAGGGGTCACTCAAGCATAGCAGAGTTCCAGGAGTCCTGAACAATGAGGAGGTGAGTGTGAGTGTGTGTGTGTGTGTGTGTGTGTGTGTGTGTGTGCATAAGTCTTTTTGCATTATGTTTGTAAAAAAGATAAGACTTGTTCTCATTCCATAGGGGAACAATGAGAGAGACCGTTGAAACCCTCTCCCTTGAGTCACTCGCACACGCAAGCACGTGTGCACACACACACACGCACACACACACAGATTCACAAACTCAGACATCATTACAGGACCATGAGCATGGCCGTGGTGCTGACAAAGCAGTTAAAAAAGCCAAAGAGAAAAGAAACTGGCCAGTCATTATTTAACGTAAAACACTTTTGGCCTTCAGTTGACATTTTGATATTATAAATGTGAATGTAAAAGACATGGCACGACTTAAGAGAGTCATTTCATCGCAGCTTCACATTCAATTTGGTAAAATTTCCAACGGGTAACATTTTTCATACATAAACGCATAACAGGAGTTTCAAAGTAGCATATGACAACATATGCAGGAGCTGTAAAAAAAATACAATATAAAGATAAATATCAAAAAAATTAGCTCACCATCAGTGATACCTTCTCCTTTGACGCTTTTCAGCCCTCCAGGAATAGGATTCCCATCCAGAAAAAACTCAATAATCCCATCATCAACAGTAATGATGACATGTAACCAGGAATTATTCTCTACAAATTTCTCAGCAGTGGCCCGGGCCACTTGGGTATTGTTTGATCCTATTACTGTATAATGCAGCATCACCACGACATGGGACTCATTGGTCTGAACCTTCACTCCGTAAAACAGGCTCCCGTTCTTGGACCCTTTGGAGACTATGAAGCCGTCAGTGTCCGGTCCGGGCACGAGCCAAGCAGAGAAGGTGAAGTTTCCGACAGCCGCGGGCCCATCTTTGGGAGCGATATTCCCGTAAGCTCCTGGAAGCCCGGAGAAAAACCACGTGTCTGTGGCTGAGTGATGCCGCCTGGCATGGGGCCTGAGCTGAACCTCGTCTGGGAATGATGCTAGGAAGAGCAGGTCGTCCATCAGAGGAAGGCCCTCTGGGAAGCGTCCAGAAACAATCTCCCAGGCAACCCGCACATCGCCAAAAGTACCCTGCTGTCGGAGGATAGTGAAGGAAGTGACATCGGCCATGTCATCCTCCGAGACTACATCTTCAGCTATTTCCTGGTCCAGGTTGTTGTCAGGGATAGAAAATACACCAAATGGGTCGTCATTGAAAGGGATGAGAATCGAGGCAGTCAGAGAAGTCTTGGCTAGTTGTCCACCCTCGCCTGGGTAACCACCTTAAGGAAATTATAGGAAAAAGGTGTTATGGGGTTTCAAGCCAACATTGTAATGAAATGAATCCTTCTTTGTCATGCATGTCAGTTTTTAAACAGATTAATGAAATGTAATTTCATGTCAAGTTCACACTCAAATCTAGCAATTGCATCTGTTTTATGTGATCTAATGAATCAGCATCTCATTAAAGGAACAGTTTGTAGAATTTAGGGGGATTTTTGTGCAGAAAGGGAATGTCATATTATTAAGCATGTTTTCTTTCCTACACGCTTGGCACAAAGGAGAAGTTTCTGTGGGTCACGATCGAGCAACCGTGTTGCCAAATCCTACACGATTAATAGGCCATTAAAATATGTTTCACCTGATATATTAACCAGCCTGAGAACAAAGAACTCATTGAATTCTGGGAGCTTGTCTGAGATGGCCTGCAGGACAATGGGCTTGGTCTCTTCCCCTGTATTGAAGTTGATGGAGCCAGATGTGTTGGTAAACTCTTGGTTTTCCTCCAGAGGAGTTACTGAGTCATTGGCAAACAGTTGCCAGAAGACCGTAACATTACCAAAGTGCCCTCTAGAACGCAGGACACTGGGACAGAGAAAAGAGAAAACTTAACATTTTGAGAATGTATATCTTTTGTCAATGCATAGAAAACATTTTCAAATGTACATGAGCTGTTGCACAAATAACAAATGAATTGAAGGCCTGTTTCTTACTAAACATTGTTGGTCTTTCCCTCTTCCACAGGTTTCTCCATTGCTTCCAGAAAGAAAATCCCGTTGGCATCATCATTGGCCTCAATCACCACAGTAGCTGTGTTTGCTCCATACACAACCGCATCTCCTGTGTAAACAACCATATTGTCAAGTTGGATCAGGGCCTGCAAGCACATATTTTAACTTGCTGGACCAAGACAAACTGGCATGCAAATCTGCTCCTTATTAAACACAGCATTTCAAATGTGTCTTTGAAGAATGTCTTTGATTGACTTCTAACATGGCGATTATTGTCTTTTTAAAAAAAGACCATCCCCTAGCATGAACTCGAGGGGAACCCTTACTCTACTCTACACGATGTTAATCAATAGAAAGAGAGAGGCCGGTGGAGTGGCTGGTCTTTGTGTCTTAGAAAGTCTGGAGTATGGTAATTAAGGTTCGCAATTAAGGTCCTGTTGGTGCCCAAAGGTCTTTCATTGCCATCCCTGACAAACAATAACGGTTTTAGGAGAGAGCTTTCTAATGAGAAGCAAATTACTTTCCGCTGTGTTAATCCTTGAACGTGATGCAGATTATACAGTTTACATTATCCAAAGGGACCAACATGCGTGACGATGTGATAGCACCTTATATTACCTGACAAAGCAACGATTGACAGAAAATATTCTTACAATACCCAGTACATAACTGTGCTAACCATTTCTTTCGAACTCACCGGTAGCATTGTAAAGAACAATATTGAAGGGCTCATCAGTCTCAGGTATGTCGTCATCTTCAGCGGCCACAGAGATGTTCTTCATCCATTCACCCACATCGTACACCTAGCAGCGTGTCATTACTCAGCACGGTGACGTCCCCTGGAGATGCACCTCTGTATTCCACGCGGTACATCACCATGGCAACAAAGTTCGTCCGCCCTGCCCTCAAGACAGTGAAGTTGGCCAGGCCCCCTTCCCGAAGCCGCACAACCACAGGTTCTGAGGTGATGCCAAGGTGTGGGGGAAGGGATAAGAGGGGGGTGGGGGGGGTGAAAAGGAGCTAATGATTATCTTTTCTAATCTTTGTGAGGATCCTTCAGAAACAGTAATCTGAACAGCATCCTTACCTGAAAAGTAAATGGGATCATCATTCTTATTTATCTGTAAATTGGCATTGAGTATGGTTCCCAGTCTTGCACCACCCGTAGCATTTAAGAGTGTGATTGTGAAATTCTCCATGTCCTCCGGGATCTTAAAATAAAAACAGTAATCGTAATAGATTTAACTCACTTTATGAATAAAGGCTGAATTTTAGGTTTAAGTTTAAATTTTACCTCATCGGGTAAAGAAAAGAGAGTTAAGTTGTTGAGGTATTCCCTTTCCATGAAAGGTGATGTTTCCCTGGAGAGGACTGACGTCTCCGGACCGGGCCGGCTCCAAGACCCAGGACACTGACACTTCTCCGAAATGACCCCTTTTTCTCACTACAGGGAACACCGCTGAAGGCCAAACAGATGAGAAAGATGGTGCATTTAAATATTGAAACCTCACATAAAGTCATTAACACTGGTGCATGCACTGTTCTCTTGACATTTGCCCCAGGTTTGAGGCTATGTGGTATTAAAAATGATAATTGCAATTGATAGTTGCAGCCCTCCCGTTTGTGCCGGGAAACACTGGAAATACATTCACTAAAGACTGATACAAGATGTTTTATTCTTACTAAAAGTACCAAAATGGACCAAGTACCCCTGTGCATCTTGTCCCCTTTGCTCTCATTGATGGCCACTGTCAATCCTGATTGGATGAACTCAATGACCCCAAAAGGGTCGTCGTTCTTCCGCACTGTGATGTTGACCTCCCTGTAGTCGCCTAGACGACTGGGTGGAGTGCTGTGGCTACCAAGTACCACAGAGAAGGTCTCATCCAGCTGTATGGCACACAGGCGTACAAGAACACAGACAGTTTTCATGTTGAAAATACAGATAAAACCAAATAACATAAGTTGACAACTATCAAACCGAGAAGGCCTCATTGAGAAGTTAATATATTAAATGTAAACATCAGCATGTAATTGAAAATGTCCCTACCTCAGGCACGTCATCCGGCTTTGCAATCAGTGTCACTACCAGATCTTTCTCTCCTGGTAGGAACTCCAGGATGCCAGTGGCGCCATAGAATTCACTGTTGCCAACAGGCAAGACGGCGTATCTCACCAGCTGTTTCAGCAGCTGCCCCTTGGCTCGGACCACATGCAGCTCCACAGTGTCACCCTCCTAGGACCATAAGAGAAAACATGAGGAAATAACAGTACGTTGATTGAATCTGTTGGTTTACATTGTTTTTTTTAGTCAAATATTTGAATTACTCAAATACATATGAGGTCACAGTTTCAAGACTTACATTGACGAACAACGGACCTCTGGAGAATGGAGAGAACTCAAAGACTCCTCCAGGGTCATCGTTCTCCATGATGACAATCTCTCTGCTGGTGAAGCCGGCTTTCAGGATCTGATTCTCGACATTACTCCTACAGCACATACACACAAATAAACAGTATAAAACCATAATACAAAGTGACCAATAAGTGACCACAATTGTACGGTTTTGAATTTCTTCGAACCCGTACAATGTGGGTGATTGATTTTTTTGTATTTTTATTATTAGCTCTGGCTTTCTCATCAAATGAGAAAATAGATCAACTTTGATATTTTGTCTATATGTTTAAGTCCTGCTATTTAGGCCTCTTCATAATGTCAATCAAGAAGCATAACTTCATGGGAGGTGATTGTGGGGGAAGATTGAGAGAAATAGGAGCCAAGAAAAAAAAAAAATCACATGACAAGTAAATTAGAGACCCAAGACATGACAGATAAACAACTCCAAATAAAAGGTTACATCCACCCCATGCATACAAACACTGACATCTTCAAAGAGGGCCACATCAAGTCTGGTTAATTTAGAGCAAAACACTAAGAAGAATCTCTATTTACCCCCAACAACCACTCTCCTTTCGGTTCCCTTTTTTCACACCATCCCTGAATCCACCATCTCCTCCTTGCCCCCCCTCTGCACCCTCCTCCTCATCTCCTGGTCTACTAAAGACCGCAGAAATCCTGAAGTAGGCGATTTCCAGAAGGAAAAAAAAAGTCTTTCTTCACGCCACACAAAAGGCTCAGGTTCATTCCAAGCTGCACTTACCCAAAATATACTATAAAGCGTTCAGTCTCCACCCTACAAGGGACGAGTGAGAGGGAGAGAAAGCTGCCATTCTCATCAGAAATTAGACTAACAGATGAACCCACCTCCTACCTTAAACACACTCACCTAGTTGTTGTTCAATGTATTACATAATATCAGCTTCAAATTCTAAACAACAAAGGGTTATTGTGTGACAGTTGTTTTTAGGGGCAGAACAGAAAGGTCTGATCTGATTTAGAAAAAATAAATTATTACGTTGATTAACAGTAACTTTTCGTGGATTTCAACACCGTACCTATCGAGAGTAAGCAGTAAGGTCTCGTTGACTTCTGGGATGTTATCAGCCTTGATGGTAAAGTTGATATAAGCGTCACTCTGTCCGGAGAGGAAGACCACGGAGCCACTAAGAGGCCCCAAGTCGTCGATAGTGACGGCGACCATATTGTCTCCAATCGGCTGAAGACTCCAGAACACTTCAGCCTGACCATCTGTTCCATCACGGCGCAGGGGAAGGCTCACCTGCAACACCAAACATTAATTTAATCAACCACCCAAACATTCTGTAAGCATAAGTTCATGGAGTCGGAAAGGTCAAGGGTTTTTTCCAGACAAGCAGCATGGTGGCAATAACTCCTGAGTCTCTTCTCAGTCAGTGGCGAAAGAAACACTTTTAACTGTTAAAGTATATTTTGGTAGATTATAGTTATGTGATATTGAACTACTGAAAGTAGAGACAAGTATCAAAGAATGATACTATTGATACTATTTCCATTGCCAAAACCGGAGTCATAGCTTACTCTGCTGGTATTGCTGTCCTCTGGTTCGTAAAGCACCACCGTGGTGTTACTTGTAAAGCCAATTTCGCCATTAGCAATGTCAGGGGTGACAGTCAAGCTCAGGTTTAGAGGTCCCCCAAACCGTGGGCTGTTTGACTGGATTGGAGGCTTTATTTGAACCAGCTCCACTGTGTTCACCTGGAGAAAATAGAAGAAACCCAACAGATGATCAATGAAATATACAGCTCTCTTCACATCTACTTATTTCTGTTCTGTAGGTTTTAAAGACTTGAGTGCTCCATTCAGTTGTATTTAAATCTTTACTGAAAGTATGTGACGTGAATATGGTACTAAAAAATGTGAAGGAGGCTTCTGTTGAACGTTTTTGCTTGCTTTAAGAATTGGGTGGTGTTGATGGTTTGTTGGGCAAATCCCATTGGCACATGCCAGATTTGAGTGCCAGTGTCAAACCGTTCACACATGCAAATGAGGCACTTTAGGTCTCAATGGAACAAATTTGCCAAGTACAGACAGAAGAGCACATTTTGTGCGTGCTAGCAAAAATGTTGCCTAGATTACAACTATACAAGAATATAGAAATCATGGTCAATCCACTGTGTTAGTTGCTTGTTTGCTTGGTTTTGTGTGCAGCCTTGTTTACCTGTATAAGGAAATGCGCTCCATTCTGAAGAAAGGCGTCATTCCTGATCGGTAGTACGACACGGACCATCCGTTCACGGGAAAACACAACATCAACAGACTTGCTAACATTCAGGACCTGGTCTCCGGCCAGTGCTGGGTCAATAGGTCCTGCAGGAATGTAAAGCGCGGTGAGGGCCACCGACACATCCCCTAGTGTACCACCTTCTCGCAGGAAATTTAGCGACAGGAAACGACCGTCAGGTTGGCTGTGGATGCTTTGCTCTTTCGCTGGGTCAAAACGAAAAAGCCCGTAGACATTGTCGCTGTCCTGGATGTAGAACACAATCTGTGGGGCAAACAAAAAGAGGAATAAAATGTGGGCATAGAAGTGGGCATATGTTAAATTTTGACTGATGATGGAATGACAAAAAACATATTCTTCTGATCTAATCCGAACACAAGACTTTGTGGATGACTGGGGAAGTTCTGTTGATTCAACTACAATTGAATCTTTAAATTGAAGCCAATTCTAAATGTAAATGACAAAATGTTCATGTCAATATTTTGTAAAATTAGCCTAATGTTGTTTGTCTTGAAGGAGAATGGGTTTTCACAAATTTGACAGATGGGCTATAGCTGGATGGGATTGAAAGTTGTAAAAAATGTCCCGAGCTAACTTTAGAGTGGCATCCTCTTTAATTAACTCTGCTAGAGAGGTTTTTATGAGCATTTAGACTGAGGCGTATTCATTTCCCTGGAGCCTACACTACACATGATATGCAGCAGAGAACACTAAAACATTAAAAACAATGAACGCAGATTAAGTTATCCTACAGTTATTCATTTAACTGAGCCTACTCTCTCTGCACACATGGCAAAATGACTCCATAAGCTTTCAACCTGAGGTGGTGTTGGGGTGTGCGTAGGTTTGCAATAAAAGCTGAGTTTTATGCATTTAATCTCATGTTATTCAATATAAACAAGACGTAGATCTTCCCACTGCTTTTACACATGGCCAAGAGGCTTGGACAAAGATGGAAGCTATAAAAAAAAGCAGTCACCACTTCACCCGTTTTTTCTACAAACGAACACACAGACACAGACACACACAGACACACACACACACAAAGAGTCGGCCGGCTGTTTCCGCTTTGTTTCGATTCAGCCACATTAAAAGGAAAACCCACAGAGTAAAGCGACACAGTAAGGGCTCAACTCATTCTGAATGTGCCAAGTTTGCCACTGTGCCTTGCAGGAGGTCACACACCAACACTCACACATGCATAACACATGCACAACATCTGGAGGACATGTTCCCTATCAAGTACAGTCTCCCTCCATCATTTCTCCTTTAAATACAAATCTGCAACTGCAACAGTAATTATCATCGGCCTATCAAAAGTCTCCCCCACACTGACCTCCATCGGTTCGTCGACCTCCGCATTTCCAGTTGAAGTGTTGTTTAGAAGCTTGAAAACAAAGGCCTCTGCTTCTTCGGGTAGATCGTCTGCCACAATGTTGATGGGAATCACAGCTGTCACCTGACCAGCAGCAAATCTCACTGTCCCCTCTGCAGGCTTTAAATCGTCCGACACTGGCGAGCGGTCACTGGAGTTTCGACTGATGGACCAGTTAGCGGACACGGCACCGTAGCTGCCTCCGTTTCTTACAATAATGATTCCCTCAAATCTGGGGAAATGTTAAAGATAAAATAATCTTGGATGTTTTTATTTTTATTATGACGCTCATATTCTACCATTGTAATACCAGACAGTACATTTGGCAGGACAGTAAGACGCCCTCATGAACATTTGTAAGTTAACACACCTCTGTGTCAGGTCTTCGTTGATGATTATTGGTTGAATGACTGCGCTGCTGCTGATTGACAGGACACCATTGGGCTTATCGTTCGGCTCGATGGTTACTTGCACGGCGTTGGGTGGTACTAGCACAGCATCTCCTCTGATACTCTCCGCCAGCAAGACCAGGTGGAAGGATTCTGCAATTTCCGGCACGGCGTCGTCAATAATATTGAAAAACAGGCTGGTCTTGTAGACAAATGGAGGAAATGTAACAGTTCCGGATGGCTGGAGGTCGAGGAAATCCACAGCTGGTGTGGCGCTGCCCTGTCCTCGACTGCTCACCACCGTGTATTCTACAGAGACCTAAAGACAGTATAGTACAGATGGTTGATATACATTGGTTTTATGCTTATCGTTCTGCATTAATATATTCTACCTCTATAAAATCACACATATAAATAAAGTGCCACTCAAAAGTCTAAATTGAATGAGAGTGTGTCAAACTTTTGACTGCTGTTGTATATTGTATGTAATATACTGTATGTATATACTGTAATTACAGTTGTTGTGCCCTATTCTTATCAGTCAAAAGCTTGGGTGAATAACTGGTTTGAAGGAAAGTAACCTCGGTGTCAACAGAGCCGATGAGTGGACCGTCTTCAGTTAACCGACCGCGGGTCACGTTAAAGGCGATGAGTCCTGCGGACTCTGGCACTGCCATGATTGAGTGGGAGAACCGCAGCGGGCTGTCATTACGCCGAATTCTGAGCTCGACACTGCTGGCATTGGGCCTAAGGAGGGCTCCACCTGCCACGGCCGTTAGCCTGACTGAAAACACCTCATCATCCTCTGGGATCTGGCCAACAATGAAAAGGAAACACATTCACATACAGATGTAAATTGTATGCAGCGGTTTTTAAATGTTATAAAAGTCTGTGAAGATGATAAATGGAGTGACTGGCACACGTTATGTTTATATCCATATCGATTATAAATCCATTTGTATGTGAAACTTCACATACAAATCACAACAACTTCAAAGCTTGTTCAATACCTCGTCATCCTTGATGAGGATACTAAAATTTACAACAGATTGTCCCACAGGAAAAGTGATGTTCCCTCTGTCTGGACTGAGGTCCTCAATGGCCGAGTTGGGACCTCCAGAGATCTGAACAGGAGCAGTTACATTACTCTAATATGCTGCATATGAATACAGGAGTAAATTATATTTTGTACCATGCAGTTACATGTTGCCACTATGGTTTCAATTATCAAAACTTCAAAATATTCAATGATGGACGTTTAGTCATTGGGACAAACTACAAAGATCATACTCAACACATTTTAAACAAGCCAATATGTCAAACATATCTATAGCACTGTCCTTTTAAATACAATAAAGCTCTTTGCCCTGGGGGTTGTTAGTGTACAGGTCATTGCTCTTTCACCTCAAAGTTTACGTTCACAGTTCCATATGTTCCCTTTTCTCTAGTTAGGGTCAAAGGCACATAGTGGTTTCTTCCTCTTGGTTCCTCTACTACGATGTCTTCACTCTGAGGGGAAAAGGTTGAGACAGTGAAACAAACAAACCCTGTCAGTTCAATCAATTTCAACACAGTTTCTCAATTATAACTAATGGAAATCTGAGACAAAGAAAAATGTCTTCAATGACAAACAAAAGCACAACGTATTTGATGAATTTGACTTGTCTTTGGAGTGTTCTTACAGTTTTTCTCTTTTGTGTGCAACCCCAATTTAATATAACCTGTCACACAGTTTATGTCAATCCTGATTATTACACAGTTATAAAATAATAATATTGTATCTCAATGTGTTTGGATTTTTTTTTTGTATATGCAGCAATAAAAACTACATTTAAGGGCATCATGAATGATTTAACAAATGGATACAAGACACATGAGGGTGACGAGGATTTCTTACTGAGTTGAAGCCAACAATTCCAAAGGCATTGTCATTGGACAGGATGGTGATGGTTGCCTTATTTGGTTTCCCCAGTGTAATGCCATTAGAGGAGCTCTGGAAAGCAGGGACAAATGAGGGGATTAGAGACATTAGAACCAGGCTATTTAGTGTATACCAGACCACATCTGGCCTGACACCTGCGCTCTACTTATCTATTGTCTTCACTTAATTTCTCTACTCCCACCGAGAAGCCCTGACGAGAAGTCATTAAGCCAGGAAGTAGTGGTTTGATTTGTCCGGGTAGCTCCCAGCAGGACGCCTCCTCAGGACATGTGCTGTGCTCTGTGATTTGGCACCAAGACTTGAGAAACTCGGTGATCTCACCGCGCTTAGAATACACCGCAACTTATAGCTTATGAGTTTTTAACTCAACAGAAAGAACCATTACCTATGATCCATGGAAGGAAGGTTTTCCTCTTTCTGAACACCATTCAAGAGAAAGAGCACGCCTTGATTAGCGTAATTTTCCAAGGCTTTTATTAGTGAGCTTACCTATAGTTTCACAACCACCATGTAAGATCTATAGTGCACAGGCTTCCAAATAAACTTCCAAAATCCTTTTGCAACATGCAAATAAATTAGTATATGTGCAGGCATTGTGGATAAGCTGCAAGAGCCTTGACATAGTATGATAAACGGAAACATAATTTGCTCACCTAAAACCATTTCTCAGCTAAATAGAATCCAACTGTTAGCTCTTAGTACAACAGCGTGCAGGAGAGTACACATTTTAGTGTGAGAACAGGCCAAGGAAGAAATAAAAAAACACGAAAGTGCTTAGGCCTCTGCATTCATCCCTCTATTCAAACAGGGCTTTTCCCAGCTGCAACAAGGCTTTCTTTGCGCAACTGAGCTCTTGTCGCGGTCAACTCACAGACACAGAATACACACGCTTTCACAAAGCCGAGCCAGGCAGCAGCTCACACACACATACGCGCACAAACTAAATTATACTCAAATACGCACTGATCTGCACAGACAAATGTAATGCTCAAAAGCCAGCTTTGTTAAACTTTTGCAGCCCTACATGAGCTCCGATCTAACGCGCTACAACCCACCGTGTGGTTCTAGCTTCTGTTCCTGGACAGCACCGGCAGCAATTCTACACAGTTTCTATAGAACTATACATTTATACACGTTTTGTCCTGTCATAATCACTTTCAACAAAGTACAATATATTTCCGTTGAAATTGGTTTTACAGATTTCATTGTAGGAAAGATGAATGTACACTGATCAACCCTTCATTTATGACATGTGCTTGATCCCTGACTCCCCTTGTAGAGCACATCCATCCTCCTGACAGTCCCGTAGCAAGCTGATAGGGTGGCATTTGGCCAAAGCTTTGTCTCCCCTGTAGTGTAAACACAAGGGCTAAGTGGGCCTCGTCGGGTCTTTCACTCAGCTAAATATGGGCTTGTACTACTGAATTTTTAACCAGCTGAAACCAAAATGCAGCAAATTTTCAAAATATTGAGGAATATTGAGAAAGGTACTTGCTAACAGCTGTTTATGCTTGTTGCTGTTTTACATTGCTTACATAAGGGATTCACACTGACCTTTCTCTTGGGCCTTTTGGTAAGGAATAAGACAGCAAGACCAGGCCCCCCTAACTCATCAATCATACTTGACAGGTAAAAGCTAAATGAAACCATGGAGATCGTCTCTGATTGGAAGGCATCCCGGACTATGATTCCTTTGATATACCCACTGAAATCATTTTCAAACCTGAAAATGTGTTTGGCTGTTATACAATAGTAAAAGCAGAACGCAATTCTAAAAAAGAAAAAACTTAAAAGCGACCTGTCCGTTCAAATGAAACAGAAACTTGACTAGAAGAAAGTAGCTATTTGTACTTTCTCAGGTTACGGCGTCATGCCAACAAAAAAAGTTTCGATATGCTTTAAAAGAGTTGAATGTACATGTCAGTAGAGAAACCGTCGCTTTATAGTAACAGCTTGAGCTTTCATTAACAATAATGTGTCAATTGCAAAGGTGAATAATACACATCGTATACAGAAAAAAAAATCCTTCGATCGGACATGCCCATTGAAATGGATCGACACAGTGAATCGCTTGAATCTACCGTGTGGTCAAACTGTCAACGTTAGTTTCTTTTTAAAAAGGTGTCTTTTAAGGGGCAACCCCAGAGGCACACACAGTAATTGGCCCCACCCAGGCAGCCCTGGAAAAGTCTTATAGTCACACACTTCAAAAGACCCCGTGGCTCTGGCCCCCGTTGGCTGTCGCGCCCTCTCGCCATTGCTTAGTAGCCGGGGTTGGCCTTCGAGATGGTCAGGGACAGATCGAACAGTGGAACTTTGTTGAAAGGAAGCTCGGAGCTCTATAAAGCAGAGTGAAGGTTGCGTAGGAGGAAGAGGAGAGCGAGTCATCGCCAATCAAAAAGAGACATCCCAAAAAAACTGTGAGCACACACAGACATACAAGGGGAATGCACCTGTAGTATCAGGTTGAAGGTAAATGTCTCATCGGCTTCAGGCAAGTCATCATCCCTCACGGCGATGAAGATGGTCTTGTTGGACTCCGTGGACAGCAGGAATGCTGCAGCATTAACAGATTCAAAGTCCCCTGTGTTCACGCCCTCTAGCTGGGTGAAACAAGCAAACATTCAAGTGTATCACTTTTCATTGCGATAAAAGATTCTGGCTTCTTAGTGCGATTTTCATTTATTATTTGTATGAAATATCAACATTGGGTCCAGCTCTTCTCAACAGAAACCCTCTGTGAGCAGCTGATACCAGCAATATAGCAAGATACAAAAAGTTCTCCCGTGTCCTACCAGAACCAAAGCCGTCACATTGACCGGGTCTCCCACTCGCTCCACAACCAGCCGGACCACAGCCGCGTTGCTCTCGTTGACAACAAAGTCTGTCTGGCCCAGGAACCGCAGCGTGGCCGACTCAGACGTGGTGCCAGGGATGGACAGAGCCAGAATCAACCCAGCTAGCAGGGAGACAGGGAGCATTCCTGTACAAAAGGGGGGAAAGACAGTAAAGATAGGCATAATGCATATGTTGAAATAAAGCAGTGGGTTTATTCCTAATCAATGCCGTGCCTACACACCTGTTTGCGGTATGTTAATATACAATTCTGTCAAAATGTATATATATATATATATATATATATATATATATATATATAATATCTGTATAGATATTTCATAAGTAAAAAGACTATGATAAATGCAATTGTATGAATATATAAATAAATGTGCAGCTACATTGGCGAGCTGGCTGGTCAAAATGATTCATTATATTATTCCTAAATATCAAACTGCTTTTGTCCTCCTGTTAAAGCAGTTGTAGTTTTTTCCTAATCCTAAAGCTGGATGAAGAAACGGCGAGAGTTGTCATGGTTAACACAACAAAACAACGCTGCAAGATAAAAGAGGAGGAGCCAGTTAATTTGCAGCCACTCTGTCCTGTCTTTTCCCTTCGTGCTGTCTCTTATCCATTTCATTCATCATCTGCGCCACACCACATGCCAATAGCAAAAAAATGCAAGGTCTGTAAAAAATATATAACTACCAGTTCTCAATGCCAAGGTTAAAACAGGACATCAGCAGCTACGATGAATTAAATCCTGTTTTGTTTTCCAAAATCATTTAGGAAAGTTGGGCATTGAAAAGACACATGTTCCATTACTGTTGGATCAATTTGACTCATTCTCAGTAGTGGTGTGTGTTTAAATAGCAACCATCCATCAATCAGTTTGTCAGCTAAGAGAGCAAAACACAGCGTTAAAGGTTATTGGTTGACAGCTACAGTCAGAATCAATTAATGCAGATGTTAGGTGTGTGTGTGTGTGTGTGTGTGTGTGTGTGTGTGTGTGTGTGTGTGTGTCCGCGCGTGTGTACGGCGCCGGCACTAGAGAGCTTGCTGGGAAATCCATCAAAAAAGGATTTAGAGCTGGTGGCGCTGGACAGTGGGGAACATGGGGTGAGGCCAAGGGGGGAAGAGAGGCGAGTGTGTCGCTGGACAAAAAGAATAAATCCTGTTATTCGCCCCGCTCTCTCTCCTGGGGTCGGGGGGCTTCTTGCACCTCTGACTGAGAGCATGAGTGAAAAGCTGTTAACTCTTTCTCTTGTATCATCAGTGCAAGTCCACACTAGTGAAGCCTGTACTCGTACTGGGATCAGTGTACCCGAGGGTGGGTACAATTTTACTTTCTAGTGACTATATGCCTGATTAATCGAGTCATATTGGACAGTGAACACAGAATGTCTGTTCTGGTTGTGGGAAAACCTCTTGGACCACAGCATATTTTTATCATATTGAATAGTATCATAATATTTTCTCAGTTCCTGTGGGGCTCATTCCCCCCCTTTTCAGTTGTCAGATTTAAAGATCCAATTTCCCACGCAGTATTTCCTCAGTAACGCCATATGCTCCAAAACCTCCCCTCTACAAACATCACTTCAGCCACCATCTTCGACAAGAATAGTAGCAAGCGTTCAACCCTCCACCACAACTACATTACCGCGTATTACTGAAGGGTGGTCCTTTCCGCGTCCACTAATGCTGCACTGCAATACAAAACAGATTGTCCGTAGGGAAGGCTGAGGTCCGTTTCATTCGCGGCGAGGCACTTTTTATGGCGGCATCATGCGTTGTGCCAATCCTGACCCCGGGGGTTAAAGGAGGACCAACGATCTGTCCGTCAAAGCAAAAGGTGGCGTGCAGTGCCTGGCACAGACCTCTGACATTGATAAGGCTTGGAGTAAGAGTCAATGTAGAGAGGTCCACAGGGACCCTGCTCTATGCATGTGTGCGCACACACACACACACACAGGTTTGCATGCATGAATGCATCTGCAAAAACTGGCACTGTCAGCATATGCAACAAAAAATGCAAGACAGACAGCTCGGTAAAAGGCCAGGACACTGGAGAGTTCTGAAGTGCAGGAAAACACACTGTTCATCACAAATCAATGGGTTAGGTCTATCCCACAACACAACAAGGGACCTCGCATGCTGAAAATCACAAATTACTTTACTTTTAATTTATTCCATGGAACACGCTCAGAATCCAATAAATGTGCCCAACACACGCACAGAACAAACAACGCATTGTAAAAATGTACTTTCAAAAAAGTAACTAAGCCCCAGAGAAAATCAACTTTTGGCCGGGAACAACCTGAAACATTCTTCACAAACAATTGCAATAAAAGTTGCTATTTAAATCGGATTACAGGCCTTCACCATTTTTTACCAGTAATTTGATTATGTTCTAGCTAACTTCTTTGTTATTTTTTACCCGTAGTAGTTTTGAATTGTGGTCTTCAAGCCGGCTTTGTGCTCGCCAGGAACGTACATCAGCACTTGATATCGAGCTACGACAGAGTGCCACTAATTCCACTTGTTGCTCCGGCTAAGCTCGATCAAAGGTAGCACAAAAAATACCTGTTGATGTACAAACTATAGCCAATTAAATTCCTGTAGGTATCCCTTAGGTATACAATTCCAATCACCCCTGCCTACCCACCGATTTCGCTCTGCACAAACACCATGACCAAGCAACAGTGATGACATGACTGCATGAGTGACCAGCTCAGTGCTGGTCACCTGTCACGTGTAAGAAGCCTGGTTCACAAAAAACACTTTGAATAGCTTGCAGACACACACACACACACAGACACACACACTGATCTAATGGATATCCCTGTCAGAGGTGATGAGGTGGTGTCTGGTTGCCGGGCTGCTCCTGGGGTCAGAGCTCCGTGCTGAGGCCTCTAGGGTTTCTCCTGCTCTCTGTGTCGCAATCTTTGGCATCAATAATTCACTGCGAGTCTGAGACTTAACAGTCAAGAGGATGATAGTAAGTGTGACACTGCAGGATTCACTGCATAGCATGTGCCACGTGCCGTTAGTTGCTCTTGATACGATGACATAATCCTGCGAGCTGTCACAGACAGTCATGTTCTGAAGTGACTTGTTAACTAAAAAATGCGCCTCCATTGTTGCCTCGTACAGAATCTGTCAACCATTTTGCAACTTCAGCTCCACCTCGGTAGTGTCTAATCATAGCAAAGGACTTCCACTGAGAAAACCCTGTGTCGGAAGCTTTAGTAGGAAAGAAAAACATGTACTTCCTTTTGGGTATAGAGGGTGTGTGGGATAACAGGCTGTAGAGTTTGGATCAAGGGCTTTCCCATGAGCCATCCTGGCCCTGAGGCTTCCATGATCCTTAGGCGGCCGTGGTGAAGAGCTCGTGGTTATTTCTGGCAGTTAGTCACATCGCCTCCACACACGCACACATACACGCATAGGCACAAAGTGATTTCCAGTTGTCTGACACTGAGCGGCCGTCAGTAGGATCTCATTCATCAATCTTAAAGCTCTGGTCGGTAATCTGGAGTCAGTCTGGCCACAGAAAGAAACTGCTCTGTCATTAACATCTGGTAATAAAAACAGTGTTCTTGGAACATTTGTGTGTCTCCTCAAGATACATTTACGCTTAAAAGCTCACCACGCAAACATGGAGAGTGACCGACACCAAAGTCCTTTTAGGCAAGTCATGCCACTCGCCGCCATCTTTGCAACGCCTCCGGGCAGCTCTAACAAGACCAGCCTCCTATCTCAATCAATGGGAAAAGAGTCAGAACTGCACTTTCAACGGGTCATCAGGACATAAAAACGACATGTATAGAAACAGCAGTAGAAAATGATAAAAATCGCTGAAAAAGTTTGATGACTTTGCCCCAAAATAAGCTTTGAAACGCCTTTTTCCCCCACAGGTTACTGTTACTGCGCATGCGCAAGGCTTCACGACACCAACCTTAATTTACGTCTCTATCCAGAATGCCGGTGTTACGCCATCGTCTCCGCTGTCGCAAAACCTCAAAAACTGTGCGCATGCGTCAGTGGAACCGGACGATAGGCTTAAATGTTTCCCGGCTTGACTGTTAAAAAGCAGATGATTGGCTTTCCAGCGGGAGGGGCGGGACATGCGCATACAACCGGTATTTTTGCCGTTACGGGTTTCCCTACGGGAGTTGTATTGATCCCATAAACACTAAATAAAATCGGGCAAATCTCATGAAAAATGAATTAAGATTCATTGTTTTGTTTAATGAGAAAACCAAAACGCTGTCTATTTTAATGGAAAGGCTGCTCCATTAGTTCCGTCTGTGTTTACAAGTACACTCGTTTGGCCTACAAAGCGTTGTCCGCTCCGCTTATTGCATTGTTTTCAGTTTGAGCTCCACTTCACGCTACAAGCGATGCCACCAGTCCGGTGTGTCTCAGGCGCGGCCACAGAAACCACCCACCATCGGGCCGCTCTCAGTACCCGGTCAACTCACACGCCCATAATTGCACTTCACGTGTAGTTTCTCCTTCTAGTATTTTTAGATGAGTGAATGTTCTCGCTGTGGGGAGAAGATGGGGAAGAAGAAATTAAGAAGCCTAATAAGCGAGTAGAGCTAAAACATACATCATTAAATCTCACAAAATACTGTGTGTTAACTTACTTGGCCTATTTTGGAGAGCTCTGCCGTAAAACAGACTTCTCTTTATTTGGAGGAGAAAAACAGAAAACCTACCATTAGTCCTAAAAGAGGGGGGGAGAAATATTTTAGGAGAAATAAGGGTGGCAAAGGGATGAATTGTAGCCAAATTATGGCATCGCACATAAGGGGAACAGAAAAACACTCGAGTGAATTCTCTAAAGGAACAAAAACGCATGAGGTCAGCCTTACAGCTATTGTCAGACGATACTTTTCAACCAGGCATTTCTCCTTCAGCCGGAGGAGGCTGCCAATCAAGTGTGCATTTTGCTGTGAAAAAAAAAAAAAAAGAAATAGAGAAAGGGAGAGTTTGCCTGAGGTATTGTCCTCGGGCCGTGGTCGGCTGCTCTTAAGTTGAGCCAATGGAATCTCGCATCCTTAACTGAAAACAAGACTTTTCTTCTTTTCTAGTGGGGAAGGAAGAAATATAGAAAGAAGAATTGTTCCAAGTGGGTAGGAACCAGCGCATGAACGATTTAGAGCGTTTCCCAGTTGGAGCGTTGGCTGACTGATTAGCCCGTACGACACACAGTGATAGAGGCTGACAGAAAAGCACTTTGAGGGGATTTAACAAGGTTGTGCTCTCCACAGCCTCGCT